>OX577862.1:10060000-10515850 GCA_951213275.1 Idaea straminata | reverse complement strand
TGGAAATAAAAGAAAATAGGTAGGTTAGAGAAGAAAGTAGCTATAAATTTGATGCCTTTGGCCTTATGTTTTATAGTTTATATATACACATAAAGAGGTGTTGACATGGTGGTAGGTACTTCGATTTGCATTGCAATGGTCGTGGGTTCAAATCCCGGCTGGCCGTGCAACAATAAATTTTTCTTACGAAAAAGTCTAAGTTTTATCCATAATGTGTTTCAGCGAAACGGTTTTAATACGAAAGGGGGTTGTTCTAAACATCTAGGTGAACAACTTTTGTTCTACGACCTTTGGAAATTCGATTTTTTTTTTTGATAATTCTGAGGGAATTTAAACTTGAAAATCAGCTGTTTCATAGTTAAGTAGTAGAAATATAGTTACTGTTTCAAAGTCGTAGAACATAACTAGAACAACCCCCTATCGTATTAAAACCCCTTCGCTGAAACACATTGTATACGGGCTGTTTTCCGAGACCTCTTCAGTTGGGTCCTGTTTTGCATTAGGATTGAGAAGGCTTACCCAGCACCTGTACTAACCTAAGCTTAGCCGACTGTGTAATGGGGAGCCAACTAACTATTCGCCGGTTTAATCACGGAACGGTAAATTACGCACATTTTTCATATGAAAAATCCATTGGTGCCGGGGTTTAAACCCTACCAATATTCCAAAATGAGGTTTAGGGATAGTCCGAGATGTGGATTTAAACCTTAGATTTAGGTACAGATTTACTCGTGAACTATAGTCTAAACACTATGCCTTATTAAATCTATAGGGATAATGTTTAGACTATAGTTCAAGAGTAAATCTGTGTTTTTAATCTAAGGTTTAAATTCACATCTCGGACTATCCTTAAACCTCGTTTTAGAATAAGTGGGTATCCTTATTAAATATAAAGGCATAGTGTTTAGACTATAGTTCCCTATATAATATATAGGGATAGTGTTTAGTGTTCACGAGTAAATCTGTGTTTAAATCTATCGTTTAAATCCACATCTTTTTTTTAAACCTCGTTTTGGAATAAGGGGGAAGAGGTTTCAATTCAAAATTCATTGTAATGACTCTAGATACGCTATCTAAACTTGATAATTTCCCGACACACTTCCATATCACAGAGTCATCACACGTCATGATAGAAACGACAATGTCTGACGCTATCTTCATCATCACCACACAATGGACTGTTTCGTAAACGATACGTCCTCGTTCATAATGAGTGACGTTTCCTTTCGTTACTGTTATATTTGGTTGACTGTAATTTAATTCATTAAAGTACCAGAGGCACCTTTTGTGTTTACCTATGTACGGCTAAGTCGGTAGAGTTCGAAGTCAAAGTCAAAGTCAATTTTATTTTATTTCTCTGGATGCTTAATATAATTGTACAGTCAGTACAGTACCGGTAGAGTTCTAAAATTACTATTATTGGCATGATTTCATTCTAATATTTTTTGTTTGATTAATTGATGAGTTAGAAGACTTTAAACTTCAACTAAAGCAGTTTTCTAGAATCTTGCTTGTGTTGAAAACATTCTCATAACAGCCATTTTAGAGCTCTACGGTGGGTCTGCAATTATGCAGCCGACCGTACATAGACCACTTGAAAACGTCTTAATTTTTTTTACTATTATTAGAATGTTTACATTCTAATAATTTTTGTTTGATTAATTGATGAGTTAGAAGACTTTAAACTTCACCTAAAGCAAGTGTCTAAAATCTTGCTTGTGTTGAAAATGTTCTTATAACAGCCGTTTTGGAGCTCTACGGAGGATCTGCAATTGTGCAGCCGACCGTACATTTACAGATAGCTATATATTATCTATGCCTATGCCTATATAAAATAACTATATTCATGCAATATGTAATATGTAGGTTAGGTATATATCTATACATATAAAATGTTTTGTCCTGAACGACTGACTGACTGACGGATCAACGTACAGCCCAAACCCCTGATCGTAGAGATCTTATACTTGGGTGTGTTTTTGTATGTTGTATGGCATCCGATAAGAAAGGGTTTTCCGAAATTCTACTCCTCAGGGGGTGAAAAAGGAGGGCAAAGTTTGTATGGAACAACGTGATTCCTTGGTCCATTTTCACCTTTTACGCGGACGAAGTCGAGGGCAAAAGCTATTTTAATAGATATTTAACATCTGTGGACTTTCTACAATCAATGACATTTTCCCTTATAGACCTTCTGGATCAAATATCATACATATCTTATTAGATCCATGAAACTAAGGAAGCAAAATCTCAGTAGATCGGTGGATCTACTGAGTTTTCTAGTTGATACATATTTCAAGTGGTGACTTGAAATATGGATCAACTAGAAAACTCAAAGTAAAAAAAAATTTTACTTTTGATGCTTAATACATTTGTAGACCACATAGAAACGTCTTAACGGGAAAAATATGGATCTAGCCTTTTTAGTTTTGAGAACGTGTGATTCGGAGCCAATGTTCGTATATTGTTCCAACGACGGGAGGGGGGGGGGGCGAACGTCACCCACAATTTAGTGAACAAGATAGCTTTGTAGCTATCATAATATAACGACACGCGTATAGTACTCAAAATCATCAAATGAATGGGTTTTTTAAAGTTGCCAAAAAAAGATATTGAACTGGTTTTTATCCCAGTATACCTACATCTAATTATCTGACACACACCGAGCGGTGGAAATGGAATAAACCGGATACACTGAAACTAGGAAATGCTTTCAGCGAACACACACTTTCAAAGGTTGGCTCTCATTGACTGAGGCAGACGTGCTAGAAATATACAAGTAGGTATATTCTTAGACATTTTCTTTGTAAAATAATATTCTTCATCTCTTGTAGAAGGGTCATGACATTTCAATTTTGACCCAGTTGGCTCAATGGTCACCATGCCGGACTGCCAAACACAGGGTTGCGGGTTCGATTCCCGCCTCAGACAAGTATTTATGCTTAGATATTTGTATGTGGTCTGGTTGTTTCTATGTATTATAAGTATATATTTACAAAAGAAAAGTATATAAGTAGTATATCCGTTGGCTAGCACCCATAACACAAGTGTAGTTACTTAGCTTGGGGCTAGATGGCGATGTCTGGAATATCCTGCAATATTTATTTATTTATTTATTTTATTAACTAGGTAGGTATTCAGTGCCTATATCAACACAATAGAAAAGGACATTAAATGTAACGTGTTGGCAACGACTAAAGATGTCAAAGTTACGAATAACGTGGACTAGAAACTAAACGGTCGGCCGATAGCTCACCATACCAATTGCTATATTATTATAGGGTTAATACGAGTCTCCCAATTTGATCATATTTTATTTTTCTATTGATTCCATTTTATACATTTAACATAATCAAATAACAGTGAAGTCGAAAGGTATAAAGGAAACAGAATAAATTGATAAAAACGTGTGGCACTCGGGGACTGCCGCGGTAAAGCTATTGCATCGTACGAGCTTCGTACAGTCGTACCATGTACATACACGTTAAGCGAACGCTCGGCCGACCTACATGGTATGCGGAGTGGGGGTGTTAGATTTTATTTTCGTTACAGAATTTCTTGATTCGGTCGCCGCGCTCAAAGCCCGCGATAAAAGCTATATGTTAGGCTAAACGCAGGCGCAGTAAGTCGTGAAACATCTCAACTTACATCGAATCGACACTGACGAAGGTAGCTAATCCAACCTCTTCGTTAGAAGGTCAAAGCCAGGAGCATCACTTCGTTCTAACGGACCTATAAAGCTACATTTTCATCATTTTAAGACTTTTAAAGTAAGTTACGAAAATGTGACTTTACTATAATAAATTGTTTTTATTTTAGGCAGAATCTATAAAGCTTTGGAACTTTTTTTATTTATGATGTAACTCAACAGCTAAATACATCCTTATATAAAAAGTACAACAATAAAAAAGTCAATTACAAAGTTCTATGTATATAAAACATTAAAATGATTTTGAAATACCTATTCAACAATAACCCACTTGATATAGTTGGTCATCGTTTTTTTTAAATTTTGACTATTATAATTGTCTTAATGAGTCTCGCAAGGTTGAGACGAATCGATTAACGTAAGAATCATCAAAATCGGCCCACGCGTTTGGGCTCTAGAGATCCACATAGGTTCAAACATACATACATAGACTGATAAAGACATTGATCCACCGGTTTGAGAACAAGATTTTAAGTTAATTAAGTAACCATTATAATTTTCTCATATAAACGAACTGTTTTGTAAGTTATTTTTGAGAAATAAAGATTCTTTAAACCTAAACCTATTGCCACTCCTTTGCTTTGCGCAGTCGGGTAAAAAGTAAAAAAAAAATGCATTCAATAAAAAGAAGCTAGAATAAACTCAAGGGTAGAGACGACTATCGGCCAACTTCAAGTAAACAGTCTGCAGCACCTGTAACACGTGAAGTGGGTCAGCCAGTCGTTGGAGCTGACGGTATCCGGTCACGCGGAAACGGAAGTAGGAAACAGCCTTCGACAAGACTTAAATGTGTGGGCTGAAATTCTCACTCATGTGCTAAAAGTATTCGATTGTTTTCTTTTCAAAAGAAAATTGTGTTGTTTTATAATGGGGTTGATTAGATCATACTTTTTCCTACTTATATAATCCACAATTTAAGAACGGCTGTAGTGAAATAATTAGATAAATCTATTCCTAATCTTCTACACATATAAAATCCTTTGTCCTGACTGACTGACGGATCAACGCACAGCCTAAACCGCTGATCGTAGAGACCTGACACTTTGAGGGTGTGTTCTTTGTATGACGTAGGCATCCCATAAGAAAATATTTTCGGAAATTTTACCCCTTAGGGGGTGAAAAAGGGGGCAAAGTTTGTATGAGACAATGTGTTTTTTTTGTCCAATCTACTTCAAGTCTTTGACTTCTACGCGGACGAAGTCGCGAACAAAAGCTAGTATTATTATAAAGCTGAAGAGATAAAAACAAAATGTGATCAAAGTGCGATTCTAAGGGACGGGTCGCTCCGGCATTAACCCGTACGTTTGGTTGAAATCGTTTGGCTAATCTCGGGAACTACTGAATCAATTTAAAAAAATCTTTGTGTATTAGGCGGTCTATTTATTGAGTTTTTATTTTGATATATGATGATACCGCGGGGTGCAGGTAGTCTATTCCTAAATATAAAAAAAAGTTCTGAATGACTATCAACGCAAAGCTTAAGAGGAAAGGGTACCGGGCGCTCTCTCCATACAAACGTAGTCGACTGTTTCCTTCCTGGATAATGACACTAGAGCAAATATTTTTGTTGCATAAAGCTTAGAGCTTCTGTTTTAATCTTAATTTCTATGATAATTAGAAAATGAAAAAACAAAAACAAAACATAGGGGTATAGTCATGGCAGGTATAAGTTTTATGCAACTAAAATGTTTGTTCTAGTGTCATTATCCAGGGAAAAAACAGTCGACTACGTTTGTATGGAGAGAGCGCTCGGTATCCTTTCCTCTGAAGTAGTTCCCGACACTTCTCGACTGCTTTCTCAAAACACGAAAAATAACCAACAAAAATATAGAAACGTTTTTATGCATAGTACCTATTTACCTAGTGACGACTTCATTTTAAATCTATTCAAACAATTTACGTGTGGTCCATAGAAGATAAATAAATTCTGCAATATCAGTTTATCAGTCCCGGTTTTACAACAAGTTGTAAATTTAAAACGTCACATTTTATGACGTCTATCATTATGCTCCGTTTTAGAGGTACTTTGGAAGATACTTTACGGGCTATTCTTTGTTGAAAGTCTATGTGTTTAGCGGCCTATTAAGTACTAGCTTCTACTTAAAACTTCGCTATTTCACCGTCTTAGGGCCTGAATTTCGAACTTACACAGAAAATAATGTTTCTGGCAGCAAGAAATTATCCTCTCCCTATAAACGCAACAGAATAATATCATATCAATTTATGACTAAATAGATACATAACACATACACAGACAAGATAATACAATATATTAATATTTTTAATAAAAGTAGGTAAGTATATTTTTTTTTAGGACATCAGAATACCTAATTACTTAGCTCTATTTACATACATTTCACAAAGAATACACTCTCCAAACATGGTTCTAGGACCAATGGTTTCAGTCACTTAGTTGGCAGTCAGTCAGTCAGTCAATTTAATTTTTATATTAAGTTTAACACGTTGGCTGTCCAATGTCCCATAAAAGGTACACGAAGAATGTCCATCGAGATGTACTCCATGTGGTACGGTAACTTTACTGATTGATGCTACAAACTTAAATGAATTGTTACGTATTTTATAGACAAAATAGTAGGTAAATAACTAACTGTAAATATAATAAACCAAAGAAATAAAAACATAATGTTTTAAAAGAAGATTGTTCCAGCAATAAAGCCTGTTTTACCTATAAATAAAAAAATCAAAGTCTTAACTACCTAAGTACTTCAATTAACGCACAGCCCAAATCAATGAACGGTTCAGGCTAAAATTAAAGACCATAGCTAATATAACGTAAGCATCAGTTAAAAAAGGATTTTAGTCAAAGTCAAATTTCTTTAGTCTTAAAAACTAAGTTAGTATGTGTGCCTTCGGAACGCGCCCACCAACGAGAAGAAGTCACAAGAAACTCATGGGTTCTTTTTCATGTGACTACGTTCACAAAGGTCAATATTACAAATATTTGAAGGTATTATTTGAAATGGAGCAATTAAAGTCACGTCCATGGATTCTTATCATTAAGGTACGAAGAGGGTATAATTTAGAAAAATTAAACCCTAAGCGGAGAAAAATCGCTAGCAATAGCTAATTATGAATATTATTTTATGGTATGATCGAAAACTCTCATGTTAACATCAAATATATTTTAATCCCTTCACAAATAATATCAAAAAAGTGTTTAGATACATTTATATACAGAAATATCAATCGAGTGAAATTCACATCTAAAAACACCATGTTGAGCCACACGGGGTACAAAATTAGCTCGGAACCACCGGGCCGTGAAACCTCGCTTCAGTACCCACGCCTTTTATCCTAAATCGGTGAGCCTAAACATATACACCCTATTCAAGTTTCGTAGTTGTAACTATATGTTAGAACAGTCTGATGGTAGTGTTAGTGCACAGACAAAAAAAATTTTTTTAAAGCAACAAAATAATCCTCTCCCTATAGACGTAAGAGAATAATTTCTTGGTTTCAGTAAAAAACCTAAAAAAGCAGTATGTACCGCTCTCTCCATACAAATGTAGTTAACTATTTCCTCCCTGGATAATGATACTAGCACAAAAACATAGGAGCATGGTCATGGCAGTTATAAGTTTTATGCAAAAAAAAATGCTGCAGTGTTATTATCCAGGGAGAAAACAGTCGACTACGTTTGTATGGAGAGAGCCCCCGGTACCGTTTAATCTTAAATTACGAATATTGCTGTGGAATTAGCAATACTGCTTATAATTTTAAGATCACTAAAACCGAGAAATTATATTTTAGCGTCTATAGGAAGAGAATTATTTCTCACTTCAAGAAACCCTTTTATTTTATGTGTCTGTATCTATTTATTAATTGTGTCTTCTTCTGATTGATTGCGTTCCGAAGGTACACGTAAACCTTGAACTCGTCCTAAATAGGTATCTACGGCCCACAATGGGATGAGTTTGAGGTATCATTAAATAATTTTATTTTTAATCTTGCAATTCATCCCACTGTCTAACAAATCCGAACTTAATTTTTAAGACGAGGTTTTAAGTTGTTTTCGTATCTTTTATACTAAGACTTAATTTTTATAATTGTAAAGTGTCACTTTTAACAGCGAAAGTAAGGATTGAAAAAAAAACATAAATAAATAAATAAAATGATAATCAGAATAGATTATTTAAGATGCGACAAACAAGTTACCAACACAAAAGAAAAAGACACAAAAATTTACAAATACGTGAAAGAAACAATATTTTTTTAGATCTAGGCACAACAATCAAGGGTCAAACTTTTAACACCCCACTTAATCATTCAAGGGTTAACGTAAAATAACAACAAACAGTTATTCTGTAAACAATGAAAACGAAAGTCGATATAAATACGAGAATGAAAGTTCATTTCAAAATAGCAAAAAAAGGGCGTCGATATAGTCTGTCTACGGAAATAGTACCTTGGCACTAGTTAGACTTTAGCGGAGTTTTTGTCCTAAAACTGATCATTTGCTATTTATTAGGTAATCCATACGAAAATGATTATGTCTCTTTAAATTAATTGCCAATGCTTGCACAGCGACAAGTAAATATTTTGTTTATCGCTCTATGCAAGCGTTGAAGATAGAAGAACAGTGATAAGTATGGATGTAGAGGGATGTAAAGAAAGAGAAGATGGATGGACAGCGTGAGACTAGACATAAGAGAGATGGATGTGACCGATGAGATAACGACTAACAGAAGTAAATGGAAGGAAAAACATACTGCACTGACCTAACTTAAGCTGATTAAACTTTAAAACTAAAACGCATGGCAATATTAAACTTTAAAACTAAAACGCTGTTAAATAAAGACGAATGTTCGTATTTATTAGACGGACTATACATGAATGCAATGGCAACTCGCCTATAGAGTTAATCGAATGGACGGCTGAGTGGCCACGTGCCTTTGTCCACGATTTAATTTACAATCTATTTGTGGAAAAAGTTTATTGCATTTTGTGCTTTTGAAAGTACGCGATGCGTGAAGGACGCAATAACTGACATTCCTGTCCTGAGTATTCTGGTTTTTTATAAAAGTTTTTTTAATAAATTTTTAGTGGTACTGTCCATCAATGGAAATACTTAAAAGAGTGTTAAAATTACCATGAAAATTTGTATTTGTATAATAAATTTAAATATCGCAGGGCATTCTACACAGCGCCATCTTACCCCAACCTAAGCAACTAGGCTAGTTTTATGGTGGCTATACAATGGATAGAATACTTTATATAACAATATTTGTAAATATATATTTGTAAAATAATAATATATCTACAGTTTGATGTCCACATCATACTTTGCCATTAAACTTGTTATTGTAAAGGGCCTCTACGTGTTGGCTTCGGCCCCACGCATGCCTTCCAAAGATCCGGGACTCCATAGTCCCGTGATATAGGACATATCTACAGAAACACCAGAAACAAGTATTATCTTACTAATATTATAAATGTGAAAATTTGTGTGTGCGTGTGTATGTAAGTTACCCGTTCACGCAAAAACTACTGGACCGATTGCTGTGAACCTCGGTATCTAGATAGCTGGATACTTGGATTAACACATAGGCTAATTTTTATCCTGATATTCCCACGGGATCGGGATTTACGCGGGTAAAACCACGGGACGCAGCTATCAGTACATAAATGCTCGGAATCGAGCCCATATCCTTCTGCGTTGCAGGCGAGTGTCCACCCACATAACAACTGAACCGATTGTGATTAAACTTAATATAAACCTAGTTGAAGCCCAACTATTCGCAATATTCCCACGGTATCAGAACTTGCGAAGATAAAACCGCATGTAGTTAGATAATAAACCATTCCACACGATCACTGGATTTAAAAAAGGAGGATTTTAGTATTTCTAAACCACCTTAATTAACACGTTCAAAGTCAGTAAGTAAACCGCAAACCACATCTAGTCTTAGTGGTTAGTTTGTTGATTGCTTGCGAAATGTGAACACAGAACACTTAGAAGTTCACTGGAAACGTATTAATGTCTTAAGTTTTGACAGTAAAACCGTGGTGTTAAATGCTGAATTTAAAATTAAACGTATTAAAGTAGCATCTAACTAGGATTTTTAAGTACTATATTTTCACCATTAAATTTATTTAAACGAGACTATTTAACATGTATTTGAAAAACCCAAGAAGAGTGAAGAAAAATTATGAATTCGCCCGCCATATTTGAAATTGAAGCTTAACCGACAGACGACAGGTTATTTTAGAGCCTATATTTATTTTTTTTACTGAAACCAAGAAATTAATTCTCCAGCGTCTAGGATAGGATTATTTCTTGCTTCGAGAGACATTTTTATTGTATATAAATATTGTTGGAATAAGGTATTGTGAAATAAAACACCCATCAATTAGAGGTTAAGTATTGCCTGTAAACAGTTTAACTTTTTCAATTTAAAAATGGACGTCACAACAACCCGACTTTGGTAATATAAACTTGCCGTTTCAAGTACTACTATAAAATGCATTGAAATCGATTGAACGGTGTCTTCAAACGGTATCCCTTGTGGACCTTGCCCGAAGGTCGGTGTATAATAAATTCATTGTAGCATGCGTCTTTTCTTAGAGCTGAAGCAGTCAATTCTACGATTAAATTGAACACAGATGCTGAGGTATAAGTACTTAAGATCATTTTGTGGTATAAGTCTAAAACTCAAAATATTGCTATACATTATCTTTGACAGATAAGAAATGCATTTAAGACATCCTTTTTCTTTTTTCTGAATAAATATGTTTGCCAAGGGTCACCATACTTGTATTTATATTACGGGATAAAATCAATACTTATGTTTAAGAAAAACAATGTCTTGCAATATTATATTAAAAAACCAAATCCGAATGGTCAATTAAACCCATGATGACATTTTTGCGGGTTTGGAAACTGCACCACTAGAGGATACAGGATAAAAGTACTATTTGAGTTTTCTATACGTTAGCTGGCCACCATTTATAGTCCATAACCAGGACTAGTTGTTTAGCTTGGGGCTTAATAGCGCTGTGTGCAATGTCCTGCAATATGGGATTAAAATACAAAATCCGAATGTCCTTTTAAATACTCAGTACCTGGATGACCTTTGCTCAGTGTTTTTTTTTTACTTAGTCTAACCTCAAAGCAAACACTCATTGACTTCGTGTTACTTAACAACGCCATCTGCTGGAATAATTATTGCTCACAAAAATAGTATTAGTAGTTCGCCAATAGATGACAGGAAGAGTCATATTTTTCAGTTTGTTAAAAAAGTAAGTTTCGATAAAACACGAATAAAATGACATTTTCTAAAAATGATTCCTAGCTAGATCGATTTATCGCCCCCGAAACCCCCTATATACCAAATTTCATGAAAATCGTTGGAGCCGATTCCGAGATTCCAATTATATATATATATATATATATACAAGAATTGCTCATTTAAAGATATAAGATAAACATGTGACATTTCTGTGGGTTTTTAAACTGCTGCACTATGTTACTGTCGGTGTATTTTGATTTTTAAGGTGAGTTTAGAAATGCAAAACCACATTTTCTTTACCCCTGCCTATATTGCCCCACCAACCCATCCCTTTCATTAATTGGCCATCTAAAGGTTGCCTGGAAGAGATCGCTTTTAGCAAAAAGGCCGCCCATTGTGTCATATTGTTAGGTTTAATATTGTTTTTGTAGCAGGAGTTTATGTTAGAATTAAGATTTAATGTGGTAAAATAAAGAGTTCATCTATCTATCTATTGGTTTTGGGGGTAGGCACCGTGGTATTACATTTTAAGACTGAAACATCTTACCCTAATCGCTTACTTTCAAATCTTCAACCACACGAAGTTTTCAAGCGAAACGGTCAAGGTTAATCCACACACATGCCACATACAAATAAACTATAACATTGTTGATTGATCTTAGCCAATTACTTACAGCCGAGTTAGTTCTTATTGAGTAGATTTGAGACCTCTTGAAACCAATGAGACCGTTGAGATCGAATCATTGAGTGTAAGTAACATAGAAAATGTATCCTATGGTATCTAAATAGAATGGCGACTGGACAGGAAACAGAAGAAAAAAGGGAGGGAGGCCTTTGCCCCGTAGTGGGACATAGACTAAAAAAAATCTTAATAATCCTACTAATATTATAAATGTGAAAGTTTGTACACACACACATGTATGTATGTTTGTTACTCATTCACGCTAAAATTACTGAACCGATTGCAATGCAATCCGTATGTAGATAGCTGGAGGCCTGGATTAGCATACAGGCTATTTTTTATCCCGATATTCCCACGGGATCGGGACTTACGCGGGTGAAACCGCGGCTAGTAATTAATAAAAATCTTAATAATATGACGAAAATGGCATTACAGTCAAAAAATGAAAATTTCCAATTAGAACAGACCGTAGGCAGTGGGTTCGACTCCATCTACGATACAATAAAAATGACTTTGCATAATTAAGTTACTTTAATTTAGTGCCAAAAATTACTTAGATATCATTTAGAATTAGAACCAAAACAATCGCAAAAACAAAATCTAAAAGAACATAACAGATATCTAAAGATAACCATAATCAGATAAGACAAAAATCGTAAAACTCGCTTCCTTACGATCCCTACAAAACAGCACTAATAATTGACAACACATAAAGATAACATCCTTTCGACGTTTTAAGACAGTTTTCCCATCACCATTACACTGCGACAAAATGATATTGAAATGTGGCCTTAAAAAGGACACAGGCACTATAAGGGTTAACGTTGACACTAGCGCCATAGTTGACTGCAAACATAAGTTTGTAATTGATAGCGACTTGTGGACGTGATGCAAATTTTATGTCCTAGAGACTCCCTTACGAGTTGAATATTTTGTGCATACTTTCTATAATGTTTTGTGCTTTGCTGGTTATGTGTTTATGACAGCAAATGGGTAGGTGCAAGTATGTATTTACATATAAAATAAATAGTGAGGATGTTAGTAAGTAACTATTACTGCTAGAGTATTTATTTAAAGTCGGTTTGGAATAGTGTCGAACAATGTAAAACTTGCAACGGAAAAATTTAAGTTGAGTTTCTAATTTGATTTTCATGTGGTGCCTATTGGAACGCACTATGGAATGCTTGGAATATCTCGACGAGACAAAATGCGCAACACCATCATTCGACAACGCACCAAAGTAATAGACGTAGGGTACCGCGTCGCTAAATTAAAATGTGTGTGGGCTGGACATGTGTGTCGAAGGGGAGACGGAAGGTGGAGCAAAGCTGTTCTCGAATGGAGACCAAGAATCGGGAAGAGAAGTGTAAGCAGACCACCAGCTAGGTAGTCTCACGACATAAGAGCTCATGCTGGGGCAGCGTAGTCCAGAAGAACCGGTGACAGGACGTTGTGGAGAGGTGTTGGAGAGGCATATGCCCTGCAGTATGCTGCTGAAGAAGAAGAAGAAGAATAAACATATTCTTCTTCTTCTTCAGCATCATGTATTATTAGCCTATTACTGCCTATCTACTAACCTCGCCACCTTCACCACCTTCACCATAGGACGATCGAGGTAAGTAGATAGGCAGTAATAGGCTAATAATACATGCTGCTGCAGAAGAAGAAGAAAAATAACCATCGGTCTATACCTCACCGACTGTCACATTTAGGCCCTCGTTTATTGGGGGGTTTTAAGTCACGAGCGTATATTATATCTTCTGGAATTCTACATCTTAGACCGCATTGTTACTTACCATCGTGTGAGATAGTGGTCAAACAAATAAAAAATAGAGGAAAATTTAATTTTAATATAGTTTATAGTTGTATAATATTATCTATCAAATCGATTTTAAAT
Source organism: Idaea straminata (assembly GCA_951213275.1). Classification (NCBI taxonomy): domain Eukaryota; kingdom Metazoa; phylum Arthropoda; class Insecta; order Lepidoptera; family Geometridae; genus Idaea; species Idaea straminata. The sequence goes on along the minus strand of OX577862.1, from coordinate 10,502,315 downwards.
CTGCATCTAATTTGGCCCTTATAAATTCTAATACTCACATAGGCAAAAATTGGAAACTTCACTCACAAAAAAAACTAACGCTCAACCGTGAAATTTTTAAACAACACAAATAGTTCTAACCAACACCACATTCTAAACCCAACTGACAAACCACATACCTTCCTAAACTAATCACCGAAAAAAAAAGCAAATTTTGCTGGATTCCCTACCTTTTGACAGAGATTCCGACCCCCTGTCGCCTTCGTTATCATCCTTCAAAATCACTTTAAAATACAAAACCACTCAAATTTGATATTTACATAAACGATTTAACGTCCTTTTTCAATTGACTTATCTTTACGAATCCTGGCACGTCATTCTAATGCAAAAAAAATACGAGCAAACTCGGTCTTATATCAATGCAGTTAAGGTTCAGTTTCCAGAGGCTTTTTTTTAATATTTAGTCATTTTAAAAGTAATATTTACCTGTTTAAGATAAGGATAATCAGTATAATGTTTTGTTTGACCATCAGATGACGTAAGGCGATGATATTGTATTGTTTACACTCTTAATCGAAGGGTAGGCTCCATTCGTCTTTTTTAAACGTCAGAAGAATAAAGTCTGTCTTATGTCCCGCAAAAAAGGACAAGCAAAATATGCGTTATGGGCTTAATCGCGGTGGGATAAAAATCATTTCTTCTCGCGCTCTCGGGCGCTCTCTCCATACAAACGTAGTCTACTGTTTTCTCCCTGGATAATGACACTAGAGCAAATATTTTTGTTGCATAAAACTTATAACTGCCATGACCATGCCCCTATGTTTTTAAAATCTTTTGTTCTAAGATAATTCAATAGGGGCATAGTCATGGTAGTTATAAGTTTTATGGCACAAAAATATTTGTGCTAGGGTCATTGTCCAGGGAGGACATAGTCGACTACGTTTGTATGGAGAGTACCGGTACCCTTTCACCTTAACGACTATTGGAGCGAGAAATATTACAGTGATTAGATGGTTTATTTTATATATTTAAAATCGCGTATCTAGTGTTAACCGAAATGTATTTTGTTATTTTTATGAGGCCCTTGAAGCGAAATCTCCGGATTATGTCATTGGAAACTAATAAAAACTGCGTTTCTTTTAGTAATTTTTTGTGGGTGTTTAAAATGCCACAATGTTTGGAGATGAGCAGTTTTTATAGTGCAATAAAAAGTAACAATCCGTAACGGGATCGTATGGCTTTTTGTGCTAGAAATTATGTTAATTGGTTTGTAAAAGTATTTTGTAGAATTCCACAATAGAGCGATTGTGAGATTTTAAGCGCAGTTTCTTTGAGTTTGTTGTTTACCTACTTACACTTGAAATACGATATCTAAAGTGTCCATCAGTACATGTTACGAAAGGTATTTATTAATACTATTTAAAAACTTTTTCCATCACGCTCGAAGACGCCAAATTCCTCAAATGAATGTTAATTAGAAATGTAAACTCTAACCCCCTTATTCCAAAACGAGGTTAAGGGATAGTCCGAGACGTGAACTATAGTCTAAACACTAACCCTATAGATTATATAAGGATAGTGTTTAGACTATAGTTCACGAGCAAATCTGTGTCTAAATCTAAGGTTTAAATCCACATCTCAGACTATCCTTAAACCTCGTTTGGAATAAGGGGGTATAAATCATTATCGTAATATTATTATGAACTAGCTGCCCCCCCCCCACGGTTTCACCCGCTTAAGTACAGATCGGGTGGTAAAATTGGAATAAAAAGTAGCCTAGGTATGTATTAATAGGTCTCAAGCTATCTAGATACCGAGTTTAATCGCAATCGGTCCAGTAGTTTTTGCGTGAAGGAGAAACAAAAATACATACACACAAACTTTCACATCTATAATATTAGTAGGATAGGACAACAAATTAAATATTTCGTCAATGAAGTAAATTAGTAAGGAAGCATGTTAACAAACATTTGCTTCACACAAGGCCATGGAGTGTAAAAAGTACAAAAAAAATATCAGGGAGACCAATGTCGATCTAAGGGTTAGTTTGATAGTAAAAATCTGTACTTTTAAAAGCCCAAAGTGTATAAAGATATTCTTATTTATCAACAATGGTTTAATATAAAAATAAAACAAGTCATACCGAAAATTACGACCAATTGATCATTAGTGGTGGTCGGTTATCTATCAAGCTTGATTAACTGGAATGTGGTTCAAAGAAAGTGAAGTGCGTGTCTATTTCCTTTTATTATTAAAAGGATAATTTAGTTTATATTGTCAACAGGACAACGTAGATTAGTATGGATACGACTGAACTTAAATTTCTTATAAGATTCAAATAATAATTACGAATAAAAAACAAGTCTTCTAATTATCCAACGTCCACACCACGTTAACCATGAACTCTTTAAAAATTAATGAAATAAAATAATAATAATCAATATTAGAGGACTTAGCTTGGAGCTAGATGACGCAAATGAAAAAAGATGCCAATAAGGCACTCTTCCAGTACCGTGTGTAGGTATTCACATTACCTTAGCCCCCGCTCTCAAAAACGTAGCATACGAGTACTGCGTGCTAACTGTTATATTTGATCGATATGCAAAACATTTTAGCATTATTATCCACAAATATTGTTCCTAGAGATCAAAACCTATCATTTGATTCATTTTAGAAACAAACGTTAACTGTTTCTGAATAAAACCCGATAAACGATCTAATAATTCTCTGTTTTCTAACATTTTTTTTTATCGAACGAAGTTGTTCATATCATGTTTTCAATCATAAATAACAAAAATATGGTTATTAAACTACAATATCCATTCATATCTAAATAACAAAAAAAAGAGTATTTGATTACTTAGCGTTGCTTAAAACAAAGGTCGATTTTGGTAGCTTTATTAGCACCTGCCCATAAGTGCTGGCTTGACGTCGTAAAGGGTATGCATTTAAAAGGCCTTACTAACCAGGATGCCGAATATCGTGCGAAGTGGAGGCGTAAAAGCAGGAACGCGAACCCCAGGCTCCCGAGAGGGATGCAACCGGGAACATCGCTCAGATGATGGTGATGATATTTAGATTAATGGACACTGATAATGAAAAACATTGAACGCCATTCGGACCTAAGCTTATCCATATAATTCCACCTACAATAAATTGTAAGAAAGCGGTCAATTGAGAGGATTCGGATTCATCTTCATGCGCTTTGTAAGAATCTTCATCGTTTACGGGATGTTATTGTTATTGATCCTATATCATATATATTTATACGAGCTATTCTTGAATATTTATATATATATCTCGAAACCGGCTCCAACGATTTTCATGAAATTTAGTTTTCGGCATAAAGAATCGATTTATCAAGGTTCCAGGTCCGAGAAAAGCTCGGTTCCCAAGTTATAAGCATCTGAAAAACCGTGTTTTTAGAAACTATCAGCGCCATGACCGACATATGACATGAGGGCAACGCTGGGTAAAAAAGTAAAAAACTCTTTCTACTCGATCCTAGATGGAGTTTTCTGATGCTAGAAAGTGAAGGAATAGTAATTTTTTTTTAAATTATTAATATGTATAATGTGATATAAACTTAATCAGTAGTAATTGCTTTCTATGAGAGAGAGAGAGAGAGAGAGAGAGAGAAACACGCGCACGCCGTACAGCTTACAACTATAGCAAAAAGTGTTGTTACAACTTTTGGTCTTAATTTTTTCCGTCTAGCCCCCTTTCGCAACGTGCGATAAGGAACTTCGTTCCAAAAAAATGCTGATATTGACTGTCAAAGTCAAAACTGCCGCTCCAAAAGTTGTAGGTTTCGAACTTTATCTGAGTTTTACTGTGAAATATTAGTTTTCATTAAATTTACTATGCTTCGGGGGCGAGGTCAAAAAAAACGCGTAAAATAACCGAGCATCGGTCACCCAGGTACTAATATTAAATCAATGTAAAGGAAAACATCGTGGTGAAACTCGTGGCTTGTGGTGTTGGAGCGAACTAAGCTCCAGAAGTATATTGACGAGTTATTTGTTACACGGTCGACTAAGCTGGGAGGGTGGTACCTATAGGCAAGCTTATTCTATCTAATACATGCACCAGGGACTACAGTTCCCTATCCCAGGCAGAGCCAGGTATAAATCATCTGGATTAGAAAGGCTAATATTATTATTAATGTACGAGTATTTTTCTTAAGAAAATGTTTTGTGCGCTAATTGACATTGCTCTTACGGTGAAGGAAAACATCGTGATGAAACCCGCGGCTTAGTAGGCTCCAGAAGTATTGACAAGTTCTTTCCTCTGGACATGGTCGACTAAGCTGAGAGGGTAGTAGGTGCTGGGAAAGCCTACTCCATCATCACGCAAAATGGACCCAATTAAAAAGAATCTAATTAAAAAACAGCCCGTACAAGTATTATTATTAAATTAGTGTTACACCTCTTTTCATAATAATGCATTTAAAATAGTAAATGTTTTGGTAATAAACTTTTACTTCGACTGCTTCCCATACTTGCGTACTTTGCTACGAATTCGTAATGCAGGATATGACATTTAAAGCACAGACTAAAATAAGAAAATGTATGAAGTACAGAAATGTAGGACAACTCGGGTTAGTATGATTAATTGTTTATGTGGACATTCCGGGATCGGGACCCGGATTTCATGGTAACACTATTCTCGGACAACACACTTCGAGATGATTGATTTTTGTTTGCAATTTCTGGACATCTTTTGGTATTTTACGACAGTTTTTGTATGAAATATTATAACTAGATATTGCCCGCGACTTCGTTCGCGTGGTGTTTTTGTTTAAGGCGCTCTTCCAGTACCGTGTTTAGGTATTCACATTACCTTAGCCCCCGCTCTTAAAAACGTAGCGTGCTAACTGTTATATTTGATCGATATGCAAAACATTTTAGCCACAAATATAGTTCCGAGAGATCAAAACCAATCATTTGATTCATTTTTAGAAACAAACGTTAACTATTTTTGAATAAAACCCGATAAACGATCTAATAATTCTCTGTTTTCAAACATTTTTTTATCAAACGAAGTTGTTCATATCATGTTTTCAACCACAAAAAACAAAAATATGGTAACTACAATATCCATTTATATCCAAATAACAAAAAAAGAGTATTTGATTACTTAGAGTTGCTTAAAACAAAGGTCGATTTTGGTAGCTTTATTAGCACCTGCCCTTAATTTTAAACGTTCCCGTTTGCCTACCCCTACTTTATGCGCCTGTCTCTGTTTGTGACAGCTACAAAGCTTTCATGTACACAACATTGTGGGTGACGACGTCGTTGGAACAATGCCACATACAGCTGACCGTGGCTGAAGCAGCTTATGGTGAGATCTAAGCGTGCGGTGAGCAATATGTGGCATTGTGCTTTATTGATTGTTGTTTGCGAAGCATAAGCTCGCTGGAAATTAAATGCGTTTGAAGCCGAAAGGAACATAATTGGTATCAGTGGTATCCCTGTCCACGAACAATGTACAGAATTCATCCACGAACGATTTTATTATATGTATTTAGATAATATAGATAATTAGAAAGAAAGAAGAAGAAAGAAAACCATTTATTTGGTACAGGCACACGACAACTTTAAAATTAAACGAAAAAGAAGAGTAACAATTATACAACGAAGAAAGAAACATACACTAAACCTAAGAATATTTAAGAAGCCATTTGTGCTGCCCAAATGGGTCGACCTCAGCTGTAAGCCACAGTCAAGCGTTATCCGAAGAGAAAGGTATGGATTTTGTCTTTGAAAACATATTTTGGGTTTTCCTAAGATAAGAAAATATAAATACTTTTTAATAACACAATGTTGTTTTGTTATTTTTTCGGGACACAGGTTTCTTAATTTATAAATTGAATATCATACTAAATTAAAGGGACTGAATAATGTTAAACGTATGACGTTTAATTTGTTGGTAGGTACAATCAACGTTCAAAAGTACACCGGCACCGTAACATTTACAATCCTGTGCAGCACTATTTGAACATTATAACTTTGTATCAAACCTACATCGATTGGTGTAGCGGGTGGCGGCTTATACCACTCGACCAACTAAAGACATAGCTAACATTTTGAAAATAATAATTACACTGAGTACTTTTAATTCAAGTATTTATGTTTGCGTGTCGAAAAAGAAGGTCGTAAGTCCAATACTGTTGATATAGTAGTGTGTTGTTGATAGTATTTTGGTTGCAAACTGATAGGGACTTATGACGCATACTGTACATATTTTTAAGCGTATAAAGTAGATGAAATAAATTATATTGATATTTCATATTTTTTTGCCACAATTTAGTACAGAAGGTATCCCTAAAATTACATGAGTACAACACAACGCAACACAATATCTTCTATACACATAAAATTCTTTGTCCTGAATGACTGACTGACCGACGGAACAACGCACAGCCTAAACCGGTGATCGTAGAGATCTGAAACTTGGAGGGTGTGTTCTTTGAGTGACGTAGACACACATTTTCCGAAATTTGGCTCCTAAGGGGGTGAAAAAGGGGGGGCAAAGTTAGTATGGGACAACGTGATTGCTTGGTCCAATCCTATTAGTAAAAATTTCGCTTTCTACGCGGACGTAGTCGCGGGTTTAAAATCTAGTAATTTTATATATAAATAAATAATAATAAATATTACAGGACATTCCACACATCGCCATCTAGCCCCAAGTTAAGTAACTAGACTTGTGTTATGAGTGCTAGGCAACGGATATACTACTTACATACTTTTCTTTTGTAAATATATACTTATAATACATAGAAACAACCAGACCACAGACAAATATCTTAGCATAAATACTTGTCTGAGGCGGGAATCGAACCCGCAACCCTATGTTTGGCAGTCCGGCATGGTAACCATTGTGCCAACTGGGTCGTCAAATATATGTATAGAAGATTTCAAGGTGCACGAACTGTTGTATCAATTTTTTTGCCAAAATTCAGTACAGAAGGCATACCTAAAATTACATGAGTACAACACAACGCAACACAATATCCGATACAATAGCAATAACATACCTTCGTACATCTGCGCGTACTGCGGAAAGCCAGCTGCTCGGAGCCATTTGCAAGCCTCTGCCGCTTCGATTTCTGCAACAAATATGCTGATTTTAATAAAAATAGATTACAGGGGTTCAGTTGGCACTACAGCTGTGGTAAATGTGATATTTTTAGAAGGACAAAGTGATTATTTTTGTAAGATATTTTTACAGGCTCCTTGTTAGAATTTCCGAAGACTTTTTATATTATGGGAAAGTTCCGATCCTGTGGAAATATTGGGACTAAAATCCATGTTACTCACAAGGCTTCAAAGTTTTAATTCATTCAGAGCCTGGTCATTACAAACATATAGCTGTGAAGAATGTGATATTTTTTTTTGTTTTTATCCTTTTAAAAGGGCAAAGTGATTATTTTTGTGAGATAAATACAGGCTTCTTATTAGAATTTCCGAAGACTTTTTATATTATGGGAAAGTTTCGATACTGTGAAAATATTGGGACTAAAACCCATGCAACTTCTAAAGCTTCGAAGTTTTAATCGTTTCAGTAGTTTCAGAGCCTGGTCATTACAAACATACAGGTGTGGAGAATTTGATATTTTTTTGTTGTTATCTTTTTAAAAGGACAAAGTGATTATTTTTGTGAAATTTTTGTTACAGGCTTCTTATTAGAATTTTCGAAGATTGTTTATATTATGGGAAAGTTCCGATCCCGTGGAAATATTGGGACTAAAACCCATGTTACTGCCATTGCTTCAAAGTTTTAATTGTTTCAGTAGTTTCGAATCTGGTCATTACATACAACTGTGGTAAATGTGATATTTACGTTTTTGTCCATTTAAAAGGACAAAGTTATTATTTTTGTGAGATATTTTTATAGGCTTCTTATTAGAATTTCCGAAGACTTTTTATATTATGGAAAAGTTTCGATCCCTTGGAAATATTGGGACTAAAACTCATGTTACTCCCAAGGCTTCAAAGTTTTAATCGTTTTAGTAGTTTCAGAGCCTGGGCCATACATACAAACAAATTATTTTTCTCTATTGGTGCACAGATACCTAGCTGTTGCAATTATGACGTAGGCATACACTATTAAAGGGCTATGGAAAATTCAAAAAAGACAAAGTCGCGGGCAAAACCTAGTTATTATATAATATTTAGTAGGTATTCAAAATTTACTTAGAATCAGGTCACTATAAATTTATCGTAAAGTTTTCAGTTATTTATAACTTTAAACATTAAATCATGATAATTTTGATTATGACACATCAAGTTGTATATGTTTTAATTGCCTGACATTTGATCTTTCATATAACTTGTACATGTAAACAATGATAAAAAATGTAGGTATTTTAACTTTATATAAACGAATTTGATGATATGAAATTTAGAAAAATAGGTATATTTTTCATAAAATTTGATTTATGATTTTGTTTATTAAAGGTAATGAATCTAAATTCTATTTCTAAATGAATGAATCTAGGGCTCTAAAACTGCTTGATAGATTTTGATAAAACTTGATAGAAGAATACATTGATTCATTGGGCTGCTTGCCGGGAAAAAATCGCTTTCAGCGATAAGGCCGCCCATTTGTGCAACTTATACTTTCTAGCTATTACTTTACTTTTTGTTTATCCTGTTCTGTTTCTTCCTGTGTTGTACAAATAAAGTTATCTATCTATCTACTTTTTATGTCGATATTCCCGGGTATTTCCACAAGATCGGGATCGGAAGAAACCACGGTTACGTCGATCATTGGATTATTTCCATTCCTCAGAATTCTATCACCGACCGACCTTGGTGTTCAAGAAACTCAGTAGGTTAATTTTCTAATTTTATTAGGTCAGAGCGCAATTCACGAGTAATGTAAACGTTAACTGATGGTAAATAATGGTGAAGAACAGCGGTCAGGAAAGTTCTGCAGACGAGACGTTTTTTATGTTGAAGTTTTTTTTAATGAATCCGCGGTTTTACCCGTGTAACTCCCGATCCAGTAAGAATATCGGAATAAAAAGTAGCCTATATTATTCCCAATTAAATTATGTATCCTCATATCAAGTTTCTTCAAAATCGGTCCAGTAGTTTCGGAGCTTATTCGTTACAAACATAAGAACAAAAACCAAAACAAAAAATCTGTCCTCTTTATAATATTACTAGCTGCGCCCCGCGGTTTCACCAGCGTAAGTCCCGATCCCGTAGGAATTGACTCTAGAAGACGTTTGTATGGGAAATAGAAAAGGGCTGTTTTTAGGGTTTTCCCGGAAATTATTCAATTTTTTCTCGCCTTTTAAACCTTCCCTAGACCTCCACGAACATTTCAAGACTAAGATAAGATAAATCCGTTCAGCCGTTCTCAAGTTTTAGTGAGACTAACGAACAGCAATTCATTTTTATATATATAGACTAGCTGCGCCCCGCGGTTTCACCCGCGTAAGTCCCGATCCCGTGGGAATATCGGTTATTCGATTTTTTCTCGCCTTTTAAACCTTCCCTACATTTCGAACGAACATTTCAAGACTAAGATAAGATAAATCCGTTCAGCCGTTCTCGAGTTTTAGTGAGACTAACGAACAGCAATTGATTTTTATATATATAGATCATTTTTATATATAAGATAGATTGAAGATAAGTCAGCATTTGACCACTATTATAGTAGTGACGATGCGGTCTAAGATGTAGCACGCTTTCCTAGAAAATACCTATGCGCTCGTGACTCAAAAACCCCTAAACAAATGGGGAATACGAGAAAAATACTAAAAAAATCTGCCCGTTCTCCTTTTGTGTAGCTAACATAAATAATTCAACTTTTTATCTATCTCGTCCCAATTCTTTATTGTTTACCAAATGTTTACAAAGTACGCAAAATTACGTAATTGTAACCGCGTATCTTTTATCTAAGATAAGTACTTATAATCTATATTTATATCTGTGGAATGCATTCCATAGATGAGTCACTACTATAAGCACGGTATTTTACCAAATTACATAATTTAACAATAAATCGATTTGACGAACTACCAATATGACCAATATGTCATGACAATGAATTTAAAAAAAACATTGGCCAAGTCAGACTTGGCCAATGTCGCATAACCAATAAAATTGTTTAAATAAATTTTAGGATCTAAGAATCCCATATCCATTTAAACAACATTGGCCAAGTCTGACTTGGCCAATGTCGTATAACCAGTAAAATGATTTTGAAAATTTTTAGGATCTTAGAATCCCAAGTCCATTTAAATAACATTGGCCAAGTCTGACTTGGCCAATGTCGTATAACCAGTAAAATTGTTTAGAAAATTTTTAGGATCTAAGAATCCCAAGTCCATTTAAACAACATTGGCCAAGTCTGACTTGGCCAATGTCGTATAACCAGTAAAATGATTTTGAAAATTTTTAGGATTTAAGAATCCCAAGTCCATATAAATAACATTGGCCAAGTCTGACTTGGCCAATGTCGTATAAGCAGTAAAATGATTTTGAAAATTTTTAGGATCTAAGAATCCCAAGTCCATTTAAATAACATTGGCCAAGTCTAACTTGGCCAATGTCGTATAACCCGAAAAATTGTATTGAAAAAATTTAGGATCTAAGAATCCCATGTCATTAGGATGCCGAGTTTCATAATCAGTCCAGTCCTTTTACCATGAAACGGGAACAAATAAACAAACTTTCGGATTTATAGTATTACTAGCAGCGCTCCGTGGTATTACCGGCGTGAATGCCGATCCCATGGGAATATCGAAATGAAAAGTAAAAACCTTTATCACTTCTGAGAAACCAATGTCTCCGCATAAGTTTCATCAAAATCAGTCCAATAGTTTCCTAGCCTATTCAATTCAAACTAATAAACAATAAAATTTCCTCTTTACAATATTAAGTGTTGATAGTGTAGAAGTAGATTAGGATTAATCGTTTCAGCTGTGAAATACAGAATTGTTTAAAAATTTTCTCAAAGATCATCAAAAAACGCTTGTCTACTGTGAATTAACGGTCATTTCCAAATACCTATTGTTCTCACTAACTCATAATTACTTTCAACAATTAGTCCGACAGACGAACACGGCCATTTTGTGGCGTGTTTAGATAATTAGTGTTAAAGTATGACGTTGAACTTAACTTTAAACAAGGTTAAGAAGAAGTTTAAGTCAATATTTAAAACGAGTGACCTTACTTTTTTCTTGTTTTTTCTAACTGGCTAATTTTCAACTTACACAGGGTTATTGGTAATTATACTAGCAAGCCGTTGAGGGCTACTTCTGTGCACCTAAACAAACAACTTTTGTTCTACGAGTTTTGGAAATACGAACATTTTTTTGTAAGTTTTGAGGTTAGGTTTACCTGAAAATCAGATGTTCCTTACACGGAGAGGTCATTAACCTTAAAATTTTATTTATTTTTTAGTATTATCAAATCAGCTGTTTTTCGAATTTACATAACCTCAAAATTTTCTTTTTATTTTTCGAATTTCCAAAAGTCGTAGAACAAAAGGTGCTAGTATAATAACCAATAACCCTGTACTTAGGGTCACTTGGAGTATAATTGCAGTAAGAATAGACTTTTTTGAAAGAAAGCTAAATACGATTTTCAAATTGTGTCATTAATGTAGGGACAAGTCTACATTTAAGAAAATGGATTTTCTGCAATATTGCTATGAATATAGCTCGAACTCTCCCCTCGTTGGCAGGTCAAACTTTTTTTGTCTGATCTGTTCCCCTAACTAAGGGGCCAAGCGTGGGGACAGATCGGAATAATTCAAGTCGTCTGAACCGGAAATTCAGGACCCTGGATTTTCCGATTTATACACTTATTAGTAGGCATTCAAAACTGACGTACAAAATAATGTACAAGCGAACCAGTCTAAGTATAAAATGTATGGAAAAATCAATATTAAAAAACGAGATTTTTGCAAAATTGCTATTAAATGGTCTTATGTAGAGTATAAAAAGTTCCTTGCCATGAATACATACATACCCATATAAAAATATATAGTAAAATCTAGATTTCAGAAAATTGAGATTTTGTAATCTTGCTATGTGTATAAAAAGTATAAAAAAACCCTTGTCAAAGAAAATCATCCGAAAGATTACGATTTCCACACATAAGAAATCGCAAATAAAAATCCTAAAGTATTTACACAGACCATAGTAAATAAAGTTAATTAAGGCTAAGTTAACACAATATGCAGCTTAACTAAGTAGACCTTAGTAAATAAAGTACCTAAGTTAACAAAGTAGGTCATTAAGTAGGTACTTGAAGGAGAGTTAAGTAATTAAGCAAGGAACTAAGCAGAAGTTCTTTGCAAGTAAGTTTTTGCGTTGCTTTTTAATTGAGTTATAAAAGGAAGAGATTTTCAATTCGTCACATAGCTTTTGTCGCGGGCTTCGAGCGCGGCGTAATCAAGAAATTCCGTAACGAAAATAAAACCTAACACCCCCCACTCCGCCTACCATGTAGCGCGGCCGAGCGTTCGCTTAACGTGTATGTATATGGTACGACTGTACTAAGCTCGCACGATGCAATAGCTTTAGGTAGATAAATAAAAAAGTGTTATTTTTTCTGCAAATTATATCACACATGAAACTTTAGTAATACTTACTTGAATGACATTTATTTATTGTTAACGAAAACTCCACTACGAAGTTTCGTTTTTATTAAATGAAAAAATAAAAAACACTTGCTTATGCGCAAATTGTGCGAAATCAAATCTTAAAAAAGAACTACCTACCTATTTAAGGTGAAAGGGTACCAGCGCTCTCTCCATACAAACGTAATCAACTGTTTCCTCCCTAGATAATGACAATAGCACAAATATATTTATACCATAAAACCTATAACTGCCATGACTATAATATGCCCCTGTGTTTTGTTTTTTTTTTCTCATTATCATAGATATATAGATTTAAAAAAAACATAGGGGCGTGGTCATGGCAGTTATAAGTTTAATGCAACATAAATATTTGCTTTAGTTTCATTTTTCAGGGAGAAAACAGTCAACTACGTTTGTATGGGTACCCTTTCCTCTTAAGTAAGCAAAGTTAAGTAAGTAAATAAAAACTTAATTATACATAATAATTAAGCACATAGTACCTGTAATCTGGTCCACACTCAAATTAGGAACACTCATTTCTCACTCGTTAACACTCAAAACACAAGAATCTCACTAAAACGGTCCATCCGAGCCGAGACGAGCCACGCGTAGGCGAAACATAACGATAAACTGATTCATTCAACTTTCATATGAAAAAACCGATCTCATTAACAAAATATAACATTTATCTTACGCTAGTTGGTTAAAGTGAATAATAATAAGTAAATACTGAAGATAAAGTTAACACTTCTGCTTAAGGCACTCTTCTAGTACCGTGTGTAGGTATTCACATTACCTTAGCTCTCAAAGACGTAGCGTGCTGCGTGCTAACTGTTTGATCGATATGCAAAACATTTTAGCATTATTATCCACAAATATAGTTTCTAGAGGTCAAAACCTATCATTTGATTCATTTTTAGAAACAAACGTTAACTATTATTGAATAAAACTCGATATCATGTTTTCAACCACAATAAACAAAAATATGGTTATTAAACTACAATATCCATTTATATCCAAATAACAAAAAAAGAGTATTTGATTACTTAGAGTTGCTTAAAACAAAGGTCGATTTTGGTAGCTTTATTAGCACCTGGCCTTAACTTTAGCATCTGTAGAGCCGAAGCCAACGACTTCCGTAAAATTCGACAAAGTTTTTAGTCATTTTTTTGTGACCCAGTTGGCACAATGGTCACCATGCCGGACTGCCAAACACAGGGTTGCGGGTGCGATTCCCGCTTCAGACAAGTATTTATGCTTAGATATTTGTCTGTGGTCTGGTTGTTTCTATGTATTATAAGTTTACAAAAGAAAAGTATATAAGTAGTAAATCCGTTGTCTGGCACCCATAACACAAGTCTAGTTACTTAGCTTGGGGTTAGATCATGATGTGTGGAATGTCCTACTGGCTACTTAGCTAATTAGGGTTGTTCTAGCTGGGCAACGCTAATTAGCTAAGCAAATTACAGCAATTATAAAAAAAGAAATAATTTTAAAACAGGAATCTATATTATTCTACTTTTGACACTATCTACTTAAGTAATTAGCGTACAAAGACATGTAGCTAGTTCGAAGTTATTTTCCCGAATAGAGCGAAGCCAAAAGGGTTTTGATTTTTTACTTAGAATTATTCACTTCATCCATTATCAATGACATTAGTTTAGTTTTCTGTTACACAATACACCGGTTTTTACTACTTAATAGAAAAGTTTTCTTACTACTACTAACTTGTTACAAAATTAACACGTGTTTATCATTATTAATAGGATTTTAATGCAAATAAAATTGGTGTAAATTTATCGATTTTAGTTGCCCACGCATCACTAGGCTTTCACATAATATGGAAAATGTATTATTATTCAACATCTTTAGTTCCTATTTTGACTACGCATGTACTTATTTGGGGAAAACTTTAGCCTTTTTCATGTTTTTTTTTTAAATTGTATTTGTATTCCAAATTCAAATTTGTCTCAATAATTATTTTTAAAATCAACCAGCGACCTTCACAGTACACGTAAAAGAATTAAAAATTCCCTTTTTAAATTCAAACTATTTTCTAACTAAAAACTACACTATTTGCCAGTTTTTATAAAAGCCTGCTATTCAAATTTCGAATTCAATAAACCAAAAATCAACCTTCAACACACTGTCCACTATTTAATTCATAAAGTTAGATTTTTCACATGAAGTTCCAATCGGTTTGTCCATAGAAGTACGAAGTAAACAAATACAGAGAAGGCAAGTCACTTTTCACGATTCTTAATTTAAAAAGTTGTATTCGAGATTCAAAATCGATATAAAAAATGTCCAGTATCGGTTTGTCCACGGATGTAAGAAACAAACGAATGCGCTCTAGACGCAAGTAAGAATGAGATTAGTTTATCAGTGTTTATCGGTTACTCGTTTAGCGTCCTTAAATCGTTGGTAACGTCATCGATAACACTGGTTTACTTAAGTATGATGATGATAAAGTGGTATATTTGTTTGGATATGGTGTTTTGAACTATTTTTGGTGTTTTTAAAAGAGACACGTAGATACTCATCATCATCATCATCATATCAGCCACAGGACGTCCACTGCTGAACTTAGGCCTCCATCAAAGACTTCCAGAGCGATCGGTCGCATGCTCTCTGCGTCCAACGACTTCCCGCGAACTTAATCAACTAGATTGGAGGTCGCCCCGCGCTTCGCTTTCCGGTACGTGGTCTCCAATCTAAGACTTTTCGGCCCCAACGGCCATCAGATACTATAATTCACTAAATAAACTTTATCCCATCATTATGCTACATACATGCGAACAAGATATCTTTTGGGGCGATAACGTCTCATAAATTGATGGAACACCTGTATTCACTAAAAAGTGTCATGGTAATATTGTGTGATGGCATGCGTTCCGTTCCCGATGTGTGACGTCATGCGTCATGGTAACATTAGGAAACAGAGTATTTAAAGATGAATGGTGTGGATTTTAGGAAAAAGAGTGTTATAGTGACGAGTGACAAATAGAAGACTTAAAAAGGAAAAATATATATAAAAGAATAACAAAAAAATCTCAATTTTTCATTTCTTTCAAATTATCGTCCGTAAACCGACTTTACAGACAACCATTTTTTTATTTGTCTTTAAAAATGTTGCGCATTCGCAGTGTGTTTTAAATAGTTTCTTCCAGTATGATTCAGGACACAAAATGTTATCTTATCAAAAAAGTTTTCGACTTGAAGAAAGCAAATATTTTGTAAATGTAGACTTTCATAATTAAAAAAATTATAGCCAACTAATTATTTTTGCGTATCCATTGTTTGATATCTTACCTGCTGCAGTGTTACGAATGAGTTTTAAAATTAACAAAAATATTTTTGAACCGTTTTGTTATCTGAGCTGTCAAGTTAACACGCTGATAAGGGTGGAATCAATGGAAACAAACATGGAAAAAATATGGAAGAATATTCTCAAACTACCAAAGGCATGACGGAAGCTCATAATTTTCGGTGAAACTCATATTATTAAGTAAAGTATAAATAAAAATGAAAAAAGGGCAAATCAATCATATTTCGAATTTATAGGTTAAAGGAAGAGACTTATGATAAAGGAAAAAAGAGCACAAAAGTCCCTTGTTTGATTAAACTATATTATAATTATACTATGAAGAAAAAAAAAAGTCTAACTTAGAAAAAATAGGAGAAAGTAATTAATAAATAAATAAACAAATAAATTATTTCACAATTTCTAAAACAGTATACAAAATTGAAAAAAAAAATCTAAAAAGAAAACAAAATACCTCTACATTTTCTCTATGTTTTTAAATAGCTTTAATAAATATTTCAAAATAAATCAAAATCGGTTCACTCGTTGCAAATTTTAGTTGTTAGTACCTGGATGACCGAGCTTTGCTCGGTATTATTATTTTTTTTACTTAGTCTAACCTCAAAGCAAACACTCATTGACTTCGTGTTACTTAACAACGCCATCTGCTGGAATAACTTTATTGCTCACAAAAAATAGTATTAGTAGTTCGCCAATAGACGTCAGGAAGAGTCATATTTTTCAAATAAAAAGAAGTAAGTTTCGATAAAACACGAATAAAATGACATTTTCTAAAAATGATTCCTAGCTAGATCCATTTATCGCCCCCGAAACCCCCTATATACCAAATTTCATGAAAATCCTTGGAGCCGATTCCGAGATTCCAATTATATATATATATACAAGAATTGCTCATTTAAAGATATAAGATAAAACATCTAGTTGCTTAGCTTGGGGCTAGATGGCGATGTGTGGAATGTCCTGAAAAATGTATTTATTTTATCTATATTTACGCCTAAAATTCAAACTCTATCTACTTATAAGTTAAAAGCTTAGAAGTCTGTATGTATGCTTATAGGTGGCAAGACACATGTAAAACATAAAAAGATCGTAAACATGTCATTTCGCAGTTTTATTTGTATGTTTAACAACAAAGAGATAAATAATAAGTGAAATAGTCGTTAATAATATTCAATAGGTATTCCAAATAGTGGTAGCAAATGGTGGTATTATACATAACTAGCTGTGCCCTGCGGTTTCACCTGCGTAAGTCCCGATCCAGTGGGAATATCGAAAAAAATATCCTATGTCCGTCTTCTAATTGTAAGCTACCTCCCACCAATTTTCAGCCAAATCGGTTTAGCCGTTCCCGAGTTATAAATGGTGTAACTAACACGACTTTCTTTTATATATTTAGATATTGAAATTATACAATGTGTTTTAGCGAAGGGGTTTTAATACGAAAGGAGGTTATTCTAAACATCTAGGAGAACAACTTTTGTTCTACGACGTTTCGAAATTCGAACTTTTTTTTCGAAAATTCTGAGAAATTTTTCGAAAAACTTCGAACGAAATGTTCGAATTTCCAAAAGTTATGAAACAGAAGTTTTTCGACTAGACGTCAAGAACAATCCCAATTTCGTATTAAAACCCCTTCGCTGATACAAATTGTATAAAAATTAATACCTATTTACCGATAACAGCTGATTATCAAGTCAAAATTCCCTCAGATTTATCGAAAAAAAGTTCGAATTTCCAAAATTTGTAGAACAAAAGCTGTTCGCCTAGGCGTCTAGAACAACCCCATTTCGTATTAAAACCCCTTCGCTGAAACACAGTGTATATGCAGTCAAATTATTATGATTAAAAAATAATAATATTAAATATACTGTTTTAGATGCCAAATTTATACATTATTTTTAAACTTGTAAATTTAATTTTGTTTAGGTATTTATGTAAGTGCTTAGATGGATTTTTTTTTATAAGTTTTTATAGTGATGTATTTATTTTGTACTCAGTTTGTTTTTATAAAAACCCAAATTTAAGAATAATAAATGAATGAGTTAAATAATAAAAAAAATAAAGGTGGGCTTGACTCTGAACAAAAATTTTCTATGACTTTTGGAAATTAAAACTATTGAAATGAAGAAAATCAACTGTTACTTTAAACGGAGAAGTCATTGACCTAAGATTTTACTTTTGCCGGCTGTTTTAAGTCAAAGGTAGATGTGATTAAGTTATTTTTTAGAAAAGCTAAAATTATCAAAAAAATAGTTAGTGAAGGAATTGTAATATTTTTTTTAAGTTATAATAGTATTTTTTTATTATTAACAAATATAATGTAATATAAACTTAACAAGAGGCTCAATTTTAGTAATTGCTTTCTATGAGAGAGAGAGAGAGAGACAGAGAAACACGCGCACGCCGCACGGCTTACAACTATAGCAAAAAGTGTCGTTACAACTTTTGATCTTAATTTTTTTCCGTCAAGCCCCCTTACTTCGTTCCAAAAAAAATCCTCGAAATTGTTTGACGAAAATCGAGTTGTTGCATTGATAAAATTGTTTAACAAAGTTTGAGATGTTTTCTCTATGTCATGTAAATTTAATATCTTATTATATCGCTCACTTGTCGAAGTGACCTATATTTTAATACTGTTAAAGATCACTCCTTACAAATGGTAGAGATACCATGATTTTAAGAGAAATGTTGCCAAATTATAAAATATAAAAGTAGCCTATAGCCTTCCTCGATAAGTAAGTGGACTATCCAACACAAAAATAATTTTTCAACTCTAACCAGCAATTCCTGAGATTAGCGCGTTCAAACAAACAAACAAACTCTTCAGCTTTATAATATTATTAGTAATTAGTATTACAAAATATTTTAAAGGTAGCTTAAAAATTCAATTAGTTTAAAAAAAAAAAAAATTGCGGGAGTTTTCGTGTATTATTAAATAATTTTGGCAATATTTTAAGTAATTTAATTATTTAATTTAAAAAAAAGTGATTTGAAGTGAAAGGAGTTTTGTGGGTCCGCAAGAAAAAAGCTCCACAGGCGGGGATGATTGATTAAATTCCAAAACTTATTGCAGTTTTTTGAAACTAAGAATTTGAAAAAAAAGAACTAGTCTTCGGAATTTTGTGATGGCTGACAAGTGAGTAGTGACTAACCATCGAAAACCTCGATATCGATAAAAATGCACTTCTTATCTTATCGACTTTGCAAACAATCGCGTAAAATTTCAAGATAAATCAGTAGTAAAATCCATCGATTCTTGGTATGTGATTCATGATTAGGGAAAACATTAGTCATTCAATGTAGTACCTAAAAGCCTAGAAACATCTTAATTTTGCCCAAAAATGTTTTATTTTCTAGTCCTTGGATTTATCTTTTTAGCACACACGCCCATTGACATTCGTTTTGACGTGATAACGTCTTATAAATCGATGAACACCGGCATTCTCAAAAAAGTGTGACGTCATGCGTTACGTTACGTTACTTACAAGGTAACCATAGCAACGTATTGAAGTATGCTAAATGGTAATGTCAACTAAACAAAATAGTTCATATGACTTATCACGCATCGAATGCGGTGAAACTTGGTATGTAGACCTGAATTAACACATAGGCTACTTTTTATCCCGATATTCCCACGGGATCGGGACTTGCGCGGGTGAAACATTCGGGCAACACACGACTTCTCAGATACTTTTTTTTAACTGTCTGTTTTTTTGTAATTTATTTTATTTGTAACTATCTCTTGCTGTTTCTTATTTGTATCTATTCTATACTATGTCGTGTGTTTGTTCGAATAAATTATATTCTATTCTATTCTTCTATTCTAAACCCCGGGATGCAGCTAGTATGTATATTAAGAAATAACAAAAAAAACTCAATTATTAATTTCTTTCAAATTATCGTTCATAAATCGACTTTACAGACAACGATTATTTTTGTTCCACTATTAACTATTACGATTTTAAAGCAAACACCAGCACGATAATACCTCTCATTTTCCATATGAAATGGTCATCCTAGTCGTAAATTTGTTTTATGTCGATCTCGGTTGTTTTTATAGGCAAATAAAGTAGGAAGTCATGAAACGTAACGAATTGCGAGTGTTTTTCAACCAGATGGTCTAATATCGGGTTATGGACTTTTTCCATTCGCGGGTTTTTTTTAAAAGGCATCTACTGTTGGCGGTAACACCGATGGGTTTTTAGTGGGTAAGCCTCCGGCCGCCTACCATCCTCAGGCTGGAGACAGCCCCACATACCTCCGTCGCTCCCTCCCCCTCAGGGTGGCGGGAGGATGCAATAAAGCATTTTCCTATCGATAAAAAAAAGGCTTTGCCTACCTAGTCGTACAGCAATTCCGTTTAGTAAGCCGGTGCAGCTACAGAAGGAGGACTGGTCGGAAAAGTTTTTGTTCCTTCACTCGCGTCTCTCGAAGGATTCCGTTTATTTGGAGGTCTTTGAGTCACGACTGTCACGAGCGTATCTTCTAAGAAAGTATACTACATCTTTAGAAAACATCGTCACTTACCACCGTTTGACATATAAATAAATAAATATTACAGGACATTACACACATCGCCATCTAGTCCCAAGCTAAGTAACTAGACTTGTGTTATGAATGCTAGACAACAGATATACTACTTATATACTTTTCTTTTGTAAATATATACATAGAAACAATCAGACCACAGACAAATATCTAAGCATAAATACTTGTCTGAGGCGGTAATCAAACCCGCAACCCTGTGTTAGGCAGTCCGGCATGGTGGCCATTGTGCCAACTGGGTCGTCATGCCGGGCATCGTAATATACAATGTGTTTCAGCTAAGGGGCTTTAATACGAAACGGGATTATTCTAGACGTCTAGGCAAACGACTTTTGTTCTAAGACTTTTGGAGATTCGAACTTTTTTCTCGATAATTCTGAGAAATTTTTTACTTAAAATCAGGTGATTCGTACAAAAACTTCGAACGAAATGTTCGAATTTCTTTCGTTTAATAAATTCTGTTTTGGTTTTTATCACTTTCTAATTTTCATAGAAATTAAGATTAAAGAAAAAACGAAACATAGGGACATGACAGTTATAAGTTTTACGCAACAAAAATAGTTGCTCTAGTGTCATTATCCAGGGAGGAAACAGTCGACTACGTTTGTATAGATAGAGACCCCGGTACCCTTTCCTCTTAATCGCAATTAAATTAAGTACTTCAAGTAATATAAAACTTATAACATCAAGATAATCTCCGTGATAAGACCTGACGTAAAAATCTTAATTACCAACACTGAGCTACTGCCCATTTGCATCACTGCGGCACACTGCTCACCACGTATTCTATATTTTACATTAGCTTTTTTGTTTTCATTCAGTTGTTTTCTTTCTTTAATTAGTTGTTTTTTTTTTCATTTATTTAGTGGCATTTGTTTTTTTCTACATAATTAATTAGTTTTAACGAAAGTAGATTATTTTTATCTTATATTTTTAAAATGAGCAATTCTTGTATATATATATATAATTGGAATCTCGGAATCGGCTCCAACGATTTTCGTGAAATTTGGTATATAGGGGGTTTCGGGGGCGATAAATCGATCTAGCTAGGAATCATTTTTTGAAAATGTCATTTTATTCGTGTTTTATCGAAACTTACTTTTTTTTATTTGAAAAATATGACTCTTCCTGACATCTATTGGCGAACTACTAATACTATTTTTTGTGAGCAATAAAGTTATTCCAGCAGATGGCGTTGTTGAGTAACACGAAGTCAATGAGTGTTTGCTTTGAGGTTAGACTAAGTAAAAAATAATAATACCGAGCAAAGCTCGGTCATTTAGGTACGGTTTATGTATGTGCCGTTGTGTGATGCAATAAATGATCTCTCTCTATCTATCTATCTATCTATCTATCTATCTATCTATCTATCTATCTATCTATCTATCTATCTATCTATCTATCTATCTATCTATCTATCTATCTATCTATCTATCTATCTATCTATCTATCTATCTAATTACATGAGCAGAGAGCCCGTAACAAGAACTAGAAGGAATCAACAAGACGTATTCGGTGTTTATGATGATTATGAGGGATTTAAACGGTACGTAATGTAAGCTGATTAGGGGAGCTGGTGTTGTGATGAGCGAAGCGAAGAAGCATTGTTAAACTTTACCGCGATGTGACGGCCCATTTGGCACAATGGTCACCATACCGGACTGCCAAACATAGGGTTGCGGATTCGATTCCCGTCTCTGACAAGTATTTATGCTTAGATACTTGTCTGTGGTTTGGTTGTTTCTATGTATTTTAGGTATATATTTACAAAAGTAGTATATCCGTTGTCTAGCACTCATAACACAAGTCTAGTTACTTAGCTTGGGGTTCGATGGTGATGTGTGGAATGTCCTGCAATATCTATATTTATAATATATTTATGTATTCATATAACTATTAGAGTAATAAGCGGATGTTTTAATAATAATCATTGTGTTTTACCACTTAATTGTAACTTTTTGACATAAAAAGTTAATTAAAACTAGCACCGATGCGTGGTTTCAACCGTGCCCGGATCCCGCGGGAATAATTCGGAAAAAAGAAGCCTATGTTATTTCCAATGAAATAATGTATCCGCATACTAAGTTTCATCAAAATCGATCCAGAAGTTTCGGAGTCTATATTCTGTAAATACAAAAAAAAAGTAGTAGATGTAAATTGGTTAGCGTTTGATGACTATCTTACACGATGGTAAGTGACGATGTGGTCTAAAGATGACGCTCGTGTCGTGACTCAAAGATCTCCAAATAAACGTGGCTCCAAATAAACGGGGGCCTTCGAGAGACACGAATGATGGTAGAAAGACGGTAACGGAATGAGAATTTTTCCTTTTGATTTAAATTTTATTATTCACCTGCGTAAGTCTCGATCCCGTGGGAATATCGGGATGAAAAGTAGCCTATGTGTTAATCCAGGCCTCCAGCTATCTACATACATAGTTTCATCGCAATCGGTCCAGTAGTTTTTGCGTGAAGGAGTAACAAACATACACACACACAAACTTTCACATCTATTATATATATAAAAGAAAGTCGGGTTAGTTACACCACTTATAACTCGGGAACGGCAGAACAGATTTGGGTGAAAATTGGTAGGGAGGTAGCTTAGAGCCAGGAGACGGACATAGGATATTTTTTTCGATATTCCCACGGGATCGGAACTTACGCGGGTGAAACCGCGGGCCGCAGCTAGTTTATAATATTAGTAGGATTACAGTATTAAACGCTACAGCTTATAACTTATCAAATCTCGTTGCTTATCGTTGTATTAGCTACGTAAGGGACCGGCTACTTTGCACATAAGGTGATTACATGCTCACCGGTGGGCCGGAACTGGCCGTGTCAAACACAGGCAATAGCGGTTTGCATTGGATTATGGATACGTCGTTATAAGTAGGTATTTAAAATAAGCTTTGTGTGAGGTAATCATAACATTAGGTTTTATAAGAAAAATAATTAATATCTACCTACGCGACAAATTTAGTACCTCTTGCATTTTTGAAGTCGGTTAATAAAGAATAATTAAAAAAAGTCAGTTGACGGACGATAATTTTACGTGATAACGTCATAAGAAAACATTGATGGTAAGCATAGCAACGTTCCTATGGTTACCTTGCCATTAACGGAACGTGAGCGATGACGTCGCACTTTATTGTGAATGCCGGTCGGTGTTCATCGATTTATAGGACGTTATCACGTCAATAGCTTAAATGTGTTATGTGTACAAGTTATGGGAAAGTTAATAGCTAACACGTTACAGGCATACTTTTCGAAAAATACTACTATGATAAAATTAAAATAAAGAATCAATATATATACCTACTCAATTAAGAAGTCACCGATAATCTATATATATAAAAAATTATAAAATTCCTGAATGACTGACTGACGGACCAATGCACAGCCTAACCGTCTAGCCGCTGATCATAGAGACCTGAAACTTGGAGGGTGTGTTCTTTGTATGACGTAGGCATCGGATAAGAAAGGATTTTCCGAAATTCTACTCCTTAAGGGATGAAAAGGGGGGGCAAAGTTTGTATGGAACAACGTGATTATTTGGTCCAATCTACTTCAAATTTCGCATAAACATCGTTTCGACTTCTACGCGGACGAAGTCGCAGGTAAAAGCTAGTATTAGAATAATGTGCTACGTCAAAAATACAAGACTAAAACATCGATTCAACATCGATCATTTTCACGTAACGCTTCCTACCTTTTTGTGGTGTCTCTCAGTCGCAAAAGGTGTCACAATAAAATGAAATTTTATATCAAAGGATCGTCTAAAAATACCATCACATTAAAAAATCAAGTTGAAAATTAATTAGAAATTCCGTTTCAAAATTTAACTAAATGTTAAAATGGTGATGTGTTATTTCTGAGTTGGGTACAGAGTAAAGGCCGATAAAGTTAACGTTTTAATTTAAACTTTTAACGCGTGCCAGAGGATTCAATGGAACAATTAATTTGAAATAACTAGTTAAAACCAAATTGTTTTTCAAGGAAATCTTATCAAATTACAAGAGGTTAAATTGTCTTTTGACCTAACTTCTACTATGTGGTATTTAATGAGGACAACCAATAGCAGGTTATCTGAAGACAGTGGCGGATAGGTTAAACTCGCGTTATGGCAATTTCTTTTTGTTTCGATCGTCTTTTGATTCTGTTAAGATTGTCTTTTGTTTTCTTTTCGATCGTCTTTTGTTGCTGTTTTTATCGTAACATTTTGATAAACTCTTTGAACTCACACGATTTGTATTCTTATTAATTATTTTCCCGGGTCTTAATCGCGTATTTTTTATTTCTCTTACCTCAACGTTTCGACTATGTTACAATAGTCATGGTCGCGTCGAGGTAAGAGAAATAAAAATACGCAATTAAGACCAGGGAAAATTACGTAATTTTTTGTTTTTGTTTCGATCGTCTTTTGTTTCTATTTCAATTGTCTTTTGGGTCTTTCTCGATTGCCTTTTGTTTCTATTTCGAATAATCCATGTCGTTTCCCATTTCTATTTATGTCGCCTTTTGTTTTTATTTTGATCTTCTTTCATTTTCGTTTCCAATCGTCTTTCGTGTCTGTTTCGATCGACTTTTGTTTCTGTTTCGATCATCATTTGTTTTTGTTTCGAGCGTCTTTTGATCCTATTCATTTCTTTTTTGTTTCTATACATCAATTTCTTTTGTGTTTTTCGATTGTTTTTTGTTTTTGTGGATCTGTGAAATGCATAAAGTGAGACACCTCTGGGGAGAAGGTTACTCCGGAGGTTACCTTATTGCCTCCCAAAAAAACTGAAAATCATTTATTCTTTTGAAATAACACGGATTGTAAAATTTGTAAAAAAGCATTTCTGAAATTAATTTTTTTTTATCTTTAAGCTACTAATAGATATGGGTCAAGTTAATAATTTATCAAACACATTTTGTTACAAAGAATTATAAAGAGACATAAATTCATGATTCTCTAGAAGCAATGGGATCGTAAAAATGTCGTGAATCGCTTCTTTATAGTGTACCCCATGAGGTCTCATGCATTTGTATGAAACATAGTTCGTAGGAAGTACGAATAAGGCTGACAAATCAATACAACACAAATCTAATCTGCGATATTGAACAAAAGTTTTCAGCTGCGTTAAATATTTATAAGTATAAAATTTAAAGTCTTGTCTAACTGATAAATCAACGCACAGTTTATGTAATGAATTCTTTATAGAATACTAGCTGCGCCCTGCGGTTTCACCCGCGTAAGTCCCGATCCCGGGATAAAAAGTAGACTATGAGTCCGTGCCAGGTCTGCCTAGTTTCATCGCAATCGGTCTAGTAGTTTTAGCGTGAAGGAGTAACAAACATACATACACACACACATTTTTAATATTAGTAGGATAGTAGGACTAGCTGTCCCGGCAAAAGTTGTTTTGACATTTACAAAAAAAAAGGAAAAATAATGGTACCTATAAAAAATATATGTTGATATATGTTGTTCGATTCTTAGACTTAACAAATAAACACAAAATTGTATATAAATCGGTGCAGCCGTTTAGGTGGAGTTTGGTAACTACATATAATAAATAAATAAATAAATATTACAGGACATTCCACACGTCGCTATCTAGCCCCAAGCTAAGTTACTAGACTTGTGTTATGGGTGCTAGACAACGGATATACAACTTATATACTTTTTTTTTGTAAATATATACTTATAATACATAGAAACAACCAGACCCCAGACAAATATCTAAGCATAAACACTTGTCTGAGGCGGGAATCGAACCCGCAACCCTGTGTTTGGCAGTCCGGCATGGTAACCATTGTGCCATTGACCATTTTCGTGTTGCGATGTTAGTTTGCCGACCACTGGCGGCAAACTAACATCGCAACACGAAAATTTTATATTTTGGGATAGCCTTGTATTTCTTATTTTATGTTTTTTTCACCTAGGTTATAATATAAGCTTATAATACAAACGATTCATTCAAATCATTAACATAATATTTTCTTGCATTTTGAGGAATGAAAACAGCTATGAAAAATGTTATTGATATGACTTGTAAATAATAAATAAAAAAATATTGCAGCACATTCCACACATCGCCATCTAGCCCCAAGCTAAGTAACTAGACTTGTGTTATGGGTGCTAGACAACGGATATACTACTTAAGTATATACTTTTCTTTTGTAAATATATATACTTATAGTAGAAACAACCAGACCACAGACAAATAGAACCCGCAACCCTGTGTTTGGCAGTCCGGTATTGTGGCCATTGTGTCAACTGGGTCGTCGATTAAGTTAAGTATAATATTCAAGTAATACTTCAAACGTTCGAACGAAATGTATGTCTGTTTGTTGCTTTAAATTTACGACCGATTCAGTTCCTGGCGTATTGGATACACAGGAAATTTAAGATTAGGGTCAAAAGTTGTATGTCATCTGGCAAGATAATTTATTGTTCAATGTATAGACTAGAAAATACATGGATATTTGTATGGCTTTACATTATTAGACAAGATTGTTTTCTATCATCGTTTTCGCCAATCGACAGACTTTTTATTGTTCTTGACGTGATAACGTCTAACAAATTGATGGATCACCTGCATTCACACAAAAGTGTCATGACGCGTCATGTTCAGGACAGAATGCGGTTCCGGTAACATACGTGTTTGTTTGATAATAATATCGCTCATCTAGGCTTGTGTTATGGTGACGAAGACTAATGTAAAGGAAGAAAAAAATAAAAAGGAAAAAATGGAAAAGAAAAAGAAACAAAATGAATAACAAAAAACACTAAATTTTTCATCGTTTAGTTATGACGTAATCACGTAAAATTATCGTCCGTAAACCAACTTTACAGACATCCGTTTGTTTTTTTTTTAAGGTTTTTTTTTGATGAAATTGACATAGGCTAACAAAAAGTCACGTAGTCTTAAGTTAGAGAAAAAAAGTTGGACAATTTTCATCTTATGCCAATTTTAATCAATGCTTTATGTCAATTTCATAGAAAAAAATCTGTCGATTGGCTATACCGCTAATGCAAAGTAATCTGGTATAAGGGGGCAGAGTGGAGATAGCAGACTTTTCGATCGCTCGATATATTGGTGATCGAACTATTTAGTTTGAGGGCGGATGTCATAGATTACCCCTAAATAGATGCCGCATATAGGACAAGAGAAGTGCCCAATACATACTTGCTTTAGTTTAAATTTGTATGAACTGAGTCATAGCTACTCCTAGGGTTATATGCTACATAAATGCGTAGTTTATAATAAACTAATTGAGGGTGACTTCCGCTCCGGCTCGTTTCTGGCGCAGAGGTTAGCCATTCAGCGTGGCAATGCTTCTAGCATTATGGGAACCTTTACGCCGGGTACGATAAGGGGCGGGTTATTTGACTAACTGGTTACTTCAATTTTTGTATTTATAATGTTAAATATGTATGACTTTTTATTCTATTCATTTATTATTTAAGTATTTTTAATTTGATGTACTTAATTTGTATGGAATTCATTCTGAAATAAAATTTGTTATTATTATAGAGTTCATTAGTTTATAATTAATAAATTAGGTACACAAAAAAATTTCGGGAGAAAAGAGCTTTTTATTTTTGTACGAGCTAACTTTCGTAAGTTTCATGATTAATTTCAAGTTTCATCCAGTTTCATGAAAATCGGTCCAGTGGTTTCGATGCCCATTTGTAAATAACAAAAAAAACTTTTCTATGTTATAAGTGCAGATAATTATATAATTCTTCTTTAATTAAACCCACAAGAAAAGACATAAAAGTCTTTATTAAGTCATTTGAAAACCAAAAGTGATATCGAATAGAAAACGAAAGTTGAAAATGCCTAAATTACTCTTCTAAATACCATTTTAAAATTATACATAAAAGGGCGTTTGTATAGACAAACATTTTTAATTCATAGGTACACTACTATGAATCCTACTATTATTATAAATGTAAAAGTTTGTGTGTGTGTATGTCTGTTTGTTACTCCTTCACGCAAAAAACTTATGGACCGATTGTGATGAAACTCGGTATCTAGATAGCTGAAGATTAACACATAGGCTACTTTTTATTCCGATATTCCCACGGGACCCGATCCCGTGCGCCTCGCAGTTTTACCCACTTACGTGGGTAAAACTGCGAGGCGCAGCTAGTTAAAAATCAAACAAATAACTAAATAAAAATAAAATAAATAAATAGCTTAGTATAAGACATGTCGTATCCTACTGCCCTGAGAAGTTCTAACCTACAACACCTGTGGCAGCAGGCTACACGGCGCCGTTCTCAGACACCTGGTAGTGATGGCTATCTGCGACAGATCCTGAACCCATGAGCAAATATTATGTGAAAGTTTGTGTGTATGAAAATGTTTGTTTGTTACCACTTCCCGCAAAACTACTGAACCGATTGCGATGAGACTCGTGTGCTGGAGAACTGGATTAACAATTCTTTTATATTTTTCAAGAGCATGAGCCAACACGAATTTTACGTTCTTAATAAATATTATTAATAATGTCTTCAAAAATACGTCGCACCTAAAATTTTGAAGTTTCTGTTCTTTCACAGTTCAATATTTTTTACCTATGCAACAGCCCATGCAGTTTAGTGAACTGTAGGCGTATAATTGCCAATATTGTCTCAAATAAAGACACAAAAACCAAACTAATAATAGATAAATGTTTATCTTTGATTGCTTTTTAGTTTGAAAGCGAATTTTATTTATTTTTTTTTATTTTATTTGGTAAAAATATTTTTAACCGACCTTTAAAAAAGGAGAAAATTCCCAATGCGATTGTAGGTCAACTTTTTCTAATCGTGTTTCGGTTTCCAAAAGTGTTTTGTTAGATTTTATTCATAATTAATTTAAGCGATTTCATAAAAGGTTTTTTAAATAAAGTTCAGTGACGTCAACAAAAAATAACTACGAATGAATGATTTTGAACGATTAAACCTGTGGGTGGAGTGAGAGTTTTTTCCTATAGCAAACGTTACTTACATGTTAGCGTAAACGAGAAAATTGTATGAAAAGTCGCTTTACATTACGTACGCTAGGGACGCTTTTCAACTTTTCATACAACTTTCTCGTTTACGCTAACGTGATAGTAACGTTTGCTATACGAAAAACTCGCACTCTACCCACAGGTTTAATCGTTCGAAATCATTCGTTCGTAGTTCATTCGTTCTTCATTTTAGGCGTGCAAATAATAAAACTAAAGTCTTACATATCAAGATTGAAAAAATATTTAGACAATAATGGAATTGTGGAGTGTCTGCAAAACCTCATGAATATCTTTTAAGTAGTAAAAGTGTAAATAAATAGTGTTTTAGTATAAATACATATATAAATATTAAATACATATAAGTATAAATAACTTGTACTTGTATACGGGCTGTTTTCCGCCATTAGACCCTTTTTAATTGGGTCCTTTTTGCGTGAGGATGGAGTAGGCTTGCCCAGCACCTACTACCCTCTCAGCTTAGTCAACCATGTCCAGAGGAGAGAACTTGTCAATACTTCTGGAATCAACTAAGTCGCGGGTTTCATCACGATGTTTTCCTTCACCGTAAGAGCCATGTCAATTAGCTCACATAATTTTTTTTTAAGCATAAATAAATTCAAAATGTAGTGTTGCCTATCGTGATAGGCAATACTATTAACACACATTTTAAATAAATACTATAATACACTACATAAAAAAAAATTACTCTTTTAGTTTTGATCAACCCTCACGAATTTTTAATGATACGAGCTTACGTGTGAAAATTAACGTTAAATTTAAAAAGGTCATGAAATCGATGCCGACAATTCGCTCATTAATTCAATTAACGTACCGTTTATGGTTTGCGGTCAAACTTTTTGTTGCAAGCCCAAAATGAGAGGAATCAGGTCGACATCTCATACTTTCGCTTCTGAGAAAATATTTATAGGTATCTTGTATTATAAATTTACATAATTCGTTGACGATTTATTGCTTATCTACACTAATATAATAAAGAGATGTTTTCTGTTTGTTTGTAACGAATACAAATCAACTACTGGACCATTAACAGTCCATTAATTGTCCATTTACAGGTTCAAAAGTTTTTAGCATAAATTGTGCAGTAAGACGTACTATGATACTTCGTCTTACCTTAATGATAACAACCCATGGACGTGACTTTAGTTGCTCCATTTCAAATAATACGTTTAAATATTTGTAATATTGACCTTTGTGAGAGTGAACACATGAAAAAAATACCCCATGAGGTTCTTGTGCCTTCTTCTCATTAGCTGGGGCGTTTCGGAAGCACACATCCTAACTTAGTTTATAAGACGTTTCTATGTGATCTTTGTACAAACGTATTAAGCATCCAAAGGAATAAAAAAATATGATTTTTGACTTTGACCGATTCTGATCTAACTTGGTATGAGGATACAATCATTCATTGGAAGTAACATAGACTACTTTTTATCCCGATATTCCCACGGGATCGGGAGGTACGCGGGTGTACGCGGGGCGCTGCTAGTCCATTTAAAAAAGAGAAAAACACTTATCAAGAAATCTCTAAAACAACAAAAGCTAGGAGTCTAAAATTTCGATGGACGTTGAATTTAGAACGTAGGAGCACTAAGGAAGATTTTTGTAATTTCTACCCATAAAGAAGTAATAAAAAGAACTGTTAAAGTTTGCATAGTATTTTTTTAAAATTGATATCATTTTTAAATAGAGACACTATCACAGGTTAAACCGCTGGGCAGAACTAGTTTTATACATAGTTAAAATTAAGTAGTGATTTGTAGCTATGGTTTAAGTTTTAGACACGTGTTAAAGTGTGAAGTTACCTTTATGAATATAAATCACATACTTAAGGCCCTAGGATTACGTCAATCGCTAAATGCCTGTCGACTCTTACTGAAATAGTTAATTATAGCATGAAATATTTATGTTTTCATTAATTAATAGGTGATAACTCTACCGATACCTAAATCTATTCTTAATATTATAAACCTGAAGAGTTTCTTTGTTTGTTTGAACGCGCTAATCTCAGGAACTACTGGTTCGAATTGAAAAAAAATTTTTGTGTTGGATAGTGCATTTATCGAGGAAGGCTATAGGCTACTTTTCATTTTGATATATCCACGGGATCGGGGCTTACGCGGGTGAAACCGCGGAGCGCAGCTAGTTATTGATATTTATTGAGATATTCTTTCTTTGTGAAATGTTACATCGCCGATTCCATGGTCCATTTTTGACTTCTACGCGGAAAAGAGAAGAAGACTTATCACGAAATCAAGACTACAAGAGCTACATGTATCAAACTACGCATGAAAGTTCATTTTATGACGTAGGATCTAGGACTAAGAAAGCTTTTTGGAAATTCGACGAATTCCTAGCTAAATAATGAAAAGAATTCCGTAACATGGTATTTATTAGTCTTGTATTTTCCCATCTTTTCTCTTTAATCTATACTATAATATTATAAAGCTGGAGAGTTTGTTTGTTTGTTGGTTTGAACGCGCTAATCTCAGGAACTACTGGTTCGAATTGAAAAAATATTTTTGTGTTGGATAGTCCATTTATTGAGGAAGGCTATGGGCTACTTTTCATTTTGATATTCCCACGGGATCGGGACTTACGCGTGTGAAACCGCGGAGCGCAGCTAGTTATTGATATTTATTGAGATATTCTTTCTTTGTGAAATGTTACATCGCCGCAGAAATGTGATATCTCGAAGAAGGTACCGTATAACTAGTACGTAACTGATTAACATAAACAGTAGTTTAAAGGTATATTTGACTATAAATTATGTTACAATACATTTTTATTGCTTTAACATGTTTTTAGAAATACTTATACTTCGTAGCACCAAGGAATTTTCGTCTTAAAATTACAACAAAATGACAGTAAAGATCTCACCTATAAATTAAATAGAAAACTTGGATGATAAATAATAAACTACATTTTTCATGCAATCATTAATTATTTTATTTCTAGCTTAAAAATAAGCGAAGTCTTTCACTTATTCTGAAATAGTACATTACAATATAAGTGTGGTAAATTGATCTTTGCATAGAGGCGGAGGCGATATTTAAGTAAAGAAAAAACAACACTAAATTTTTAATCATTTTTTAAGACGTTATCACGTAAAATTATCGTTCGTAAACCGACTTAAATTAAGAATGTTTCATCTACCTAACATGTAATTTGCAGTAAGATACCAATTTAACTTATCAGGATAACTTATAACACACTAGTGGCGTCGAGATAATGCATAACGCACGCGTGTGTAATACGTTGGATTATGAGCCTAAAAGCGGTTGAATAAGATCCACTTTATGAGCAACTGTGATAAGAAATACTATTTTTTTAAATAGACAGAAGTCAACAAAACGACATCGGACAATATAAAGGTAAGAAAAGAGCTAGGTATTTCTTTTTACCCTTTTTACCGTGTATGGACGCCTACGTGATATTTATCTCTTGGTGGTCCTAGATACCCATTTAGCTGAACAAAAGCACACAGATTACAGTTCGACTAATAGAGCTATTAATTCGGTACATGATTGCCAATATTCATGATGCTATGTTATTCATAAGCTCGTATTTGTCCGTAGGCACTCATGTAGGAAGATAATGCATCCAAAGTTGATTTTCTGGTATACAATGCGTTTTGATGAGACTAGTTCAATATGAAAATCTTATGCTTTCTTCTCATTGGTTCACGTTCCAAGGCACACATCATGAGTTCGTTTTTAGGACGTTTCAAATGTCGCACATCTGGAAAAACAATGGCACATCTACTAAAATGCGAAAGTAAAAGAAAAGTTTATTTGTACTAAGTGTTCAAAAATACATAATATATCGTGCGACAAAACGGCACAACGGTAGTTCGTTCAACGTGTCGTTGTATTATTATTGGATTTACCCCCACTTCTCCGTGCAACAAAAGCTCATTGATCAGTTGTGCCGCTACGTCTAACTAACTAATTTGTTAAGTGGGGTAAAAAATTGATCGAAAGGTTTATTTGCACAGCGATACAATGACACATTTGTCAAGTACAGTTTCAAATATAGGGAAACAATGACACATTAACTGTCAAATGTGTCGTTGTTCTCGTATAATTTTTCAGTCACAATTATTTTAAGTCATTTTTAAGTCACAATTCAAGAAAATAATGGCACAACTGTAGGACTCTTCTTAGTTTTTGCACGTTTTTAGATAATTTCGTAAAACCAAACCGAATAAAATGTATCGTAATATATTTTAAAATGTATATCCTATGGGTAGAAAATGCAAAAGAACGTAAAATAAACCAATTTTTATATTTAAGGACCTCTTAAACCTTGCTCCTGTAAAATTCACTAAATGTAAGTTGTGCCATTGTTTCTCAAGATGTGCGAATTGTGATTTTATGCGAATGATTCCAAATATTTTAATGCCATATACCTACTTACAAAAATAAAATGAATAGAAAAACTAGTCGAAAAGATGTTTAAAATAAAAGAATGGAATTTTCGTAACATCTCGAAGAAACATTAGAATCATGAATTCTTATAATTATGACGAAATAAACAATGTAACTTTAAGTTGATTTAAGTCCCAATAAAATAACAATTTAAATAATTTCCGGTGTTCTTGATTGAGTAAAGTTCTGAGTTTTTAATTATTTTTTCATTAATTAATATTCATTACAAAACTATAATACTTGATATCTTGAATATTGATTAGAATAGTATAAATTAACTGTGAGCTTATAACTGTCAGATCTACGTCAAAGTTTAGATAAGATATCTTATTATTATACCCTTAAACCAAGATATATTTAAGTATCTTGGTTTAAGGGTTTTTATTGTATGGTCATTGTGCCTGAAATAAATGAATATAAAATATAATCTTCTCATCATCTTGCATGCTACCTAATGACACTGATCTACTACACTATTTCAGCTCGCAACGCGGGTTGTGATTGCGTTTTGGATAACTGTTTTGAAAATTACCTCGGCGTTTCGGCTGAGTTACATAAGCCGTGGTCGCAAAGAAAACTATTCAGTGAAAATTTATCTAAATGCAATACGAGATTGTAACCCGTTTTATAAAAACTTCCTTATCATTTTCGCCCTAAAAAAATTCTGAAAATTTTCAAAAATATGACTGATCTAAATCATAAGTTTGTATTATTAAGTATCTATCTATACAGATCAGTGGGCTGCGTCTGTTGTTTCTGACGTGTACAATTTGAGGGTCTCCAAGTTGTAAGTGACCAGGTAACTTCTAGGAAAGCGTGCTACATATTAGATCACATCGTAACCTACCATCAGGCAAGTGTAATAGTTATAAAACGCTAACCTATGATTTGTAGAAAAAACTCTTAGACTTTACTACAAATACCTACTTTAACGTAAGTGAGACAGTCATTAGCTCTCAGCCCATAATCTTAACTAATCTTCTGGTAGCATAGATAGAGTCATTAAAACAATCTAAATTAACATACACTATCTTTTAATCCCTTTCTATTAATCTTAGAAAATTAAACAGCCTTAGGTGTTAATTCTACACTAGAATTCGCCTTTATTTTTTACCAAATAGAGTTAGTTTTGGTTAGATTTAAAAATTTAATTAGGAAGAAAAATAATTTATGATTTTGGTGGCTAATTTCTAATTTGTCTATTTTTGGTGTACATTCATTTTGTAACTCTTTAAGTTATTTATTGCATTTTATAGCG
Organism: Idaea straminata; assembly: GCA_951213275.1. Taxonomy (NCBI): domain Eukaryota; kingdom Metazoa; phylum Arthropoda; class Insecta; order Lepidoptera; family Geometridae; genus Idaea; species Idaea straminata. The sequence goes on along the minus strand of OX577862.1, from coordinate 10,467,155 downwards.
CAGACAGCGGAATAGACCTTCGAAATGAAAGTCGAAGTGTCTACCACTAAGCCAACAGCACTCTATCAAATTTCCTTATATAGCGTTAGATTCAGATAGCTCTATATAAAATGTCAACATTTTCTTTTCAAAATAAATACCTAAGTAACATTAACTTATGACACGCTAAGTTACATTTTTCTAACACAATAAGCAGTTACGAAACGAAGCAAATCTTAGTGTTTATTTTGTGCATACCACATCTCACGCTAACATGTTGTAACGGGGAGCTTTCATAAAGAATAATGATTGAGGCGCGCCACTGAATTGAAAACAAAAACTTAAAAAAAAATATTTAAAAAAATCCTTAGAAAACTAGTTTATTGAACCTTGATAATACATTTCTGAAATTCAAAGTTTTTCTCTTTTTAAGACAAAGAAATGCTTACTTATACGTTTTAGGATTCCGTACCTCAAAAGGTAAAAAAAGGAACCCTAAAAGATCACTCTCTTGTCCGTCTGTCTGTCCGTGTGTTATCTTTTCTCGATTTTCTCAGAAACGGGTGGACCTAGCAAGTTGAAGTCCCGAACCCGTGGGAATATCAAAATAGCCCATAACCTTCCTCGACAAATGGACTATCCAAAACAAAAATATTTTTTCAATTTGAACCAGTAGTTCCTGAGATTAGCGCGTTCAAACAAACAAGCAACCAGAAAAAAATAGATTACTTTGTCTAAAGTAATCTATTTTTTTTCTGGTTTCAAACTTTTTCACGACAGTTTTCTTTTTTGAGATATGACACTATTTGAGCGGAGGTGCGATGTGGCAAAAATGACCCAATGGCTTGACCACAGGGTCTCAAATCCTAGGACCATAATATATATTATTGTGTATGCAAGCGCCCATATGTTGTAAAACAAACAATGGTTATCTTATTTTGTTTTTTTTGTGTCATCTTTTGAATATTTGCTTGGTTCATTTTTAGTTATATTTGATGGAAGGACTTTTACAAATATAGGTAACGATAAGAGGTTTATATTGATGACGTTTGTTGCGTAGTGGTTGTAAAGGTGAACTTTACGTTTGTGGGTTCGAATCCTGTCACTTAAAGATTCCATTACATAGTTACTTACATACAGGTTGACCTAATAAAAGCGTGTTAAAACAAATTGCTAGTTTACTTTTGATTTAACTGCTTTCTTTATCGGAAAGTGCTTCCCATCTGAACTTTCCAAAACCGTCTTCTTTTTTTTTCATCTAAAAAGAACAGTAAAAAAATACTAAGGCGTTTATTTTGATTGCGTTTAGTGTATTGATTATAAATGTTAACTTAATATTTGGTTCGATTCTCACATTAAGTTGTTTTTTTGCTGATTTAGGTTTGATTGAGTCTTATTAAAAAGTGCTTCCGATCTCAACACGTTCCCATCTCGAGACATTCTAAATTCACCATGTTTTCATACTATACGTTCGTCTGTCATCAGGCTGGATCTCATGAACCGTGATACATCATCTGTGAATTTCAAATGTGAAATTCACAGATGATGTATTTCTGTTGCCGCTATAACAACAAATATACTAAACATTTGTGACACTAGTGTGTAACCCTTTGACGACCCAGTTAGCACAATGGTTACCACGCCGGACTGCCAAACACAGGGTTGCGGGTTCGATTCCCGCCTCAGATAAATATTTATGCTATTTGTCTGTGGTCTGGTTGTTTCTATGTATTATCCTACTAATATTATAAATGTGAAAGTTTGTGTGTGTGTGTATGTTTGTTACTCCTTCACGCAGAAACTACCGAACCGATTGCGATGAAATTCGGTACGTAAATACCTAGAGACCTGGATTAACACATAGGCTACTTTTTATCCCGATATTCCCACGGGATCGGGACTTACGCGGGTGAAACCGCGGGGTGCAGCTAGTTAGTATATATTTACAAAAGAAAAGTATTTATGTAGTATTTCCGGTGTCTAGCACCCATAACACAAGTCTAGTTACTTAACTTGGGGCTAGATAGCGATGTGTGTAATGTCCTGTAATATGTATTATTTATTTATTATTTATTATTGTGCGCGAGTCCAACTCAAACTTGGCTACTTTTTTGAGTTAGTAGCAAAGTTATCAAGCCTCGAAAATAGAACGAAATAATCGAATTAGAACAATAGTAATTCGAAAATCGAATAATAAATCTAACAGAACAATAGGGCTGTCCCAATTATTATCACAAATTGATAAACAAAATCGATTATTGTGTACGCTATCGGTTTATGGCAATTATTTGATAGGAAGGGCGAGTAATTATTTCGACTCCCACTATTGTGTGGGTTATTCTCACGGAAGTGCATTATAGTGGCATGTCGGCGATATGTATTAGGGGCCTGATGTGTATTATTTTGTATTATTATTTGTTACATGGAGGTACTAGTTTTCACCCGCGACTTCGTCCACGTATTAGTCGTTCAATAAGATGAAGAAAGTATTGGGGCTCTTATTTAATAAGTGATAATGCTCTCACAAATACCACAATTTCATATACATACAGACAGAACTTTTAATTTTATATTTATAGACCAAGGAATCACGTTGTCTTACAAAGTTTGCTTCCCTTTTTATCCCCCCCCCCCCTAAAGGGTACAATTTCGAAAAATCCTATCTTCGGATGTCTACTCATAGTTTATAGGAGCTAAATACCAAAAGGAAAAAGAAGACAAAAAATTATAAAGCAAATAAAAACGTTAAGTTATAAAATAACGTTGTAATAAGTCTTAATAATTTTTGGCTTCGTCCTCACTCTACCCGACGTAAAATTACGTAACAAAAAAAAAAAAAAACAAGACTCTATTTTTATTAAATTGCATCACTGTTTCACAACACAAAACAATAGCTCGGAGAGGAACATGCGACGATTTGTCAGAATTGTTTATGATTTGTCAAATTTGTCAGATAATATTTTTTGACCGTTGACCACCAGCATCGCGATATCGCTACCAAAGTTATTCATTACATCTCAAAACTTTAATTTGTCACTGTTTTTATCTTCTAACAATGAAAATGTGGAGGTTAAAACGATTAAAATGGTTAGCTTGCTTAGTTTAATCCAAGTGATTTAAGATTTAACATAATTTGCATTATAGCTGTGCAATTTTCAATGCCTTTGGAGGTATGTAGAGGTTTAAGCGATTAAAATGATTAGCTTGCTTAGTTTAATCCAAGTGATTTAAGATTTAACATAATTTGCATTATAGCTGTGCAATTTTCAATGCCTTTGGAGGTATGTAGAGGTTTAAGCGATTAAACTGATTAGCTTGCTTAGTTTAATCCAAGTGATTTAAGATTTAACATAATTTGCATTATAGCTGTGCAATTTTCAATGCCTTTGGAGGTATGTAGAGGTTTAAGCGATTAAAATGATTAGCTTGCTTAGTTTAATCCAAGTGGTTTAAGATTTAACATCATTTGCATTATAGCTGTGCAATTTTCAATGCCTTTGGAGGTATGTAGAGGTTTAAGCGATTAAAATGATTAGCTTGCTTAGTTTAATCCAAGTGGTTTAAGATTTAACATCATTTGCATTATAGCTGTTCAATTTTCAATGCCTTTGGAGGTATGTAGAGGTTTAAGCGATTAAAATGATTAGCTTGCTTAGTTTAATCCAAGTGATTTAAGATTTAACATCATTTGCATTACAGCTGTGCAATTTTCAATACCTTTGGAGTTATGTAGAGGTTCAAGCGATTAGAATGATTAGCTTGCTTAGTTGAATTCAAGTGTTTTAAGATTTAACATCATTTGCCTTACAGCTGTGCAATTTTCAATGCCTTTGGATGTATATAGACGTTTAAGCGATTAAAATGATTAGCTTGCTTAGTTTAATCCAAGTGAGTTAAGATTTAACATCATTTGCTTTACGGCTGTGTAATTTTTTTACGCATTTGGAGGTTTGTTGAGGTTTAAGCGGTTGAAATGATTAGCTTGCTTAGTTTAATCTAAATGATTTAAGAATTAACATCATTTGCTTTACAGCTGTGTAATTTTCAATGAAAAGTATTATGTTATAGAGACATAAAATCTTACGTATCAAAACATATAAAATGCTTTGTCCTGACTGACTGACGGATCAACGCACAGCCTAAACCGCTGATCGTAGAGACCTGAAACTTGGAAGGTGTGTTCTATATGACGTAGGCATCAGATAAGAAAGGATTTTTCGAAATTTACCCCTTATGGGATGAAAAAGGGGGGGGGGGGGGCAAAGTTTGTATGGGACAATGTGATTCCTTGGTCCAATCCATTTTTGACTTACGCATAGAACATGGATTAAAGCAGCGACAGCAACTTTAATCGATGCTATTCTGACTGACTGAATGACTGATAAATCAATGTATCCTCATATCAAGGTTCATCAAAATCGGTCCAGTAGTTTTGGAGACTATTAAATGCAAAAGAAACAATCAAATCTTTCCTCTTTATAATATTATTTTATACTAGCTGCGCCCTGCGGTTTCACCTGCGTAATCATTTTCTGCGACTTTCTTAATATTTTCTTAGTCTTTCTTAATATTTTATAGGACAACAAAAAAAGAATTGGCCAAATTGGTCCAGGCGTTGTTGAGTTATGCGCTTACCAACACATTTTGCGATTCATTTTTATATAATAGATTATAGAAAGATTATGTAAAATACAATTTAAGATTATAAAAGATGGGTAGGTATCTATAGATATATTTTTTTAGTATTTTATTTATTTATTAATTAAGTATTTTTAATTTGATGTATTTAATTTGTATGGAATTAATTCTGAAATAAACTTTATATACCTATAAAATTAAGAATAGAAGATCTCAACAAATATTTTCCTCGTTCTCCTAAGATTTTCACCCACGTACGTGTTAAATATTAATTATTATACAACAAACATTTCGTAAAACACAATGAGATCAATACAAGCATGTTTTATTCATAGCTAAATTGTATGCGTGTGCTATTGTATTTAAATTTTGTGGCAAACTTTCGCCAATTATGATACCTTCATACTTTCACGGTAACCCTGGATTTATGCACGGGTGGGTCTAAACCATTATGTAAGAGGGATCATTGTATTCATTTACAACACTTCGAAATACTTAGTACCTGATTCTAATACTACTAAGCCGTACTACTTCGATAAGTAGTTTTCTCCAGTAGTTTATCGAAGACGACCCATTTGGCAAAATGGTCACCATGCCGGACTGCCAAACACTTGCGTTGCGGGTTGCGGGTTCGATTCCCGCTTGCTTAGATATTTGTCTGTGGTCTGGCTATGTATTATAAGTAAATATTTACAAAAGAAAAGTATATAAGTAGTATATCCGTTGTCTAATACCCATAACACAAGTCTAGTTACTTAGCTTGGGGCTAGATGCCGATGTGTGGAATGTCCTGCAATATTTATTTATTTATCAATAGTTCTATCTAAACTAGAAGTTGTCCTTGCCCGCATTTTATAGTAACCTAAATACCTAGATATAGACAGACTAGACAGACTTGTATTAATATTTAATATGTAACTTTTTATCTTTCAATTTTTAATTTGTATGTTTTTTTGTGTAATGGGTCTTATCATATGTGCCTGCAACAAATCTTTTTTTTTATAGTGCAGACAGAGATAATCGCCGATTTAGTGTCCACATCATACTTTGCTATCAAACTTGTTATTGTAAATATATCTACTTGTTGGTGACGTACGTCTTCCAAAAGCCGGACCTTAGCCCCGTGATATTGGACACATAACATGGACATGACTCTAATTACCTTGAAAAATATTTATAATCTTGACCCTTGTGAGCATGATTACAAAAAACAAAAACCCCATGAGTTTTTGTGCATTCTTCTTATTGGTTCGAAGGGCATACATCCTAACTTAGTTTCTAAGACGTTTCAATTTGATTTCATGTAGGTCCAAATGAATAAAGAATTTTGACTTTGAACTTAATAAGGGGTTTAAAAAATTATGTTTCGAGGGTGCGATTAGGTGTTGATAAGGTATAGCTAAACAGACCTCAAATCGCTTTAAGCGATAAGTACAATGTCTTAGTTAATAAGCTTTCTCGTCCCTTTTTGAAGTGAAAACTTCTTTAGCGGCGTTGAGCACTTTTTCTGTAATGGGTATAAAATCTTAAACTCGCGTCAGGACACGTGACCTGATCGAAAAAGCGTAAGACGGATGGAGAGTAGACAGCTATCCCCTCTCTACGGCGCGGCGAAAGTGTTAAATTTTTAATGTAATATAAATTGTCATGTTTGTGTACGATAGCGCAATAAATGAATATTGTATTCTACCACATAAATGATAGTACTTTTATACTGATAAAGCAATTGGTGCAAAATTATTCCCTAACCATTCCAAAATATCAAACATGCTCAACGTTAATAATCAAGTTTTCACTTCTGCCGGCACTCCCGGAGTGTTGTTATTTTCAATGTTTCGTGTGTTGTACAAATAAAGTGTTTATCAATCTATCCATGTACAGAAGGTAAATATTCCGCCATTATTAACAAAGTAAGCCAGGATTTATTTACCGATCAATCTACAATTTAATGACGTATGTTCACCTAAGTACAACCACAGGTACGACACGAAATTATAAAATAACTAGCATTTGTGACTTCGTCCGAGTACTAGTTGTAAATGAATCAAGAAATCACGTTGTTCCATATAAACTTTGCCCCCCTTTTTCACTCTCTAAGGGGTAGAATTTCGGGAAATCCTATAGATACTATAATATCTTTTATAATCTTTCTTCTATAATATAAAATAATATTATAAAGAGATTTGATTGTTTCTTTGCATTTAATAGTCTCCGAAACTACTGGACCGATTTTGATGAACCTTGATATGAGAATACATTGATTTATCAGTCATTCAGTCAGTCAGAATAGCATCGATTAAAGTTGCTGTCGCTGCTTTAATCCATGTTCTATGCGTAAGTCAAAAATGGAGTGGACCAAGGAATCACATTGTCCCATACAAACTTTGCCCCCCCCCCCTTTTTCATCCCATAAGGGGTAAAATTGCGAAAAAATCCTTTCTTATCGGATGCCTACATCATACAAAGAACACATCCTCCAAGTTTCAGGTCTCTACGATCAGCGGCTTAGGCTGTGTGTTGATCCGTCAGTCAGTCAGTCATTTAGGACAAAGAATTTTATATGTATAGATAATACAATAATTGATTATATTTACCTATGCAATAAATCATACCTAAATAACACTGGGTTTAAAAGTATCATTCTCTTTTTTCCTATTTGAACCTTGAAGTCATTCTTGTGACTTAACTTAGGCGCATCTGCCAGTTACCGCAAACACTACCAAAACCAACTTAACTTTAACTTAAAGTCTAACAACTTGCAATGCAGGTGGTCTACGTAAACACTTTCGTTTAAGTACTTGTGTGGACAAGCACCTGCCTAAAGAAACAAAATAAAAGTGAACACTTAAAAATAATAACGGTTATTAAAATTATTACTTAAGTTTCATGTCTCATTGGGATAATTTCTTAATTTTAAATCAAGTTTTTATGTTATTTTAAAATTAATATTCAAAAATTTAAACTTAAAAATTATTTTAATCGTCGTATTTAACTTTTAAAACGTATTAAAAAGCAGTAAACTTTATACCTGAATGTAAACAAACAATTTCTTTCAGTAATCGCTTCAATCCGGTTTTTATACTTTTAAAAGTCAAAATGTTGATTGTCAATGCATGTTGTCGCGTATCTTTTTTGTCATTTCGCATAGCGATGCGATTGTTGAGTCGCTTGCGTATAAAAAACCTAATGTTTGGTACAAGTTACAAAATTTAACAAACATAATAAATGATATTATTCGCTATTTTAACAAAGGTAATATAAATTTAAACTTCAAATTGACTTAAATACGACTTAAGAATTTGTTACATAAAATAGTGAGGAGTCGCTTGTAAAATCAAATAAACGGATGTACCTAACTTGATAAATACGTCATAATTTGTAATCGATATATGGAAACAGGATGTAGCTAATTTAACTCCTATGTTAGAAGTTACGTAGTGAGTTGGAGGTCCTTGCGACCTTCTAATAAAGGAGATAAGCTACACCAGTTAGAATTTTGTCGTCCTGACGTAAGATGATAAGTTTTACGAATTTACTGCAGCCGTGTTTTTCGTAAATGTTGGTTTTTTATGCATCTAAGTCACCTTTCAGGAAAACTTTAATTATTAATCCTCTGGAGTCGATCTTCATTAATCCACACAAAGACGGTAGTGCAAAACCGCACACTCAACTCTGAATTTAATCTCCACTTAATCAGAAGTTAAGCTACTGACAATGGACAGTAAAGTAAGTTTAAAATTGTTTTATTAGACTTCGGTTTCACGGTAAGTTTATGACTTTCGGTAATGGTAAACGCAAAATGCGCGTGAGTCGAATGTGGTGTAGCGTTGGTAAATAAATCAAACATGCATTTTTTTACAAATGATAGTGTAGCGTTAAATTACATCACACTTGCCTTAAAGATAGACGAAGGAAAGGTCTTAGTAGAAGTCTGGGATTTCCACCATTAATCGATTTGGCATGTGAGTTTTCCTGTATGACGAAAGAATGGAGATGGCATAAGGAAATTTAATAATTATGTACTTATGCTTATGTATGCTTATGTTATGCTTACGCAAGCTTATGTAGTTAGAATACTTTATATAAGAACACAAATCCTTTGTAATATTGACATTTAATTTTGTGTTTTAAATTGGAATTAATATATTCACAAATCCTTTCTTCAAAGTCGTTCTGTAGTTATTGAAGGAATAAAAAAAAAATCTAAGGCTGTCAATTTTAACTTGGACTTACAGACCGTCATACAGTCCCTTTTTACCGTAAGGTAAAAAACATTTTTTTAACGTAAAAATAAATTATTAAAAATTCTCTCAACTTTTCTGCAAACTCTACAATACTTTTTGAAAAACCCATTGAATTGAATGCGGACGTGATTTCCTAAAATGGCATCCGAGACTCAAAAACAAAAAGTTAAAGCAACATGAATGGAACTTGCAACTGGGAACGACCATCCAAAAATTCATATAATTCTATTTCCCGTTAAAAAGAGTTATCGACCTGAATTAAATTGAATGAAAATGAATTAAACATTTACGAAAGAACTTTGAAAATCACTTATTCAACTTTTTATCCGACGGTTATTTGGAACATTAAAGAGGTATAAAAATGATAATCTCGAAAAATATAACTTGACAATCTGAATGAAGTTTGGCATAATAATAGGCTAGAGGGTATTTAACCATGAGACTTTTAGTTGAAAACGTTTAAACCGTGGCATACCTTGTGCGTATTTTAAACATGTAGCATTAATATACTGTGGCATTATTGGGATTATTGTACTTAATTAATTATTTAATCTGTATATAAAATCTTGTGTCACGATGTATGTTGCCAATAAACTCCAAAACTACTGAACCGATTTCAATCAAATTTCAAATGTACCCGTATTTTCGTCTAACTTACTGGATAGGATAGTTATCATCTCAATTATTCGCTTATGTCGTGAATGTAAACGAACAAAATGTATCAATTAATGGTTTCTTAAGCAAGTGTTTATTTACCGTTTAGTTTTATGAAATAGATGGGGGTGTACGTTGCTTCATCGATAAAATTCTTCAATATTGTTTGACATCTAGGTTGCAAATACACCCAATAGATGGCGCTGTGTTCGGAACTTACGCGGGTGAAATCGCGGGGCGCAGCTAGTAAATATATATTTTTTTACAAATTATTTGTCAGCTTTTGACCTTTATCACACCTGATGGTAGGTGACGATGAGGTCTATGATGTAGCACGCTTTCTTAGAAGATACCTATTCACTCGCGGGTTAAAGACACCAAAATTGTACACGTCAGGAAAGACAGACGAAAGCAAATGATTCCATTCTCTTGCTGTACAAATCGACTACATTTAATATGAATTCAAAAATCTTTTAATGTAAGCAAACTAATAATTCTATAATTTTTTTGACAGTAGCATATAAATAAATAAATATTGCAGGACATTCCACACATCGCCATCTAGCCCGAAGCTAAGTAACTAGACTTGTGTTTTGGGTGCTAGACGACGGATATACTACTTATATACATTTATTTTGTAAATATACACTTATAATACATAGAAACAACCAGACCACACACAAATATCTAAGCATAAATACTTGTCTGAGACGGGAATCTAACCCGCAACCCTGTGTTTGGCAGTCCGGCATGGTGATCATTGTGCCAAATGGGTCGTCATATAGGGATAAACTCATTTATAATATTCTGTGGAACTACATTTAATTGTTGTATGCTCATTGGCATTTCACAAGTCTTGTAATTCTTTTAAGGGCAAAGACGAGTCTGAATAAAAACTCTTTGGTATGTATCGTACAATGTATGCTGTTTATTTGCTACAAGAATGTAGGTAAGTAGGTACTTATACCTATTTGGTTAAAGCTCCCTTTTGGAATCAGTTTTTGTGTTAATTAATTGTGAGAGAATTATCATTCTGATGTTCTCATTGATGGGCTCTTGTGGTTTTTCCTTATTTGAGATGAGTAAGGTTTTTTGGTTTGTAAATGTTACTATTTTTATAGTATCAGCTCAGCGTGCAAAAAATATAGTATAGTATGAAAGTTTCACAGAATTCATTACAAAATATGGCGCGAAATGCTGGCTATATGTAAATACTATGTGTTGATCCAGGTCTCCAGCTATCTACACACCGAGTTTCATCGCAATAGGTCCAGTAGTTTTTGCGTGAAGGAGTAACAAACGTATACACACACAAACTTTCACATTTATAATATTAGTAGGACTAGCTGCGCCCCGCGGTTTAACCCGCGGAAGTCCTGATCCCTTGGGAATATAGAGATAAAAAGAAGCCTATGTGTTGATCCAGGTTTTCAGGTATCTACATACCGAGATTCATCGCAATCGGTCCAGTAGTTTTTGCGTGAAGGAGTAACAAACATACACACACACAAACGTTCACATTTATAATATTAGTAGGATTTTATACGCGTATGTGTCCACAATATCTAGACATTTCTATGTGATCTTTGTAAAAACTTATAAAAGCAATCAAATCAATAAAATTTGACTTTGACTACCAATCTAAGCTTAGATGCTTCATGGTCACGTGATCATCTTAACTCATTTATTGTAAAAAGGGTACATAATGAAATAATAAATAAACATTGCATGTAATTCAATACATCGCCATCTAGCCCCAAGCTAAGTAACTAGACTTGTGTTATGAGTGCTAGATAACGGATATACTATTTATATACTTTTCTTTTGTAAATATTTACTTATAATACATATAAACAACCAGACCATAGACAAATATCTAAGCATAAATAATTATCTGCGGCGGGAATCGAACCCGCAACCCTGTGTTTGGCAGTCTGGCATGGTGACCATTGTGTCAACTGGGTCGCCAATTTTTTTTAAATAATTTTACATATAATTGGTTTTACAAAAATAGTTCTTAAAAACTAAAAAGTGTAAAGGTCTAAAGGGTAAAATGATAAATGGAAACAATAAAAAAAATGTTTCCAAATGTACAACCATCATCCCGAATAACAAGTCCATTATTTAACATAAAAAACTATTTTAAGTAAGTACCCCAGTACAAAATTTACTTTCACACAGACACAGTGTTAAATAAGATTATATTTTCCAACAAAGATATCTATTCTGTTAACGATAGCGCCACTATCAATGTTAAATAAAAAATTGTCTAACCAAACTTTTAGTTCTAATTTTGTCCACATGAATAGGTAAGTTGGGGCCACTGTGCCTATAAATCACTGGTTTTACTTTCACACAATGATCCCGCGGTCGAGTGCTCTAAAGGAGCCTTAAAGAATGTCTGTCCAAGGATTTGAATATATTTTACAATTTAAAAGGGTAATCCTCTTACAAGGCAGTATGGTTTAAGTTAGGTTATGGTCAACTAACAGGGTGATATTTTTTTAAATCTATTTATAAAATAAAAAATATTAATAACATAGAAAGATAGACGCGAAAAACAAAACCCTTTCCTTGCAGTCGGGTAAAAATGGATCCCTATTTTCCTTTGTCATCTTAAAAATCTTCTTAAAATTGTTTTTTTTTTTTTGTGTTCGTTATTGTCAGGAGAAGAAACTTACCTACTTATAAATAAAATGTAGGTAAAAAAAAATCTAACGTGGGTGAAACTGCGGGGAGCTTCTATTTAGGAAAATAAAATATTATTACTAATTTTACGGTGAACGGTATATGTATTTAGGGTTAGAGAGGGTGTTTGTTTGTGCACTCAAATGTTACCATTTATCCCTTACACGGCTGGACCGATTTAGATACGGTACTGACAGATTTTTTTACATAAAATCGGTTTGAAAAGTAAGAGGTAAACTGAACCGATGAGGAATGTAACGAACTTACCTAAATCCATTATATCGTGGTAAAGATGTAGCTAATCTAACCCATTTGTAATACTAGAAACATAGATCGGCACAATTCTATGGTATTAAAGCTCATACTGTTTTAAAATTTGGTCTGAATGTGTTGTTTACCAAAGGGGATATTAACCAAGTGAGACAGCAATGCCAGTAAAAAATTCAAATTGAGGATTTTAGCTGAATTTATAAATTGAAGAGATTATCACTCACAAACAAAAATTGCTAAACCTATTTAAAAAAAGGAACAATAAATCAAAACCTACGCATTTTTGGTAGTCAAATGTTGCTGTGTGGGATTAGTAGGGCAACATTTTTGATAAAATATTGAGCTACACTGGATTTACTGGATGTAGAATATTTTTTCATAAGATACTTTAATCCTGTTTTCACGCATTTAGCGCTAACGCGGTCTATAAATATTAAATTGGTAGGTAGAGTTGACTGTTGGTATAAAAAAGTTAGTTATTGTACACAGAGCCATCTAGCCCCAAAATTAGCAACTAAGCTTGTAATATGGGTGCCAGACAACGTGTATATTATTTGATACTTGCATACAATTTTCCTTTAAATACATAAAAAATTCAAAGTCCTGACTGAGTGACTGACTGATTATACCAACGCACAGCTACAACCTAAAAAAATCAGCATTTCAGATATTTAGCTGTTAAACAATTTTGAAAAAGCAAAATCATACGCGGTAAAATTTGGCGGTAAAAGCAAGTAAAAAAATAATTTTAATTTTAACTTTTAATCATCCTGTATACAAAATGCAGTAAGTAAGTATAATAAACCTACCATAAAGAGACTACATTTGTCTCTCTTAAACACAAACAAAACGAAAGAGACAAAACTCACCTTCGCTTTTTAAAGCCTTTTTATGGAGAATTTGATGAACCATATCACGAGTTATGGTAGTCAGTTTAAAGTTTTATATGAATTTGTCGGCAGAAGCGAAAAGGTTTTAAACTGTGGTTTATAGAAGCTGAGCTTTTATGGTGTAGCTATTTTGGGTTATGTGCTAACTGGCACGAATGCTGGTGCTAGAAATGTGGTAACGGGCACGATTAATTTGTAAAAACTGGCACGACTAGCGCCGAAAACGTCAATTTCGCACACTAAACAATTCTTAGTGACTTTTTGGTGTAAATAAAAATATCTAGTATAAATTTCAACTTGCTAGATCGACCCGTTTCTGAAAAAAATCGATGGTGACACACGGAAAGATAGACGGACAAGCGAGTGAACTTATAAGAGTTCCTTTTTTAACTTTTGAGGTACGAAACTCTAAAACAAGAAGATACAAACACAAACCTCATTGTGTTTGGTTTACTAGTACCTACTTTTTTGTTATAAGATGTTTTTGTTAATATTTAAGGAATTAATAAATAAAAAATAATAGATAAGCTCTGTACAAAACCACTTTTCATTGAATAGAGGTAGTTTGGCATACTTTTATGCAACGACTAGCTTTTTCCCGCGAATTTGTCTGCGTAAATAGACCAAGAAAGCAAGAAAGAAAGAAGTCCCATTCAAACTTTGCCCCTCTCTTTCACGCCCTTCGGAAAATCCTTTCTTATCGGATGCCTACGTCATACAAAGAACACACCCTCCAAGTTTCAAGTCTACGATCTGCGGTTTAGGCTGTGCGTTGATCCGTTAGTCACTCATTCAGGACAAAGCATTTCATATGTATAAAATACTAGCAGCGCTCCGCGGTTTTACCCGCGTAACTCCCGATCCCGTGGAAATATCGGGATAAAAAGTAACCTATAGCCTTCCTCGATAAATGGCCTATCCAACGAATTGTTCAATTCGAACCAGTAGTTCCTGAGATTAGCGCGTTCAAACATACAATCAAACAAACAAACTCTTCAGCTTTATAATATTAGTATAGATATATGTAGATATAAGAAGATTTCATTTTGTAGTCGATTCTATGACACGTTCATACTAACTATGCTTATATAAGAGGTATATAGATAATGTAGTTCAAACCACATATAAATAACAAAATGTTGTACTAAATGTTAATGTAGTTTTCTAACCTCCGTTAAATTGCTGTCGACATTAGTAATTAGCGTAGGAGTTTCTAATTTACATATTATATGTTTCTGAAACGGTTTAATGTGTAATAACTACCTACATTTTTAAATTATAACACGATTTTTAATGATCTAATTAGATAATTATATAAACTGCTAAGTTAGAAATAATTTATTACGATCAATGAATAATAATTAAGGTCACGGGAAGTCGTTAGACGCAGAGAGCATGCGACCGATCGCTCTGGAAGTCTTTGGGGGAGGCCTATGTTCAGCAGTGGACGTCCTGTGGCTGATATGGTGATGGTGATGAATGAATAATAAATAAATAAAACTATTAAAGTTATTTATAATAGAATATTTTAAATGTTTATTGTTTGTTGCAAATATCATTAAAATTTATACTAATATTATAAAGCTGAAGAGTTTGTTTGTTTGATTGTTTGAACGCGCTAATCTCAGGAACTACTGGTTCGAATTGAAAAATTCTTTTTGTGTTGGATAGTCGATTTATCAAGGAAGGCTATAGGCTACTTTTTATCCTGATATTCCCACGGAATCGGGAGTTAAGCGGGTCAAATAGTCAATTGGACAAGAAAAGCGATCCAGTTAATGCCAAACCAGAATTTGTGCTATTAACAATTTTTGCTATTAACTTTTAGACTGGAATTAATTTATAAATATCTACTTACCTATTTTTAATATAAATTACTTGCTCTAGCGATATTAATATTTTAATATTCTAACCAAACCTCTTAAGAAGACGTCCTTAGACTTGTTTTTTGCATACCTGTAAACATAAAAATTAAAATGATTAGGAATTTACAGTACCACTAACAGAAAAATACTAAAAATTAAAAAGAAATGCATTAATAATATCAAATTTAAAAAATAGTATTTTAGGATTTTCATTTCTTTAGAAAACGTTTGTAGAGTAGGTACTCAATTCGATCAAATGCGTTTTTGGCCTCTTACGTTTAAGTTTTTACGCGTTTTTGGTCTTTTACGTATGTTGGGCTTTCGTGTGGTTATGGTCATATGCGACGAAACCAATCGAAGTCAAATATCACACTTGAAACAAATAAAAAGTTTTAAAAACTCTACCTAGTCATATTTGCTTATATTTTGTTCCATCTTCACAGTTTTACGCGTAAACCGAGTTTAATAAAAAGCAAGGTATAAGACCTTGATTTTATGTGAAAGACGACATTCACATTAAATCACATTTAAACGTCTTAAAAACTAAGTTAGGATGTGTGCCTTCAGAACGCCATTGAGAAAAAGGCACAAGAAACTCATAGGTCTTATTGTGATCATACTCATAAAGATTTAGATAACAAATCATTCAGGTACGACGAAGTATCATAGTATAACTACGCATTACTTTACAATTTATGCTTTAAAAATGGGGCAGTTTATTTTTTTAAATTTATTATAGAGACGACCCAGTTGGCACAATGGTCACCATGCCGGACTGCCAAACACAAGGTTGCGGGTTCGATTCCCGCCTCAGACAAGTCTTTATGCTTAGATATTTGTCTGTGGTCTGGTTGTTTCTATGTATTATAAGTATATATTTACAAAAGAAAAATATATAAGTAGTATATTCGTTGTTTAGCACCCATGACACACGTCTAGTTACTTAGTTTGGGGCTGTATGGCGACGTGTGGAATGTCTTGCAATATTTATATTTATTTATTACTTTCATTCCGATATTCTCAAAAGACTGGAAATTATTCAAGTGGAACCTCGAAGCACAGCTAGTCCATTAAATAAATAAACTTATCAAAAGCAAATACTCATAAAATGTAAACCCAATTTAAGGAGACGTATTACTATCATCAATCAAGGGCTTAACCTAATAAAATTCAAAGCATTTTTCTAAACTTTTAATAGTAAAAAATACGTATAAATCAAAAGATACACCATAAATCCATCAAAGTACACACTATAAAAACACCTTTTTTTCCTTTAAATTTAAGGGAAGTTGTTGACTTAGGGCGATGCAGCTTACAAACTTAAAATCGACCGATAGTAGAACTTTTTTTAAATAAATTATTCTTCTTTGCATATGGCCCTTGTCAAGTTATAACATTTTTATCGTGTTTATCATAAATAGGCTAAATAAGTTGACAGTTCTTATGAGACAGCTTTAAACGATTGTCACTTAAAATAATCTAAATAAAAGAGTATGTTTCATCAAATTGTTTCTATACCGTAATTTGTCTGTGGTTTGGTTGTTTCTATGTATTATAAGTATATATTTACAAAAGAAAAGCATATGTAGTATATCCGTTGTCTAGCACCTATAACACAAGTCTAGTTACTTAGCTTGGGGCTAGATGACGATGTGTGGAATGTCCTGCAATATTAATTATTTGTATTATTAATGTAATGGATATAAATCGAGTTTATCAAATAAATTATATTTCAATAAACACAAGGTTTATAATTATTTTAACTCTGACAGTTGGTTAAAATAATTTCGTTAATCATGTTTTAAACACTTTTAATTTTTTTTATTGTGAAAGTCAATCTAAATTTAAAATTTCATACAATGTGAAAACACTTCTCACTTACCTACAAATTGGGAGCTGTGGATGAAGATCTAGTGGGTGGTGGGCCGGTGCGTGTTTCCGACACGTTCATCTGTTCCTAATAGATGGCGTTACTATGAAAATTAGATCGCGCTATCGTTGTGTTTTACTTACGTGGTATGCCTCTGCCTTGAAACAGACCTAAGTTGGAATTCACGACAGAGACATGAGATAAGAAATGAATTTTTGGAAATCGTTGACTAATTTCAGTTACGATTATAAACAGTAACTTGGGAGTGTATGTTTTTATAACTTCCATATACAAAAAATCGGTGGTGACATACGAACAGACAGACGGATATGAGAGTGATCTTATTAGGGTTCCTCTTTTACCTATTTAGGTATGGAACTATAGAAAACGATTGTGGGATGGTGGTCTAACTATTTAAAATTATTAAACCAATGGATAAAATACAAAAATTGATTCTTTATTAATTGATTATTAGCTTTGCAAAAATAATACCTAATAATAAAAAGTTTCTCTAGGTAGGGTATCCAAATGGCTGGATGCTGTGCTTCTTGGGATGCCAAAGCGGGGTTCGTTGGCCAAAGTATAATTTTCGATAAAGTTTTATAAAAAGCTAAAACCTCGGTTTCTCACGGTTCAGGGTCTCCATGGTAAAAGGCAGAAATATGTATTCATTGCCGATGGTTGTAATAGTAAACAAAACGCAAGTTGTACAGACGATATAGAATAAATAAATAAACAAATATAAATAAATATTGCAGGACATTCCACACATCGCCATCTAGCCCCAAGCTAAGTAACTAGACTTGTGTTATGGGTGCTAGACAACGGATATAATACTTAAATACTTTTTTTTTATAAATATATACTTATATTACATAGAAACAACCAGACCACAGACAAATATCTAAGCAGAAATACTTGTCCGAGGCGGGAATCGAACCCGCAACCCTGTGTTTGGCAGTCCGGCATGGAGACCATTGTGCCAGCTGGGTCGTCTTAAATGAATGAATGACTCATTAGTATTAAGACAATCTCTAAATGTATAGGAAAACGTCAGGTGCGTGTGGTTGACTACAGACGCTTAGAAAAAGGGATTATGAAACATTTGTTTAGGTTTGACGCCTTATTTATATTTTTACGAAACTGGAGGAAAGATTGTTTTTTGCTAATTATAAACTAGTAATAAATATTACACAAGTGCTTCTACACTGTTGTTTCAATATAATCTAAGGAAGAACATTATAGATATTTTCTTACATATTTTCTTCATATTTTTATACTTATTTTTTTCGCATATTTTCTTAGCTTTACTTCTGCAGAAGATAAGGAATCTTTGTTCCAGGAATTATGATTAAGCCAAGGCGTAGCTTTGGGCTAAATAGAACTGCATTTGCGTGCAATGTCCGTCTGATGGCTAGACAGTAGAAATTTTCACTGATTATGTATTTCTGTTGCCACTACACCAACAAATACTAAAAACAGAAAAAAAGATTTCAGTGGGGCTCCCATAAAACATGGTACGAAACAATTTGTCCCACTCGCACTTGGCCAGTTTTTATGCTGTCGATCAACGGTTTAATCTTTGGTTTACTTTTTAAATATACCTAAAGGTATAAAGAACCACATGGTAAACCCTCCTTTAAAAAAACCATAATAGCGTTTTTGTTATGTAGATGTTTAGAAAAACTGCTACCATTGTGTGTTTATCTTTTTAATACTTTAATAGGTTTCATTCAATCAACATCCTACTTTTTATTAACATCCCTTTCGATTCATTCCTCATAATTCAATTTTAAACTCTATTGTTATTTAATTTAAAATACTTCTTGTTGACTTTTTGTTTTTAGTTTAAATAAATATTGATATTTTTTGTACTAGTTTGTTTAGACAGCTGTAAAGAGGGTGAGATGACGAACTAAATTATTTTAAATTTTTGGATTCATCAACTGGCGAAGTTTTGAAGCGGGCGAGTTGATGAAATAGTCTTTTATAGTAATAACTAGCTGCGCTCCGAGGTTTCACCCGCGTAAGTCCCGATCCCGTGGGAATATCAAAATAAAAAGTAACCTATAGCCTTCCTCGATAAATGGACTATACAACACAAAAATATTTTTTTCAATTCGAACCAGTAGTTCCTGAGATTACGTTGTTTAAACAAACTCTTCAACTTGATAATTTTATTCCGCGGTTTTACCGCCGCGGTACTTCCTCGATAAATAATTTTACTAGCTGCGCCCCGCGGTTTTACCTGCGTAACTCCCGATCCCGTGTGAATATCGGGATAAGAGTAGCCTATAACCTTCCTCGATAAATAATATTACTAGCCGCGGTTTTACCCGCGTAACTCCCGATCCCGTGTAAATATCGGGATAAAAAGTATTCCTCGATAAATGGACTATACAACACAAAAATATTTTTTCAATTCGAACCAGTAGTTCCTGAGATAAGCGCGTCTAAACAAACAAACTTTTCAGCTTTATAATATAAGTATAGATTCTCGTGTCGCAGTGTTACCACCTAAACGGCTGAACCGATTTGGTTATTTTTTTGTGAATATTCGTTAGGTCTGAGAATCGAACACATCACTTTTCCTTTTTTTTCCTATTTAGATGCCACTGCTTTTTTTGTAAATGTTTGCCGGGACATCTAGTAACTGTTATACAATCTGTGTTTGTAATTTTTTGTCAATTTTAAAGAGACTCCAAAACCACAGGGCGAGCTAGATCAGTTATAAAAATACTAATGAAATTTTCCAATATGCTAGCCTTATCGAACCCTTTTATTAGGACCTAACCCTTCTCAAACTGTCTTTATTAATTTACGTTTATACTTTTTAATTGATCAAACAAAATTATTTCATGAAACAAAATTCAATATTTAAAGGTAACTTTGATAAAGGTGTCGAAATATGAAATTAATTAAGTGAGAAGTGACCTATTTTAAAAGCTTTTATTTAACTTGTTTATGTTGTCTTAATAGCAATAATCTATGGGTACTTGCATCTATACTAATATTATAAAGCTGAAGAGTTTGTTTGAACGCACTAATCTCAGGAACTACTGGTTCGATTTAAAAAAATATTTTTGTGTTGGATAGTCCATTTATCGAGGAAGGTTATAGGCTACTTTTATCCCGATATTTACACGGGATCGGGAGTTACGCGGGTAAAACCGCGGGGCGCAGCTAGTAATATTATTTATCGAGGAAGTACCGCGGCGGGTAAACCGCGGAATAAAATTTTCAAGCTGAAGAGTTTGTGTTTGAACGTCGTAATCTCAGGAACTACTGGTTCGAATTGAAAAAATATTTTTGTATCGGATAGTCTATTTATCGAGAAAGGCTCTAAGTTACTTTTCATTTTGATATTCCTACGGAATCGGGACTTACGCAGGTGAAATCGCGGGACGCAGCTAGTAATATTATAAAGAAGGAAGATTTTTCTGTTTTTATGTTTGTAACAAATAGGCTCCGAAACTACTGGACCGATTTTGATGAAACTTGATATGAGTATACATTGATTAATTAAAAATAACTTTTGCTATTTTTAATCCCGATATTCCTACGGGATCGGGAGTTATCTGGGTATAACCGCGGATGCTAGTGTAGTATATACTTAAAAACCGATTCTATTAAATTGCGAATGTTTTTGAATTAAAATATTAATAGGAAAATGTTTACGTTGAATTTTTCCTTAATTAATCTAAAGCTTTCAGAAGCAGTTTATTTAAAAAGGCCTTCTAAGTAATTAACGATCCTGTTATTATGTCAAAAACATTAATTAAACAGGACAAGAAAAATCCATTACATACTAAGTATACTCAACTGTACTTTCTACAAAAAATCCTTCTCTTTTCACTCAGTGATACTCTGGAATTTCCTTTTTTTTTTTTTGGTGGGGAAAATGCTTTGCAGCATCTCCGCTGTCCCGTTGAGCAGCGGAGTATGTGGAATTTACCACTTAAAACCCCACCAGGTTTTCTATCTCAACGCATCGTTGGGGTGCTGGGATGCGTGAGCATTGCTTCTAAGTGACACCCCGACGGCGTCGGCTTAATAAGGCCCCGATCTCGCGCATGATTGCGCATGGCTTATGCCATGCTGCCTCTCCTAGAGCGGCGCGCATGGGAACCCATGCCCGCGCTTCCGCTCGGGCCCTTACTCGGACGGCAAACCCCCCCCGAGTCTACCGTCCATGGGCCGTCCATACTCTGGAATTCCCTGCCTCAACCCATCCGATCTGCTAAGTCCCTACCCATTTTCAAATCTATGGTAACTGATCACTACCTCAGTACTGTCTAATATCCGTATGTATTCCTGTATTATTTATGTATGTATGTATGTATTTTTTTTTAATCTATGTATATAATTATATATTGGTATGTATTGTATGTATAATTTGATATTTTAAAGCCATAATTATGCAAAAAAAATTTATATTATCACCTGTTACAGGTTATGTTTGGTATCCTGCTTGAGTAAATTCGAAACCTACAATTAAAGCTGAATCAGTTCTTTTCCATCCAAAGGTTGCCTGGAAGAAATCGTTTTCAGCGATAAGGCCGCCCATTTGTGCAACTTATACTTTCTAGCTATTACTTTACTTTGTGTATATAGTGTTTTGTTTCTTCCTGTGTTTTACGAATAAGGTTATCTATCTATCTATCTATACTTAATATTAAAAAACTGGCTAAGTGTGAGTCGGACTTACACACATATGGTTCCGTACTATTAAATTCTGTTTATAGTATTTGTTGTTATAGTAGCAACAGAAATGCATTATCTGTGAAAATTTCAACTGTCTAGCTCTTGGAAATGCTTGTATAGTTTATTTTTTGTGGAGTTTTCTCCTACTCGGGTTGAACCCGGTGTAAATGGACACCCCGTCCCGTAACCCACGGGAAAAAAAGGTGCCCATTGCCCCCTATCAAAGTTGTAATCTTATTCTTCTCCTGCCTATTGTTGATTGTGTGTTGTTGAGTGTTGATTGTGTGTTTAGAGCTTGTGTCTCTGATGGTGTTTGAGTGAATATGGGAGTTGTATGAGAGTGGTTTGGTTCTTATTAAATTTAATTTTATTTTTTTGTATTATCCTACTAATATTATAAATGTGAAAGTTTGTGTGTGTGTGTATTTGTTTGTTACTCCTTCAAGCTAAAACTACTGAACAGAGTGCAATGAAATTCGGCATGTAGATAGCTTGAGGCTTGGATTAACATATAGGCTACTTTTTATCCCGATATTCCCACGGGATCGGGACTTACGCGGGTGAAACCGCGGGGCGCAGCTATAGTATACAAATATTTGCTAATTTATTCTCATTATAGGTAAATAGTTTTGCTAAATATTATTATGTGTTTGTTATAATATCTATGTTAAGTATTTCGTTTATAATATCTTTTTTACATAGGTATTTATTATTATTTGTGTTTCTTACACCATACGACGCGCGACGTACCAGTTAAGCTAAACAGACCTTCTCCATCCTAAGGTTACCTGGAAGAAATCGCTTTATGCGATAAGGTCGCCTGTTTGTACAATTTCGTAGTTAATAAGCTTTCTCATCCATTTTGTTATTTTCAATGTTTTGTGTGTTTTACAAATAAAGTGTTTATCTATCTATCTCTTTTAACAAAACTAAAAGTCATGTCATAAATACGAGTAATTGTTCCTCAAAATTTTATGAATTCGACAACTCGCACAAAACCAAGCTAGTTTCATAGGAGTTCACTTTATTTGTTGTTTAAAGTGAACATTTAAAGTTATAGTTATGTTCCTCCTGATTTACTGGATTCAAACTTAAGGTGAAAGGGTACCGGCGCTCTCTCTTTACAAACGTAGTCGACTGTTTCCTTCCTGGATAATTACACTAGCACAAATATTTCTGTGCCATAAAACTTATAACTGTCATAACTATGACCCTATGTTTTGGTTTTATTAATTTTCTAATTATCATAGAAATTAAGATTTAAAAAATAAAAAACAAAACCTAGAGGCATGGTCATGGCAGTTATAAGTTTTATGCAAAAAAAATATTTGCTCTAGTGTCATTATCCAGGGAGAAAACAGTTGACTAGGTTTGTATGGAGAGAGCCCCCGGTACCCTTTCCTCTTAATTAATTGTTAAAGTACTTTGTATATTTATATTGTGTTCTGGGTTCTTTTTGTGGGGCAAAGGTTGCCTAGATGAGATCGCTTTGAACGATAAAGCCGCCCTTTGTAACACTTAGACTACAGCTTTGTTTTTATAATAATATAATTTAAAAATGGTGTTTATAATAAGGAATTTATTTATCTGTTTATAATTGTATCTATCTATCTTCGGCCGGAATCGAACTAACGACCTTTGAATTGAAAATCATAAAGTATCTCACTCTAGGCATTTTGTCTGTATAACTTTTCTATTCCCTTATCTGAAATAAATAAATTTTAAATAACGATTAATAAACTTTCATTATCTTGAAATAAAGCCTAAATATAGATAATATTACTAACTTTATCTGTTTTTTACTATTAGAGATATTCTTTGAACAATATCTTCAAAGGTTTTGATAAAAGTCGTTATAATCAAAGAAATATCAAAGTTATAATTAAGATTAACTTAAATTATAATTAAGCTTATCTTAAGTATAATCGTTTATATATTACTGGCTGAGCCCTGCAGTTTCACTCACGTCCCGATTCAGTGGGAATGTCGAGATGAATAATAATCTATCATTTTTTTTACTATTGACTACTTTTATCTAAATCGGTCGGTTAAAAAAGGGTTAAAATATAAATTTAATTTGCATATTGTGTTACTGATTCTTTTACACGCAGCATTTGATCTCATCTTACCTGATTTTCAAAACCACAAAATTAAAAAAAAGGATGAATTTTCCGAAGTTGTAGACGTAGACCTCTAGAACAACCGTATTAGAACCCTTCGTCTAAACACATTGTTTATGAGTTCTATAGAAATAGAACTTTTATGAATTCAAAAAAGGTGTTTAAATTTTATTTGCCGTTACATGTTATTGGTTTTGTTTGAAATAATCACAAAAAACCGGCCAAGTGCGAGTCGGTCTCTTGCACGAAGGATTCCGTACCATCATGTTTTGTTGCTTTAGCGGCAACAGAAATACATCACCTGTGAAAACTTCAACTGTCTAGCTATCACGGGTCATGCGATACAGCCCGGTGACAGACAGACAGTGGAGTCTTAGTAAAAGGGTCCCGTTTTACCATTTAAGTACAGAAACCTAAAAACAAACGCGCACAAACCGATAAACACATTACCCTTTGCGAGTCGGGTAAAAATACTATCAATTGCAATACAAGAGATGTTAAGATCGCCTAAATCGCCATCGTGACCATTCAAGCCCCTTTTATTCGGGCCAATCGAGATACACAAGTTTTAAGAAGTGCACCGACAAATTAACAGATATGGGAAATATGATAATAACAAGCAATTCACAACTTTATTAGTTAGATTTAGAGTTGGTTTTTCTTTGAAAAAAGTCTCGAATACTGAGAAGAATCAAACACATAAATAAGTTTATCTCAAACTTTCGTTTAAGGGTATTTCGTACCGGATGACCGCCAAATTTAAAGATGAAAAAAAGTTTCTGCGAGTTAGGGTTCGAAACATTATTTTGTAAGCCGCTCTATTGAAAATATTTTTCCAACTACAATTTTTTATACTTTGAAACTATTCTTTTATTTATATAAATTCAGGTACAATTTTTTTTATTTTTTTTATTGAGTTCGGTGATGTAACGCTATCAAAAACTTAGTAGTTGCAATCTTAAGTTCTCAAAAGAATATTAAATTTCGATTTCTGATTTAGTAATTTTTACGAAAAGCTATTTATTCGTAGTAGTTAGACGTATATACTCGCAATATTATTCTGCAGATGACTCGCTCGTCAGGACTGCCCCAAACAATACCGCTGGATTAGGGTTGCGATGGACGATACATTTTTACATAAATTTGATGACTTTCTTAAATTTTAATAATTCTATTCATTTATAATTTTATTATTACTGAAATTAATTCTGAAATAAAGTTTTTATTTATTTTTTCAAATTTGACGGGCCTCTGGTACGAATTTTAATATTAATAAATTGTACGTTCTTTTAAGGGAGTACTTGAAAATGATGACCTAAATAATTTGTAACAATTAATACTTTGTACGATATTTTTTAATGATCGGATCAGAGAGTGATAAGTAAGGGTTTAATTATTGTAATTAATATGGGTTTTGAGATAATTATTGTTATTTTAATTGCGATTTTGCGAAGAAATACTCGTGGGTACGTAAAGTAAAAAAAAATCACGCCCCACCAACGTTTTATGGCTGTCTTTGTAGCATCTGGACATTTTGACACCTTGAGATTTTGACAGCCTGGACATTCTGACTAATGGGGAGTATTAGTCAGAATGTCCAGGCTATCAAAATGCTACAAAGACAACTAGTCAATAAAAACAGATATTTTTGCTACAGTTTTGTGATGCATTTTTAGACAAAAACACTCTACCTACAGTTCTACTTCTTTGCGGGTCTTTAGTATCTAAAACTCAGAATTCTTAAACCTTTTTTTCTGAATTCAAGGTTACTCAAAATATAAAAAGTTGAATTTAGTATATCTAAAGATTTTAAACTTTTTACGGTTTTTTTGACGACCCAGTAGGCAGAATGGTCACCGTACCGGACTGCTAAACACAGGGTTTGATTCCCGCCTCAGACATGTATTTGTGCTTAAGTATTTGTCTGTGGTCTGGCTGTTTTTATGTATTATAAGGATTAAGGAAAGTATAAAAGTAGTATATCCGTTGTCTAGCACCCATAACACAATAAGTCTAGTTACTTAGCTTGGAGCTAGATGGCGATGTGTGGAATGTCCTGCAATATTTATTTATTTATATTTTTTGTAAGAAATCCTGAATAACTTAAAAATGATTCTAAGTACCTAATTCAATTGAGAACCTCCTCCTTTTTTCAAGACGGTTAAAACAGCTTATTGAACTAAGTATAAGTAGATAGAGCGGTGTTGGCTTAGTGGTAGATACCTCGACTTTCATTCTGAAGGTCGTGGATTCGAATCACGGCCGGCCGTGCACCAATGTATTTTTCTTAAGAAAAATTTATGTGCGCTAATTGAATATAAGTATGTATATGAATAGAAGTATTGACATTGCTCTTACGGTGAAGGAAAACATCGCGATGAAACCCGCCGCTTAGTTGGCTCTAGAAGTATTGACAAGTTCTCTCCTCTGGACATGATCGACTAAGCTGGGAGGGTAGTAGGTGCTGGGCAAGCCTATTCCATCTTCACGCAAACAGGGCCTAATTAAAAAGTGTCCAATAGTGGAAAACAGCCTGTATACAAGTAAGTAGTATAAGTAGTTACGTAAGTACAAAACAACTCAAATAATTAAATCAAATAACAAGAAAGATCTAGTTGAAATTCAATAATGCTGAATGAAAACCAAGTGTCAATTACTGTCACCATTCCTCACCTAACCATCTTCACTTACTTACGGATTTTTTCGGAACTAAAATACTTAAAGCAATCCACAAAGAAACTACCGCCACTGTTTACTGCAAACTTAATTTGGTAGTCACTTGCGTTACCACGTTATTATTTGCGTGCGGAATTTCTCGGAACTAGAGAGTTACTAGTATTTTATAAAGACACTACCGCTATTGTAAGTTGTAAGTGATAATTTAGTCGATATCGAGTGTCAGGGTTTCCCACGGAACTTGTTTGTTTTGTTTTAGTTATTTTTAATTAAACGGGAACTGTTTTTAATTTAATGATGTGATTGAATGATTGATTTTTTTGAGAAACTATACAATGCGTTTTGATGAGGGTTTTGTAATTTTAAATAGGGTTGTCTAAGCTAACATGTTGTGTTCTAGGATTTTGAATTTTAAATTTTGTTAAATAAATAAAATTAAAATTCAAAATTAGCTTAGACAATTATTAAAGTGATTTAAACATGTTTTGTTCTAGAATTTTAATTTTTTTATTTTTTTACTTTTTTAACATAATGTAAGTTTGCATGTTTAATCATAGTAACGTCAAAATTTATTAATTAATTTGGAATTATTAGCGTGAAATCACTTTAAAACGGTTTAAAAACTACCGAACTTAGTTCATATTAACCCATCCTTACGATTTAAAATATTAGTGAATGAATTGAAAACTTACGCAATTACAGTCCTATAGAAAAAAGGGGGTTGTAACATTCTAGCATAGTAAGCAGTCAGCCATTTTTGAATTGCGCCACCTTTAAAATCTAGAAAACAACAAGACAACAAAACATAACAAGAAAGCCTTTACAAGATTTTCTTACGTGGCATTCGTTGTTAATATAAATGTATAATATATATATATAAATAATAATAAATATTACCTACAGGACATTTCACACATCGCCATCTAGCCCAAGCTAATAAGTTTGCGTTATGGGTGCTAGACATAGATATACTACTTATATACTTTTTTTGTAAATATATACTTATAATACATAGAAACAACCAGACCACAGGCAAATATCTAAGCATAAATACTTGTGTGAGGCGGGAATAGAACCCGCAGCCCTGTGTTTGGCCGGCATGACTGTATGCTATATTTGTTGCCATAGTATGAATATAAATAATACCATTCAATTTATTTTAAGTTGAAAGAAAATCTTTATTTATAATTATTTTTTACTTATTTTATAAAAATAACACGCGACTAGCGTAAACACAAAATTTCGTTAAAATTTACATGCGTAAGCCGAGTCCAAAAAATTTCAATTTATTTATTCATGAACATTGTAACTGATTTAATGCCCGGCTTTATTTTTAATAACAGCTTTTTCGATGTTCAACACAATTTATTACAGATATTGAAAAACAAATACAAGAACATGAATAGATTTTTTAAGGCCATGGATCACGCCAATCGTTGAATTCCTATCTCATATTATATTAAAATTATTGCTTGAAAAAATCTGAGTTTTTATATCAAACTTACTTCTATCCGTACAATCTACTTATCAGAAAGACTTAAAAGAAGAATGTCCTAAAAAACCAAACGACATAAAATCAAAATGGCGTAGTATCTACCAAAACGTCCTGATATTGGGGGGCCCAAGATCAAAATTAGTAACAAAACATCTTATGTCGTAATGCCCTCCATGACAGTAAGAAAAAGAATAAGGTACATAACTAAAGTTTGTAGGTTTTTTTCTTTTCCTACCTGTTGGTATAATTTTTTTTTTAAATGCCATATTTTCTGTAAGAAAATCTCGATAACTGTCAAGTTTGCCTGCTATTTTTGGTGTAAAAAGATATTTATGAAGATTTTTTTATTTAATTTGTCACAACAAAAAAACACTTAACGCAATTTTGTTACATTGCATTTGTTATTTGTATTGTCCTTTATACAGTTCCGTAGATGCAAATAATAAAAATGGCTGAACGTTTACAATGCTAGAATATTACAGCCTCTTTAGTCAAAATTATAAATGTTTAGGTTTTAGGCAAAGCGTTTAGAGATTGGCTTGATACACAGCTTTAAGTATTTTTTTAATAATTTTATGATAGAGTTTTAATTATCTACTTGAAGCATAGAAAGTCCGTAAGACTAGAAAAAAAATATTTTCGTTTCAAAAAGTACTTGACACTTGGGGACTGTTTTCCGCAGGGATCGTTAGGGGGACGGTTAATCGTGAACCAATTATTTGCTTTATTGTCGATCTGTAAAAACAATTCGTTGATTTTATTGTAATATCTATATTTTGTCAAGGTTTTTGTAAAACATATTTAAGGCTATTGCATAGCTTTTATCGCGGCCTTTGAGAGCGGCCACCGAATCAAGAAATTCCGTAACGAAAATAAAACCTAACACCCCCACTCCGCCTACCATGTGGCTTGGCCGAGCGTTCGTTGAACGTGCATGTATATGGTACGACTGTACGAAGCTCGCACGATGCAATAGCTTTACCGCGGCAATCCCCGATTGCCACACGTTTTTTTTGTTCAGCTCCTATAGGTTGTCGGTGGACTTTTGAGCTTCGATTGTACCTACTATTACTTACCTACCATCTTAAATTTCATAATACCAAACCATCTGTTTTCCAAAACGAAATTTTCCAGCCAAAATGTAGCAAATCATCAGCTCATTATTCAGTGGTTGTCAACCGGATATTATTGTAATTGTGTAAATTATGTAGCATGTTAAAGATCCCATCCATCATGCATTAACATTGAATGGAATATGCCGAGTCATGGATCAGGGGTGACCTCCCTTGTGACAGCCTTTATGCTTAACGCTTTTTACTTACCTAAGAATTTTAGGTATATTTTTGAAGTTTAATGAACTCGTTAAAAAGTGGACGTTAGATAAATGAACACGTAGTTTTAAAATCGGATCGGAACTAATTGATGTTGTTCCGATTTTTGTAGTACATATTACTACAAAAATATACCACAACCATACCTATACATACGGGTCAAAAATATAACTCTTTCAAAAGGGAGAGTTATGTTTTTTACCCGACTACGACCCATAATCGGTAAACACTATGTTCTGCGATTGATCTGTTTCATCTGTTTTCTTTTCGGATTAAGCATATTATCATAAGGGCCACCTCCCACCTTAATTAATAAAAATTTCATTAATATAGGGATACGTACTTAAAAACAAATCATTCGATAAATATTTTCCATATTGCCAATCTGAAAAACAATTCATTTGTTGATTTTTTTGTTCTTTTATCAATAATATCAAGGTTTTTAAAAACCCTTAATGGCCCTACGCGCAGATTTAAAAATATCCACTTGTAATCAGATACGGTTTAAAAAATTAAGCCGTCAGTCATTAGCCTACATTTCAACAACTAAATTGTTGAACACCTGTTACTTACCTTTATTATTGGTAATGAATGATAGAACGAGAACATCTATCATTCGTATGTTCATTCAATAGGGTTAAGATTTATTACTTATTAAGCAATGGCTTAGCATGACTTTTGCATAATATAGGGTTATTGGTAATTATACCAGCAAGCCGTTGAGGGCTTCTTCTGTGTACCTAAACAAACAACTTTTGTTTTACGACTTTTGGAAATTCGAACATGTTTTTGAAAATTTTGCGGTTAGGATTACCTAAAACTCAGCTGTTTCTTACACAGAAAGGTCATTACCCTTAAATTCCTCTTATTTTTTAATTTTATCTACTGTTTTTAGTCTGGAAGACCTTTGTTTTAACAAATCAGCTGTTTTTCGAATTTACATAACCTCAAAATTTTTCATTGTTTTTTTTTCGAATTTCCAAAAGTCGTAGAACAAAAGTTATTTGTTAAGGTGCACAGAAGTAGCCCTCAACGGCTTGCTAGTATAATTACCAATAAAAAGGCAGTTTCAAGTAGGTATGTAATATTGCTTTTAGTTTAGCCCAAATGGGATGATAAATTTATCAAGAAGGTCTATCTATTGTTTGTCCCTCAGACTTTTGGGAATGAATGTCGTTAATTATATTTTTTCATATCGTCTTTTTATCATGTCTATTTATCGGGAGTAAGGTATTTCCTAAAGTAGGTACCTAATTAAAAGCCAGGAATATTCCACAAAATTTCAATTTGAACAAACTTCCTAAACTACCTGCCTAAATACTAAAATCTTCCAAAACTCGTGTAAATGTCAAACTATATTCAAAACTAAATTTAACAAGCTTCGAATTGATACTCTGAAATTCCCTGCTTTAATTGTATCCTTCT
The DNA here is from genome assembly GCA_951213275.1 of Idaea straminata. Classification (NCBI taxonomy): domain Eukaryota; kingdom Metazoa; phylum Arthropoda; class Insecta; order Lepidoptera; family Geometridae; genus Idaea; species Idaea straminata. Next base: position 10,436,306 of record OX577862.1, on the reverse strand, counting down.
AAAGCCACGTGGACACGGGAAGTGTTGTAATAAAGCTACTGTTAGTATAGGATCCCTCTAAGTACGATCTTCTTCTAATCGATGATAAGTATTTTATATTCAATTAAAGAGGTAACCAAATATATTGCAAATAGGTTGCCTAAAAACATTCAGTACAGAATCCTACTAATATTATAAAATGAAAATGTAAAAGTTTGTGTGTGTGTGTGTGTGTATGTTTGTTACTCCTTCACGCAAAAACTACTGGACCAATTGCGATAAAACTTGTTATCTAGATAGCTGGAGACCTGGATTAACACATAGGCTTTATCTCGATATTCCCATAGGATCGGGAATAGCGCGGGTGAAACCGCGGGGCGCAGTTTGTAATTAATAAAATAAAAAAAAAAATTGACATTTCGATGGTTTGGTTCATAAACAAATTCCATACCAATTAAATACAAAATCTTTATTTATAACTTTCATTAATTAAACCAGTGAAAAATTACTAGTATCGATTTACCTGTTTACTGCGTACCCAAGACTTGTGACGGGAAAAAAATAGTCAACCTAACGTTTGCATCCTTCCTATTCTACTAATATTACTAATAAACTAATATTATAATAGATACCGAGTTTCATCGCAATCGGTCCAGTAGTTTTAGCGTCAAGGAGTAACAAACACACACACACACACGCACACACAAACTTTCACATTTATAATATTAGTAGGATGTGTGTATGTTTGTTACTCCTTCACGCAAAAACTACTAGACCGATTGAAACTCGGTATCTAGATAGCTGGAGACCTGGATTAACACATAGGCTATTTTTATCCGGATGTTCCCACGGGATCGGGACTTCCGCGGGTGAAACCGCGGAGTGCAGCTAGTATTCTATAATCTACATACTTTCGTTTGGAATGGAATTTTTCTATTAACCAAACCAGTGAAATGTTTAAAACATTAACTAGCTCGACGAAGGTCGTCCTTAAAGGGATCTTAGACTATGTGTGTTCTATCGCTTACATCAAAGGCTTCCGTTAAAGCGGCCTGCTTCAGAAGTAGGCCAACGTAACAAAGTTAAATCTGTACTTAGTCAAACTAACCAATTTACTCTGTTCATCGGGCGACAGCAAAAGGTTGAAATTGAGATGGAATTGAATTTTGTTCAGAGATGACCCGAAAACGAAGTTTGGTTCTGATTGGTTTAAGTTTAGTTTAAGTTTAACTTTAGTAGTTAAGTAGGATACTAAATTGTTTGTATATCGATTTGGTTTATCCGATTTGATGATATTTGCAGTAGCCTAGCTAGATTAGTATATTTTTGGTTCACGCCCGTCGTCTCCCCTTACCGATCCCGACGGTGTTGATAACTTTTCACGCCCCTTGGACTAGGGAAGACGATGGGCACTAATTCTAAATTCGATCGGAGTGCCTCGTGGATCCCCTATGCGCCCCCAGGGGATACGTCGTGAGATGATTTTTGTGCCATAAAACCTAAAACTGCCATGACCATATTGACCACACCCCTATATCTTGTTTTTTTAATGTTCTAATTATTATAGGAAGTATGTAAGAGTCTTAAAAAACAAAAAAATATATATAAAAAGAAAACATAGGGGCATGGTCATGGCAGTTTTAGGTTATATGCCACAAAAATATTTGCACTAGTATCCTTATCCAGGGAGGCAACAGTCGAGTACGTTTGTATGGAGCGAGAGCCGGTACCCTTTCTTCTTAAGATCAAGTGTTATATTTTTATAGCTCGCTTGAAGGGCTTTACTTTACGAGATCAATAAAAAAAAGAAAAGTTATTAAACTTTCTAAACTGTCTTTCACAAAGCAAGTTATTATAACTGTAATAGGTAATTTGGTACTTTTCCTTTGTGTTTATTTGATTTGATTGTAATCGCCTAATAAAAAATAAATAAAAATATTAACTATTATTTTTAATTCGACAAATTACGCCCTTTGTTATTTTATTAAAGTTAAGTATAAATTTGATTGCTTAGAGTTTAAGCCTTGTACCATGTGTTTTAGTGAAGCGGTTTTAATACGAAAGGGGGTTGTTCTATACGTCTAGGCAAACAACTTTATGTTCTACAACTTTTGGAAATTCAAATATTCCGTTCGAAGCTTTTGTATAAAACAGCTGATTTTCAAGTAAAAATAACCTCATAATGATCGAAAAAAAAGTTAAAATTTCCAAAAGTCGTAGAATAAAAGTTGTTCCCAAGATTTCATTTCAATAACCGTGCTATAAGAAACTATCAGCGCCATGACCTACATAATATGACAGATGAGATCAACGTTGGGTAAAAAAGTAAAAAACTCTTTGTACTCTATACTTTTCATAAATACAGGCCGGTATTGTGAATAAAAATTTGCTGTCATTGACTGTCAAAGTCAAAACTGCCGCTCTCAAAGTTGTAGATTCTCTCAGTCATTCCTCCCTCTTCCTAAAACCAACAAAAACACAAGAAAAGAGCACAAGAAACAAGAAAAGAATAATTTGAAGGGAGAAGCAAAATACTCGACGCTGGCAAGATGGCAGCATAGAATATGCACAGTCACATTCGCCATTAGAAGAAAAAAAAAAGTTGTAGATTTCTAAGTATATCTGAGTTTGTGAAATATTGCATTTTTGTTTAAAAAAAATGGTTAATATGTAACTTATTAATAATCAGGATCTCGGAAATGGCTCCAAAGATTTTCATGAAATTTAGTATTAGGTTTCGGGGCCGAGGTAAAAAAAAAAACGTAAAAATACCTCTATGAAAATGATCGAGCAAAGCTCAAATTAAAGGAAATTAATGGAACACCTGTATTTACAAAAAAGTGTCTGACGAGTGGCTGAAGAAATTATTGTGTCTGACGAAAGATTGCGTCTGTTCCCGTTAGGAAACAGAGTATTTAATAATAATATCGCTCATCTGGGCTTGTGTTATGGTGACGAGTGACGAATAGAAGACTTTTTTCGTTTTTTAAGGAACTTTTATACTTAACAAGATTTAATTTTGGCCCGTACAAACATACATACATACTTACCTACATACATACATACATACATGCATTGCAAGTTAAATAAAAGCTTTTAAAATACATGTCAGTTCTGTTGAGTTAAAACTTAACGCTACTATTCAATCACAAGAAAACAAAACAACATTCGAATAGAAGACTTATACAAAGGAAAAAAATGAAGAAAAAAAGACAAAAAAAAAGAAAAAATATATTAAGAATAACTATTTTTTTTCGTCGTTTTCTTATGACGTTATCACGTTAAATTATCGTCCGAAAACCAGTGATATGTCAAACATCTCACTGCCGTTAACCGAATTTACGGTCACCCAGGTACTGTTAATAATAACATGATACAGAACATAAAACATAATGAAAACCATAATTTCACAATACCGCAACTACATAACTAATTCATCTTGCTAATACGATGAGCTGTCAGCAATAGAATCTAACGATTTCATAATGAACGACCGATGGTATCGCAACAACAATAAATATCGTGAAACTTAAACAATACCTGTGGGCGACTCAAAGAAAGGGTCATGAACTACTTGCAATACCATACCGCGTTTATTGACTGTACAGGGTGATGCATTAATGAGGGACAGCTTGCGTGAATACACTAGCAATTGACTAGTCGAGTGGATTAACTCTGGATGGTTGAAATGGCGACAGGTCACAGCAACTACATGTGATCCACAGATGCCCCTTAAACTGAAGGGTAAAATCTATAAAGCCGTGATAAGACCTGTCGTCATGTATGGATTGGAATGCTGGGCCGTGAAGAAGAAGGATGAGAGAAGATTGCATGCAGCGGAGATGAGAATGCTAAGATGAATGTGTGGAGTAACGAGGATGGATAAAATAAGAAATGAGTATATCAGAGGAAGCCTGAAAGTAGCACCAGTTACTGAAAAAGTAAAAGGGAACCGTTTGAGTTGGTATAGACATGTGATGAGAAGAGAAGAGACGCATGTAACTACAAGAGTGATGAGTATGAATGTAGAGGGATGGAAAGGAAGAGGGCGACCTAAGAAAAGATGGATGGACTGCGTGAGACTAGACATGAGAGAGATGAATGTTAACGATGAGATGACGACTAATAGGAGTAAATGGAAGAAGAAGACATACTGCGCCGACCCCAAATAAATTGGGATAAGAGCAGAAAGATGATAACTAGGCGAGTGGACACAGGGTGCTAAAAAGCTATCTTTTCCAGGCATCAATAATATATTTCATGACATTTTGTTTCAATTTAGTAAACGAAAAAAAAACAAAAGACGATCGAAACGGAAATAAATAAAAGAAACATTTATGGTTTAGATTTAAAATGTCCCTAAAATCGGTCAGGAAAGTAAACAAATCCAGTAAAGTCAAAAATATATCGTTACAATATGTAACGGATGTTGCTAATTTAACCTCTTTATGTCAAGTTTATTGCGTTAAAATGAGGACTCTTTGGTTAAAATAAAACGTTTTTACGCTCCAATGTCTTTCCAATGTAGCTGTGTCTCTGATACTCGTATTTTTCTTGGAAAAGCATCGAGCGCTGTAAACTCTCTAATTGAACATTTTCAGGTTACCTTAAAACGCCTTTTTACTGATTATAAACTTTAATCATCACTACCTGTCGATGAGGATTCATTCTGCTAGATTTTTAATTAGTTTTTTTTTGTCCACTATTCATTAATTTTCTTACTAGCTGCGCTCCGCGGTTTCATCCGAGTAAGTCCCGATCCCGGGGGAATATCAAAATGAAAAGTAACCTACAGCATTTCTCGACAAATTGTCTATCCAACACAAAAATATTTTTTCAATTCGAACCAGTAGTTCCTGAGATTAGCGCGTTCAAACAAACAAACTCTTCAGCTTTATAAAATTAAGTATAGATTCTTAAATGTTTTTCCGTGTTTTTTATGTCTGTCTGTAAAAGTTTACGTTCGCAATTCATTCCTCATTCTCCATAGTAAAAGTACTGACTGACTAATTGAATGACAGATAAGAATCCATGGATGTGACTTTAATTGCTCCATTTCAAATAGGTTATACCTTTAAATATTTCATGATAAAAAAAATTGTAATAGTGACCTTTGTGAGCATGATCACAAAAAAACCGTTCCGAAGGCACACATCCTAACTTACTTTTTAAGAAGCTTCTATATGATCTCGTATGAATTGTATAATTCCAAATGAATTAGAATTTTGAGTTTTATCAACGCAAGATCAAAGCAATAGACGGGTCGAATATTATAAAGCTGAAGAGTTTGTTTGTTTGTACTCGATAATCTCAGGAACTACTGGTTCGAATTGAAAAAATCTTTTTGTATTGGATAGTCCAATTATCGAGGAGGGCTATAGACTTTTTATCTCGATATTCCCACGGGATTGGGAGTTACGCGGGTGAAACCGCGGAACGCTGATAGTTTGGTATGCAGATTTAGAACGTAGGCTAAGCAAGGATTTTGGAAAATTAAACTCTAGTCAAAGCCGCAGGCCAAAGTTATAGGTTTTTGGAACACCTTGTATCAGTATCTCTAACAATTTGGTAACAGTTATTTATGATACGATTGCTTTATGCGATTTGGAGATAATTGCCAGGTATCTTTGGGCGGTACCTGACTAATTGAGTTAAAATATTGTATAATGATTTAGGCAATCGTTAAGTAGGTAGATTTAAACTTCGCAATTTATCTGATTACGTGGGTAAATTAGACAATTAAACAATTGTTAGTACCTTAGTATTTATGCAGTGTTTGTTCGGGTATTTTGTGCTAAAAGGGTACCGGCGCTCTCTCCATACACTGTTTCTTCCCTGGATAATTAAACTCGCACAAATATTTTTGTACCACAAAACCTATAACTGCCATGTCTATGCCCATATGTTTTGGTTTTTTTTTCATTTTCTAATTATCATAGACGTTAAGATTTAAAAAAAACTAAACATAAGGGCATGGTCATGGCAATCATAAGTTTTTTTTGCAAAAAAAAAATAGTTGTTCTAGTGTCATTATCCAGGGAGAAAACAGTAGACTACGTTTGTATGGAGAGAGCCTCCGGTACTCTTTCCTCTTAAGGTAAAATTGATAGGTATCAAGCCTTTATGCAGCATGTCGTTGATGGGATTTTTTATCCGACTACAAAGAAAGGGTTGGTTTTGACGAAATTTTCGTGCCTGTTTTTATCCCATAAAAATTGCAATGTTATGTTAAGGGCAGGTGCTAATAAAGCTACCAAAATCGACCTTTGTTTTAAGCAACTCTAAGTAATCAAATACTCTTTTATTGTTATTATTACAATAGCCATTTTATCCATAAATGGCTATTGTAGTTTAATAACCATGTTTTTGTTTATTGTGGTTAAAAACATGATATGATCAACTTCGTTCGATAAAAAAAATGTTAGAAAACAGAGAATTATTAGATCGTTTATCGGGTTTTATTCAAAAGTAGTTAACGTTTGTTTCTAAAAATGAATCAAATGATAGGTTTTGACCTCTAGGAACTATATTTGTGGATAATTATGTTAAAATGTCTTGCATATCGATCAAATATAACCGTTAGCACGCAGCACGCTACGTCTTTGTGAGCGGGGGCTAAGGTAATGTAAATACCTACACACGGTACTGGAAGAGCGCCTTAATTCGAATTTTCAAAAGTCGTATAATAAAAGTGGTACGCCTAGACGTCTAGAACAATCCCCTTTCGTATTACAACCCCTTCGCTGAAACAAATTCTATAGATATGGATTTTAGACACAAAGATGGAATTAAACGAACCGTAGGTACTTGTAATTTAATCAACTTTGCATGCAAGCCTTTGTGGGAGCTTTTGAGTGGGCTTTTAGATGTAACGTTACAATCAAGGACTTTGGTTAAAGTGAGTAAGGGTCGACGCTTATAGTAGGTTCACAATAACGGTGCTCTTTTACTCACTAAGCTACAGTGAAGCCGGTGACTGGGGTTCAAATTCCAAGGGGAAGAAACTTTTGAATTGAGTTTCAAAATTAAAAAAATAGGTTTATTATAAGTCAAATAATTTTATCATAAATTAGCGTTAACCTGCGTCTTTGTCATTTTCTGACTGCAAATCCAATTTGAGTAAAAATAAGTTAATAAAAAAATTAAGTACTTTTACAGTAATCTAGAAAAATCAAGTACATAATTAGTATTAAAAACATACCTACGCGTTTTAAATTAAGAACATCCTCCTTTTTTGCAGTCGGTTTAAAATTAAACTCTATTTTTCTAGGTAGGTATTACATTTTAAACCATAGAAAATTTACTTTACTTAGTTAAGAGTGTCACAGTCAGAGCGACATTAATTAAAACCTATCAACACAAAGTAGCGTAGTGCATACTGATCGAATCTATTACGTGCTTCAAATTCAAACTTAAGTAAGACATTAAGTTAATACATTAAGAGGAAAGGGTACCAGGGGCTCTCTCCATACAAATGTAGTCGACTGTTTTCTCCCTGGATCTAGAGCAAATATTTTTGTTGCATAAAACTTATAACTGCCATGACCATGCCTCTATGTTTGTTTTTTTTTGTTTTTTATATCTATATTCTATGATTGTTAGAAAATGAAAAAAAAAACCATTACATAGGGGCATAGTCATGGCAGTGGTAGGCTTTATGGCACAAAAAAAATTGTGCTAGTATCATTATCCAGGGGGGAAACAGTCGACTACGTTTGTATGGAGAGAGCGCCGGTACCCTTTCACCTTAACTTGATGGGAAAGTTCAACGTCCTATCATACGAAAGGTAAGTTCAAAGGTACCTGACGTTCTCATGATATCTTTAAAAACGTTTCAGATAAGGGATCTTTCGACTTAACACCCACTATTAGACAAACAACGCTAATATATTTTTATAGAGATAAGAAAGGGGTAATATATGTTTGGGAGTTGTGTCCGGTTCTCGTTTGTTCTCGTTCAAGTCCGGCTTTGCCTGAAGCTACGATGTTGCTGACGTAATTTCACAAAATAAAATATAATAGTTAAAAAGATGGTTGTCTGTAAAGGCGGTATATGGACGAAAATTTTACGAGATAACGTCATTAAAAAAACAATGAAAAATTGTGTTTCTTTTTTTTTTAAATTATATTTTTTCCTTAATTTGGGTCTACTATTCGTCATTCGTCACCATAACACTAGCTCAGATGAGCGATATCTTATATATATAAAAGAAAGTCGTGTTAGTTACACCATTTCCAACTCGGGAACGGCTAAACCGATTTGGCTGAAAATTGGTGGGGAGGTAGCTTACAATCATAAGACGGACAAAGGATATATTTTTCGATATTCCCACGGGATCGGGACTTACGCAGGTGAAACCGCGGGGCACAGCTAGTTATTATTAAATACTCTGTTTCGTAAAGGGAACGGACACGTCATGGTCATGTTACCATGACACATGACGTCACACAACGGGAACGGGACGCATGACGTCACACAACAGGAACGGGATGCAAAACGTCACATATCACGTCTATAAAATCCAAAAAAAACTAAATCAAAATCGGTTCATCCGTTCGGGAGCTACGATGCCACAGACAGACACACACAGAGACACGTCAAACTTATAACACACCGTCGTTTTTGCGTCGGGGGAAAGAAAGAATAGAAATACAGAAATATAAGTTACTTAAGTTAAGTTATAGGAATTCTCAAGAGGTTGTGTCTTTGCGATTGATCCGATCGATCCGGTTGCCGGATTCAATTCCGACCCTGTTGTTCTTTATTCTATTTCATAATCTGAGGAGTCAATCTGGGAGTCGATCTTCGTAGGAGTTCTTTTTGACACGTTCTGTGGAGGCATTTTTGTATACGGGTTTGTATTTTGTAACTATTTCATAAACATGGTACTTCTTACTTAATTGTTTTTACTGTAGCAATGTTTTATAATTAATGTAGTCTAGGCTGATCTTAGATTATTGATTTACCTACAATCCTAACTTCCTAATGTAATATTATTATAAACACGAAAGTTTGTTTTTTGACGTGATAACGTCTTATAAATCGATGAACACCGTAGTGCACTCACAAAAAATTGTCACGTTCTATTCACATTCTATTGACATGGTAGGTAACCATAGCAAAGTAGTCATTTTACGGGAACATGAGTGTTATCAATGTTTTTCTATGACGTTGTCACGTTAAATTATCGTCCGTAAACCGACTTTACAGACAATCCTTTTTTTATTTGTTTATTTATTTATTATTAACCCTCTTCAAGTTAAAATTACTAGACTTAAGTATTTTATATAAATGAATACAAAACCTAAATATTACGACCCAGTTGGCACAATGGTCACCATGTCGGACTGCCAAACACAGGGTTGTGAGTTCGATTCCCGCCTCAGGTATAAGTGTTTATGCTTAGATATTTGTCTGTGGTCTGGTTGTTTCTATGTATTATAATATGTATATATTTACAAAAGAAAAGTATATAAGTAGTATATTCGTCCATAACACAAGTCTAGTTACTTAGCTTGGGGTTAGATGGCGATATGTGGAATGTTATGCAATATTTTTTATTTATTTAAAGAAAAAGTGAATGTTTATTAGTTTTTGTTTGCACAAATTTGATTATTTGGCTAAAAAAATTAAATTTAGAGACCAAATCGTGGCCAATTTAGAGGCTTATTTACTAACGTCAATTCCAAGGTTCTCCTGATTTCACCAACAACACCATCAATCGATTGCGGTTACAAAATTGTCGGTGTGTTTGGTCAATCACCACTTACTGCGGTTTAGGAAAACGTTGTCGTCAATGAAGTTTGTTATTATCATTTCTTGATAGCTTACCTGAAACAAAGAAGTATTTTAAATAAAAAATTACATAATGTAAAGTCGGCAACAGTATTGCAGACCCACGGAAGAGTTCTACAATCACTATTGGAATGTTTTCATACTAATTATGTTTGTGGAATGAATTAATGAGTTAAGTACCTATTTTTTTTATATTGTTGAAAAAAAAGCAACAGCTTTACACAAATATTAAAAACAAAACAACAAACTCAGAACCAAATATACAAATTTCACGAGTAGAAAAAGCAAAAAACTTCAAAACAAGCAGGACCTTAGAATCGTAGTCACATTTTGAAAATTCCCTAACTCTGGGTAAATTAATTTAATAAAATGAAAATTCCTGATTTTTTTTATTCTTTTTATTTTTTGACCTCCAAGCACAATCTAAAATTATTACTAGAATGTTTTGAACTCAAGTAGGACTTTAATTATGATTTAGTTTAAGGTGAAAGAGTACCGGCGCTCTCTCCATACAAACGTAGTCGATTGTTTTCTCCCTGGATAATGACACAATATTTCAGCACAAATATTTTTGTGCCATAATATCTTTACCTGCCATGACTATCATAGATATTCTAACTATATATTCTACATATTCTAACTATCATAGAAATTAAGATTAAAAAAACATAGGGGCATGGCCATGGCAGTTATAAGTTTTATACAAAAAAAAACAATTACTCTAGTGTCATTATCCAGGGAGAAAACAGTCGACTACGTTTGTATGGAGAGAGCCCTCGGTACCCTTTCCACTGAACAGTTTAAAAAGTTCTTCACCTCAAGGTCCTCAAGGTGCTGCTTGCTTGTAAGAAAAACAGTGAAGCTATTGCAATTTGGTTGTCTTGTACAAAGATAATTAAAACATAATGGGAGTTTTGGCGGGAACGAGTCATGTCGTGTCGTCTTACAGTTTTATTTTCATGAAACTTAGTTGTAACCCGAGTTGAATTGTATAATTCTGGTGCAATGTTATTCAATTCAGTTCTGTGAAAGTGCACAAGTGTAGTGAAAGTAAAAAATCAGTGTCAAACATGAAGTTTTCTCGTTGCCTCCAAATCTCCTATTAAGGTTATGGTACACTTGCCACCGCTTTACTATAGCCCCTGACTTGACGGACTATGACGACTTTGACTGTTTTGAAACTCTTTAGGCCCGATTTATGAAAAATCAAGTCATAATGTGATGCAAAATATAACTTGACACTGGCTAAATGCACAAACCGTGCGAAGCCATAATAAAATTAAAACAAAACATTTTCAAAACGAATCAATTACGGCTGCTGTCAACTGCCATTCAGAAAATTAACCCATACCACGGCCGGAGTATAAACGTGCTACGATGGAAACCTCAAACTGTCGTTTGATGTGAAAAAGCATGTTAAATTCAATAACCGTTTTGATAATTCTGAATGACGTGTCTTTGACTACGGACAGGCTTTGCCTAGTGTGGTGGAAAAAAATAGCATTTTAAGAACAAAATCCTATCTAAAACTCTGAGGTGGTTAACAAAAAACTGTAATGACCAAAAAGCAAAAAAAAAAAAATTTGGAAAAAATACCCTAATTTCGGCCAATAAAGGTGTTGCCACAACTTGGATTTTTTTTTTTAATTTCAGAAAGTTTTATTATATTTCCTGAACTTTAAATTTAAATAATTGTTTTATTTGCATGGTTTTTTATTTGTAAGAAATTAATACATGGTTTTATTTACACACTGCATAAATATAGTAAATCGAGATCTTAGTATTGTAGTAGTTATTAATAACATTTTTTCGCGAAATTTTAAATCATCGCAAATATATTATTATTATTGATAACCGTTTAAGAAGAACTAGGTATATCTGGTGTAAGTAGGTATTTATAACGTTGTTTTCACTATTTAAGCAATTATATTTTTTATCGCGTAAAAATAATTCAAATAATTTATGATAGCGTAAAAAAAAAATACCACGTAATTTTTTTTAAGAAATTGGTAGGATTAACCCTTGGTGTATTTTTAATGTAGGTAACCCTGAATTCATCATACAATACCCGATCGGTACGCTATCTGAATAGCAATGAGCACGTGTGCGTTTAAAAGTGCAAAACTATACTTTGACCTGGCTGAATGAGTTTCCACGAATGTGCCGCATGAGGCACAGAAAAATATGCATTCGAAATTTAAACGTGACGTCAAAAAGGTTTCTTTGGATTTTTCAGTAAAAAACGATAGGTAGAAACTACAGCAGTATGGGAAGGAAAAAATAATACCCGCAGGTTGCGGGTTTGATTCTCGCCACAAACAAATACTTCTGAGTACAGATATTTGTTTCTGGTTCGAGTGTTTCTGTATGTATAATGTATTTTTTTGTATTATTTTATTTATAGAAATTTTGACATTTTAATTTATTATTTTTAATTTATTGTTGTAATTAATGTTTTTTTTCTATAACAAAGTTCGTAAAAAGCTTTTAAAAATGTATATTTACTATAAAAATCCATTCTATACGTAGTTTAGTCACCATAACACAAGCCTAGTCTCTAGTGTGGAATGTCCTACATTAGGTATTTATTATTGCTACATACCAAAACTTGAGGCAAAGATAAAATTGGGCTTTATGCAAAGCGAAGCCAGAAAAGAAAAAAGTAAATAAGTACTTAAACAATCAAAAACTTTCCTTTCTCTCGAGATGTCTTTTTAAAAGCACAATTTACTTAATTACCGTAATCTTCCGTCCATCTGATCAGATTTGACAAACAAAAGTTCGTGATGGATTATTATTAGATTTATTTCTCGTCTGTATTATTACAAACTTATCTTTGGATTTATCTTTCTTAAGAGGATCACATATCAATTACATATCTTTCTAGAATTTAAGTTCTTCGAGGCATAGCTAGTAAATTAAAACAAACTTGGCATTGTATCTATCAAATTTTTAAATTTGAAGTTAATTTCTTACTTACATTTGTATGTTTACAAATTGACCAAAAACTATACGACCGATTTTCAAAATTCTGACATCTTGTAGATCTTGGCGTAATGCGTCTTTTGACACTTCTCCGATCAAAATCAATGCATATTTAAAAAACCTAGGGCCATGTCGCACACTTTCTCGAATTTACGGCCTTTAATGAACTGAAGGATATTTTCAATGTCAAAACTATGTATGTCAAAAAAAACCTGCCAAATATAGGGTTAAACATCATACAATTATGTACTGTATTTTTATTATTATTTCAACTTGATTTTTAAAAGTATTTTTTCAACAATATACTAATATGTTTGAAATACAAATCATCCAACAATATAATATGTTTGAATTAGAAAACTGAATAGTTATTAACAACAATCAAACTTTATAATTCGGTAAATAACAAAACAAAAGTCCTTTTCACTTTCTAACTCGATTAAAACAATCGAGTTTTGTCTCTCGATTAGGCAAATCGATTGTAACTTGGTCAAAGTAATGCAACAGCTGATCGAAACGAATTCTATTGTAGTAAGAGATCTATGTTAATACAGTTTGTGTTTGGTACAAATTGTAAACTTATATCTGTAATGGAATGTAAGTATTAATATTAGGTTTTTAGTTCCGAGCCTAGTGCCAAAACACAAAATGCAATGTGCACCACCCTCCCGCCCACTTGAAGAGGCATGCAATGAGGACAAGCAAACGTTAGTATTAGTGACACCATTCATAAACCACGACACGTGTTTCGCGTCTACACGACGCATCATCAGGATTGGACCCCGACCGCGCTATATGGGCGAAATACGACGTCGCTCTCCGAGAAGAGAGTGTCTCTTGTTCCAGCGTTCAGCGAGTGCCTCTTCAAGTGGGCGAGAGGGCGGTGCACATTGCATTTTGTGTTTTGGCACTAGGCTCGGAACTAAAAACTAAATATTAATACATACTTCCATTACAGATATTATGGAGTTCCGAAAAGAAACGCCGGATTCAATCAACTGTAAACTTATACACTGATTACTTCCAATGAATCAATGTATCCTAATACCAACTTTCACCAAAATCGTTACAAACAAAAAAAATTCTTTCCGTTTCCGCTTTTTTTTATAAAATTTGTAAACATTAGCTATGCCCCTCGGTATCACCCGCATAAGTCCCGATCTCGTGAGAATTTTGGGATAGAGAGTATTCTTTGTCCTGCTTTATTCCCTAAACTATCAATATACCGATTTTCATCCAAATCGCTAAAGTCGTTTGATCGTGAAGTGGGAACAAACAAACTTTCGGATTTATGTTTAGTTAAGATTCAAGTGTTTCTCTCAAGATGTTTAAATTATTTATGATTGAATAGAAAAGTTTTAAAGCGGCGATCTACAACTAAAGAAGTTATGGTTTGGTAAACAAATGTTATGTTTCCTGGCAAAAATCAGCATCAGTCCTCAGCTCTCCTTAGAAAAGTTCTGGAATGAAGTATATTAATTTTTTTAAATTTTGATTCACACCATCTTTTACGGGGTCTATCTCGACTACGTTTGCCATCTATTAGCACCCATTGCCATTTAACAATGTTCGTCGTTTCGGGTTTTCGTAACGCGTAACTTTTTTTCTCGACTAGCTCCCCCTCGCCAACACACCATAAGGAACTTCGTTCCAATCCTTCCAAAGAAATCTGAATCCTGTATCCGATGAACTGGTTAAATTTTTTAAAACGCTCCGTTAATAACTTGATCCAAACACACAACCCATAATGATATTTTGATTGATTCATTATTAATATTGATGGTTATAAGAAAATCAATTATGCTTATGATGTATGAAACCTAATCTTGCTAATATGGTAGAATTATTTGAAAAACCAACGCTTGGGTGAAATTTAATATCATCTATACTCATAAAGAGAATTTCATATGTTTTTTGTTAGTATTGAATAGGCTCCTATACTACTGGACAGATTTTGATGAAACTTGGTATGAGGATACACTGATTCATTGGATGTGACATAAGTTATTTTAGATCCCGTTATCGGCGGGAGTTACGCCGGTGAGACCCTGGATCGCTGCTAGTCTAAGTATAAATGAATATTTATTCGGACCGTTTTCTGGCCACCATACCACGCGCATTATTTCTTAACTTGGCGATGTGTACTTTGTCCTGCAATATATATAAAATTTAAAATCTTAAATGACTGATATTAAGGAAAAATAAAAGAAAAAAGAATAACAAAAAATCTCAAATTTCATCGTTTCATCGTTCATGACGTTATCACGCAAAATTATCGTCCGTAAACCGACTTTACAGACGACCATTTTTTTAGATGGAAAATAATTGATTTAGCTTTCAAAATGTTTTCTTGACACGTTTACTTGCTGCTTCTAGTATTATTTTGTATTCTATACGCAGCAGGTCTCGGCTCGGTTACTAATTAAATGAAGCTACTTCTATTCCTTGAATCGTGCTAATAGTTTGATTAAACGTTTTTGCATCCTGTTAGAGATCCGTAGTGAAAATATTTAAATTATACCTACCCGTAGCGAGGTGTCCATACAACCCTGTTGACTTAATTTTAGGGTGAAGTAGGACCTGAAAACCCATAGATTTGCCTCATAAACTTAAAATAAAGTGTTTGTCTATTGATGTTTTATCGGCTTTCCTTTAAATTTCGCTCATCGCTACTGCCACTCGCGGCTTCGTTGGCTCCATAAGTATTGACGAATTATTTTCTCTAGACACGGTCGACTAAGCTAAGAGGTATAGCCTCTGGGCCTACTCTATCTATTAAATATACCAGGCACTGATGCGCCCCAAATTCGTGTTCGTGTTTTCTCTACTTGTCGGTTTGTTTGTTTGAACGCGCTAATCTCAGGAACTACTGATTCGAAAAATTATTTTTGTGTTGTATAGTCCATTTATCGACGAAGGCTATAGGCTATTTTATATTTCGATATTCCCACGGGATCGGAACTTAGGCAGGTGAAACCGTGGAGCGCAGCTAGTATGTATTATAAAGCTGAAGAGTTTGTTTGTTTGAACCCGCTAATCTCAGGAACTACTGGTTCGAATTGAAAAAAATATGGATGAAAGTTGATTTTTCGGAGAGATAAACTTTTTAATGTAAAAATAATTGTAATAGTTTTAAAGTGTTAAATTTTTTGTTAATGATACCCGGATGTCCATGAAAATTAAGTTTTATTTCAGTATTTTTGTAATGATGACCCGTTAAACATCGAAATGTACAACAATTTTGTAAACCGCGACAATGAAACGTAAGTATATCATATCATCACCTATTCTAAGTTAAATTATTCACAACCTACCATCAAAGCTGAATCAGTTCTTATCCACCCAAAACTTGCCTGGAAGAAATCGCACTCAGCGATAAGGCCGCCCATTTGTGCAACTTATACTTTTTAGCTATTACTTTACTTTGTGTTTATCGTGTTCTGTTTCTTCCTGTGTTGTACAAATAAAGTTATCTATCTATCTATCATAAGTTTATCTTTGAATTTGGCGTACTTTCGGTACAATAAATACTTTTACAAAAGTTTTTGAAAAGTCTATTGAAAAAAAAAACGAATAATAAGTAAATCTATCTTATATATCTATCTTTAACAATTATAATATTGTACATAGGCTGCACTAAAAGTATCGGGAATGGAATATTTCCACTGTTCCTGTCATATTTAAATCTTTTTAATTGAAAACTCCTTGGTTTTAAAAATCGAATACCATTAATTTATTTAAAAAAAGAATCTCGGTCTTGTCACAAGGTTTTGTCAAACTTGTTTAGTCGTTGAGAAAATGGAATTGACTCGAGAAAATTCAAGAGCGATGATTTATTATGACTTTCGAAGTGGTTTATCACAAAAACAGTGTGTTGACCGGATGATTTCTGCATTTGGTGATGAAGCCCCATCCAAAACCACAATTTATCGCTGGTTTGCTGAATTTCAACGTGGACGTGTCAAGCTCAGTGATGATCCCCGTCAAGGTCGTCCAAAAACTGCACTCACCCAAGAAAATGTTGATGCTGTGCGTAAGCTGATTGAGGAAGATCGACATGTAACATACCGCGAAATTCAGGCAACTTCAGACATTGGCATGAGTCAAATACAAATAATCTTGCATGAACAATTAGGTGTAAAAAAGTTGTTTTCCCGATGGATACCGCATTCGCTCTGTGAAGAGCAAAAAGTGGCTCGCGTTACTTGGTGCGTCAGAACTCTCGAAAGATTCCACGCAGGATCCTCAAATGCTGTATACAACTTCGTATCAGGTGACGAATCCTGGATATATGCGTACGAACCCGAAACAAAAAACCAGTCACGAGTTTGGGTGTTCGAAAATGAGTTAAAGCCAACAAAAATTGTTCGTTCGCGGAGTGTTGCAAAAAAAATGGTGGCCACGTTTGTCTCCAAAACCGGCCATGTTGTGACTATTCCTCTTGAGGGACAAAGAACGGTTAATGCAGAATGGTATGCTAGCATTTGTTTGCCACAGGTCGTTTCTGAACTCCGTAAAGAGAACTGCAGCCGCCGCATCATCCTCCATCACGACAATGCGAGTTCTCACACCGCGAACAGAACAAAAGAGTTTTTAGAGCAAGAAAACATAGAATTATTAGACCATGCGCCGTACAGCCCCGACCTAAGCCCTAATGATTTCTATACTTTCCCTAAAATAAAGAATAAATTGCGTGGTCAGAGATTTTCATCACCTGAAGAAGCTGCCTATAAAACGGCCATTCTGGAGACCCCAACTTCCAAATGGAATGGTGTTTTAATGATTGGTTCCATCGTATGGAAAAATGTGTCAAATTTCGCGGAGAATACTTCGAAAAGCAATAAATACATTTTAAATAGTAATGTAAACTTCCTTGATTCCCGAAATTTTCAGTAGAGGAAAAAATTGATTGTTTGCTTGCATTGAATAGACTCCGAAACTACTGAACCAATTCAGATGATGAAACTAGGTTTCGGGATACAATAATTCATTGACAGTAACATAGGCTACTTTTTGTCCCGATATTCCCACGGGATCGGGAGTTACGCGGATGAAATCGCATACAATTTTTCCTCATAATTTCATTATACAAACTAACAAAATTTAACTAAAATGTGGTTACCGATCAAAGCCTATCGATATAAAAATATTGATGTCGATATAAAAATATCGTTGTTGATATTTTTTTTACTCAACTACTAAAATATCGACAGTAATTGTCGATATTTTTTAAAAATTTAACTAAGATATGGTTACCAATCAAAGTCTATCGATATAAAAATATTGATGTCGATATAAAAATATCGTTGTCGATATTTTTTTTAGTAAACTACTAACTACTGTCGATATTTTTAAAAATTTAACTAAGATATGGTTACCAATCAAAGTTTATCGATATATAAATATCGATGTCGATATAAAAATACCGATGTCGATATATAAATATCGATGTCGATATTTTCTATCGACAGTTCCCATCCTTACGTATAATTTCACCGTATGCGGGCTTGCTCGGTGTATATTTTTGTATCGTCTATTATTACCGAGCTCCCCCGCAATCTACAGATTATACAAATGAATAAGCAAGCTCTCTGAAAATTATTGCAAAACGTTATACTTAGCCGATTTTGAAAAATGAAGGTTCTGTTTTCAATATTATTTGTGCAAAAGTTTTAGATATCTGACGACCCAGTTGGCACAATGGTCACCATGCCGGATTGCCAAACACAGGGTTGCGGGTTCGATTCCCGCCTCAAACAAGTATTTATGCTTAGATGTTTGTCTGTGGTCTGGTTGTTTCTATGTATTAAATGTATATATTTATAAAAGAAAAAGTATATAAGTAGTATATCCGTTGTCTAGCACCCATAACACAAAGTCTAGTTACCTACTTAGCTTGAGGCTAGATGTCGATGTGTGGAATGTCCTGCAATATTTATTTATTAGAGAGCAGAGTATTTTTATTCATTTTGAGGTTCTGAATAAACCTATTTGAAAATAAAATGTTTTTGAAATTAAAAGAAAATATTAGATTTCTTTCACTTTAATAATAAAATGAAAAAAAAAATATGTAATATGGACTTAAGAATTTATAATTTTATAAACTCCATACGTAATATAAATTATCTTTTTTACCTAAAATAACAAAATATCATTTATTAAAATCAGCTGTTTAATTTTTTTGACAACGTTAGCTTCAACTTTAAACTGCAAATTACAAACAAGCATACCCATCAATTAAAATTAATAAAAGGCCCACATTATAAATGAGTGTTTCCTAATTCGATTATACAATATCCTCTCGCACACCCTTTTCAATTAATTCTAATGACCATTTTGGTACATAGATACTACTTAAGTAGTGTAATTTTAATTTTATGACTCTTATAAGTATAACTAATACATGTACTTGTACCAATGTATTTTCTTAAGAAAAAATTATCTGCGCTAATTGGCATTGCTCTTACGGTGAAGGAAAACATCGTGGTGAAACCCGCGGCTTAGTAGGCTC
This sequence comes from Idaea straminata, assembly GCA_951213275.1. NCBI lineage: Eukaryota > Metazoa > Arthropoda > Insecta > Lepidoptera > Geometridae > Idaea > Idaea straminata. The sequence goes on along the minus strand of OX577862.1, from coordinate 10,417,035 downwards.
CAGAAGTATTGACAAGTTCTCTCCTCAGACTAAGCTGAGGGTAGTAGGTGCTGGGCAAGCCTACTCCATCCTCACGCAAAAAGGACCCAATTAAAAAGAGTTCAGTGGCGGAAAACAGCCTGTATACAAGAACAAGTACCTACTGGTTATTCAATACAATTCATTTGTTTTATATATTTTTTATAGGGGTGACTCCCGCTTTGGCTCGTTTCTGGCGCAGAGGTTAGCCATCGCCATTCAGCGTGGCAATGCTTCTAGTATTATGGGAACCTTTACGCCGGGTACGATAAGGGGCGGGTTATTTGACTAACTGGTCACTTCATTTTTGTATTTATAATGTTCGTCTTTTTATTTTTAATATTCATTTATTATTCAAGTATTTTTAATTTGATGTATTTAAATTGATTCTGAAATAAAACTTAAAACATTTTATATAATTTAAATCCATAACATATAATATTTATGAATAAAAATCCGATAATTGACAAACAAAAAAAAATTAAATACAGGCAAACTGCGTTTTTTGGTGGAAATCCATTTTGAAGCATTTTGCTTCATTAGGCTCAATTTTTTTACCCATGAAATGAAATTGATTCTTCACTATACATAGTATAAAACAAATTCGCTCCCACTGTCTGTCTGTCCCTTGGTATGCTTAGATCTTTAAATCTACTCAACGGATTTTGATGTGTTTTTTTTAAATAGATAAAGTGATGCAAGAGGAAGGTTTATCTTATCTTATATCTTTAAATGAGCAATTCTTGTATATATATATAATTGGAATCTCGGAATCGGCTCCAACGATTTTCATGAAATTTGGTATATAGGGGGTTTCGGGGGCGATAAATCGATCTAGCTAGGAATAATTTTTAGAAAATGTCATTTTATTCGTGTTTTATCGAAACTTACTTTTTTTTATCTGAAAAATATGACTCTTCCTGACATCTATTGGCGAACTACTAATACTATTTTTTGTGAGCAATTAAGTTATTCCAGCAGATGGCGTTGTTAAGTAACACGAAGTCAATGAGTGTTTGCTTTGAGGTTAGACTAAGTAAAAGAAAAATATACAGAACAAAGCTCGGTCATCCAGGTACTATGTATAATGCATAATTTAGCCGTGCGGGTCGGTAGTATGGAATAAACTTCAAAACCAAATAGGATAAGACGTAGAGCAACTTTTGTAATATTTATTGGTGGGTCCAATAAATATTACAAAAGTTGCTCTACGTCAGTTTGTTCATACAATAAAATTTTAACTACCCGTTTCAATGTTCACATAAATCTATATAATATTATAAAGCTGAAGAGTTTGTTTGTTTGTTTGAACGCGCTAATCTCAGGAACTACTGGTTCGAATTGAAAAACTCTTTTTGTGTTGGATAGTCCACAGGGATCAGGAGTTACGGGGGTGAAACCGCGGAGCGCTGCTAGTGATGAATAGTTTTCGTTCAAAAACTTGTTGACTTTCAATCACTCAACAAACAAACAACTTTATTCAAACCATATTATTGCAGGCTATTTAAATGTCTATCTTTACACTACTGTAAATAGTGAAGGGGGCAACACAAATATCGAAATATCGATAAATCACGTCACATTGAATTCGATATTCAGTTTCCTGGATTACACGATCAATTTGCATATCGCGAGTATTGAAACTCAATCACGGTGGGTAACGTGCGTGTGGGGGCTGATATATAGAAGAAAATTAAAAAATAATCGATTGAAAAAAGGGCGCCGAAAGACGAACATTGGCATTGAGGCAGACCCGGAAAACGATGGCGTGACGATCTCGATTCCTTTTGACCTGGCTAAACCTAGCCCTGGAAGGATGTTTTAAGATGGCCTTTGCACTGAAATAAAACTTGAGAGGTGTCAAGGGACACCCGGATAGAACGAAGTTTATTTCGATTAATTAGTGAAGGAATTGTAATAAAATCAAAAAGTTACAACTTTTGGTTTTAATTTTTTCCGTCTAGCTCCTTTTCGCAACGTGCGGTAAAGAATTTCTATCCAATAAAATAAGGCATGTCTTGTCATTTGTACCTTATATCTTCACCATTTTCATCCATTTTCATTGGCATCAGCAAATATACATTTTTACACTAAAATTATCAATGACATCTTATGTTCTAAATATTGAAGAGTTCTACATTATAATATTTTGGTAGAAAAAGCAAAATAATCTAATAAGAATGAAAACACTGTAAGCCACAGATATATAATTAACACATAGCTTATTATTAAAACTTTATTTTCTAACCATTTTTTTTTGTGTACAGTTACTATTTAAAAGCCTTTATTTAACTTGCAATGTATGTATGTATGTATGTTTGTACGGGTCAAATCTTGCAACTTAATTTTGATCCACTTCCCGGTTACCGATTGAGCTGATTTTTTTTAGTAAAATGTTGTCAAGAGTTTAGGTAAAGCTGTGGTAACATTACTCAAATGACGTAACTGGGAACAATAACAAAACTCATAATATCGTACTGCCTACAGTGCCAAATTGTGTATTTTTAATTATACCACGTAGGAGGTTTTTTTTCCTTTTTTTTTCACATATGATACTTAAACTACCGCTGTCGCAGATGAAGCGCTTAAGCCAATTTTAAAATAACCTTATAACTAACTATACAATAATCTAAAATTTAAAGTAAAAAACTAAAAGTAAAATCCGACAATGTAATTTTTTTTCCTTTTTCTTTCTTTTTTCCAGTCTGTTTACGTAGTAGGGTTAGATCTAATGATTTTAGGTATTTAAATTTTTTCTGAACCCTTTTAAAACTTTTCTCTATTGAAGACCCCTTGATTCTGTCACCAATATAGTACGTATGGTACAAATCTATTTAGTATTTTACTGTTCCCATTTTAGAGCGCTACGTTGTCGGTGGATAGCATATTGATGAATTGTGAGAAATTTTCCACGAATAGAATATTAATTTTGCCTTGTTTGTAGGTTCTAGATTGTATTAATAAAAATGGTTGTCTGTAAAGTCGGTTTACGGACGATAATATTACGTGGAGAAAACATTGATGATAACCATAAATAATACGTTGCTATGATTACCTTGTGAATAACATGACGCGCGTTCCCGTAACATGACGTATGACGTCAGACTTTTTCTGAGTGCTGGTGTTTATCAATTTTTAAGACGTTATCAAAGTTGTGCAAAACAACGGTTTTGCATAACTTTTTGACGTGATAGCAGGCCGAGTATGTCCTCGTTATTAAATGGAACGCCATTGCTACCGAGGACATACTCGGGCTGTTTTAAATCTAAATTGAGCTCAATTTGCCGAAAAACCATGGGTATTTTATTAATTAAGTCTGGGTGTTTATGTGTGTGCCTATAATACAAAAAAGACTATCTATACTAGTATAGATAACTAATAAGTATTTACAAAAGGAAATTTTAATAAAAATATTGTATCCGTTATCTAGCTACCATAACACAAGCCCAGTTGCTTAACTTAGGGCAAGATGGCGCTATGTAAATTTTGAAGCAATATTATTTATATAATTCTATGTTTGAGCACAATTCGTGCGAAGCCATAATCAAAATATAAAAAAATCATAACGCTGTGTTTATTGATAAGAATAGTGATGTAACTCTGTTGGGTTTCATCAAAATAACATGCCGTGACTGCGTATAATAAAGTAGTCGAACATAACAGTCTTCATTATTTTCTTGTTATTCGAATTTCAAAGAAATGACAAATTGGACGATAGTTACGAAATTGTTTTATGCCAATTACGGATACGAAGCTTGAAATAAATGAAATGTAGAAAAAAAGACATTGTACTGACTTATACAATAATTTAATATAAAATAAGTTAATATTTACTTTTTTTGAAGATGTACAATTAAATGTCTGAGCCGAGATTCGGGACTCTAGCTATATATATTCTAAGTTTCATCCAAATCGGATCAGTAGTTATTGCGTGAAGACGTAACAAACCACAGTGTAACAAACACACAAACTTTGATTTCATTATATATTATTAAAAAATATAGTCCTCCGCTGCATCTGTCTATCTGCTTGCTATAAACTCAAAAACTACTGCACCGATTTTAATGCTGTTTTTATCAATGGAGAGAGTGATTTTCGAGGAAGGTTTTAGTATATAAAACATAACTACCGAAGTGCGTACGAAGTCCCGGACATAAGCTATCTAAAAAAATATGTAAAATTATTAAAGTATTAGGATTGACGACCCAGTTGGCACAATGGTCACCATGCCGGACTGCCAAACACAGGGTTGCGGGTTCGATTCCCGCCTCAGACATGTATTTATGCTTAGATATTTGTCTGTGGTCTGGTTGTTTCTATGTATTATAAGTATGTATTTACAAAAGAAAAGTATATAAGTAGTATATTCGTTGTCTAGCACCCATAACACAAGTCTAGTAACTTAGCTTGGGGCTAAATGGCGATGTGTGGAATGTCCTGTAATTTTTTTTTTATAACTACCGAAGTGCGTACGAACTCCCAGACATAAGAAATCTAAAAAAATATGTAAAATTATTAAAGTATTATGATTAATTCTTAGCAATCACTGTGTTAACCGAATTAGTTCTATTTTTAGCCGCAATCGTGATAGCTAAGCAGCGCTAGTATCACACTGCATACAATAATAATATCAAAATCACATCTTAAACTTTCAACTGACATGTTAGCACGAAAGACAAGACAACCCGATCGCAATCATTCGGAAGCCGATCTAATCGATTCGAATACTCGTCTCGACTGTCACATTATCGATAGTATTGTATCGATACTATTGTTGCCAGTTCGCAGCACTAGATCCTATCTACGATTGACTAAGTAGAACTTTGGACACGGTGTTACGGCATAGATGAACAAAAGGTAGTTAGTTTATTCATCGCGTAGTCGAATACAATAAACCTAACTGTGACACCTCGTATAATAGTTTGATGCCGTGTCGTGTGTATTGATTTCTTGTTCATAAAATGTTCAGAAATATAATGTTTGATTTCATTATTAATTCGTATAAAGCTATAAATATCATGAACAACTTCAACTTTTAGTGATGACCTCTCTAGAGGCTAGTAATACACGGAGATCTTTCAGTATGTTTTTACAGCGCCCTGAATAGCAATGATTAAAGTTGCTGGCGCTGTAAAAATCATCTTTTTCTTTACTTCATGGTGGCAGGTGATGATGAAGCCTAGGATTGTCTGAAAACGTATCCGTAAGAAACATCGTCGGAATATAAAAAAAAGAATTAGCGAAATCGGTTCAGCCGTTCTCGAGTTATGCGCTTAGGAACACTTCAGCGATTCATTTTTATATTGTAGATAACCAGGACTCGCATTGGTTTAGGATATTTCTAAGAAGGAGTAAAAGAAGAGAAGGAGTACTTTGGGGTCGATATCGACCCCCTGGGCATAAAAAGTCTCATCACGCCATTATCTTCCATCTTAACCCATAACCAAAACAAACCCATGTCGTTCTTAGTTCCGGCACGACGGATCGCAGATTATCTTCGACCACGCGTCGTAAGGTGGCAATGAGAAGATAACCATCCACTATGATTTGTGGTACACACTCACTAACTCGTTGAAAATAACTTGAGTTTCATATAAGATCACTTTCTTGTCCGTCTGTCTATCTGTCACCACTGATTTTCTTAGGAACGAGTGAACCTTATTTGCTAATTGAGCACCTATTTCGTTTTTATTTCTTTTTTTTTTTTATTTAAAAGGACATATATACAATTTCTTACAATTAATTAGTTAAACAAATGCCAATAAACCTAACTAGGTTTGCCTTGGCATCTAGGTACAATTGACGCTACACCACCACCAATTACAGTAGAATATATAGCAATCCATTAAATAAACAAACCAATAAATAAAAAAGTAATAGAAGATTTTTATTAATAAAAGGTTTTGAGCACGCCATGGTGCTGTGCGATTGGCCTTTACATGTAGTATGGATAATTTATACAACGCCAGCATTTCTAATCCAAGCTATTCAAAGTGCTGTGCTTGGAGTTAGATGAAGTAGGCGTGGCCGGCACCTACCCATACCACACTCTCAGCTTAGTCAACCGTGTTAAGAGTTATCATTCCTTAATTTAACAAAACACGCAATTAAGAAACAGTGTCATAAATCATGAGGTTTGAAAACTATGTCTGTCATGCTATTACGCTTTCCACCATTTCTAACAATAGCATAAACATAAGCATTACCATCATCTTCTTCGGTGTCTTTTTGCTTTTCTTCTTTTTCCCTTCTCTACCTCATAATATCTTTTAAATCATATCACAAAAAACCGGATCAAAATTTTACCATCATCTTCTTCCGTGTCTTTTTGCTTTTCTTCTTTTTCCCTTCTCTACCTCATAATATCTTTTAAATCATATCATAAAAACCCTGGATCAAAATTTTACCGTCATCTTCTTCCGTGTCTTTCCGATTTCTTCTTTTTCCCTTCTCTACCTCATAATATCTTTTAAATCATATCATAAAACCCCTGGATCAAAATTTTACCGCCATCATCTGCCGTGTCTTTCCGCTTTCTTCTTTTTCCCTTCTCTACCTCATTATTTTCTAAATCATTTCACAAAACCCTTTATCAATATTCCTAACCCCTATGGGTTAGGTAAAGTTTTGATTTGTCAAGAAGTGATTTACTAGCTAACATAATTATAGATTTGTGTTCGCTAGTAAATCACTTGGGAAAGCGTTATATTTATTCAATTTGAAGTCTCAAGCATTGTTCTCAAGTTAATAGCAACGAGTTATAGTTAGTTCTATTGGCGTAAAGTTGGCATACAGGCAGCATACAATGACAGTCGCAGCCGATTGTAAAGGTCGCCTGTTATCTGATGAAAGGTACTGTTATGTGTATAGGTATAGTTTGTTAGGAATTTGTGTTTGACTGAGTTATATGGTTATTTAGTTTATTTAGAGCTGTCGTACACTCACGCGATAGAGACTAAAGATCATGCAATTAATTATAGATGGATAAATTCTTTATAAGAAACACCATTTTTAAATAAGTATTGTTTACTGCTAAAAAAACGAAAAGTAATTTATTCAATTAAATCAATCAATTAAAAACATAGAACATAATTATTAACTACAAGTACCTACTACATAATAAGCAATTTTTTTTTATTACTTACATTAATGTATAAAAAACAAAGCTTAAATCTAAGTGTTACAAAGGGCGGCTTTTTTCCTCAAAGCGATCTCTTTCAGGCAACCTTTGGATGGACAAGAAGTTCAGGAAGGTGGAGGTTGGAGGAATTATCTGTTAAGCAGCAGAGTGTAGTCCAACAGTCTGGAGCCACCCTTGGAGTTGGAGGATGACTCCCTCGGGATGATCATGATGCAGGCAGATTCCAGAGAGTTCGAATGAGATCCTGTACCGACAATGGTTACCGGCCTTTAACTTGGTTTGATTCCAACATAACTCATCATCTTCTCCGGGATGGAGAAAATAATGATTTACCTTACCGTTTTACGCCGCAAAAAAAAATAGGTGTGCTCATCTTAGAATGGATAGGTAAAGTTCATAAAATGGCTCTGGTAAAATCAGTTCGTTATTTGTCCTGAATCTATATAAATATTAAGAGGAAAGGGTACCGGGGGCTCTCTCCATACAAACGTAGTCGACTGTTTTCTCCCTGGATAATGACAATAGAACAGATATTTTTGTTGCATAAAACTTATAACTGCCATGACCATGCCCTTATGTTTTGTTCTTTGATTTTGTTTTTAAATCTTAATTTCAATGATGATTAGGAAATGGAAAAAACCAAAAGACCAAAAGGGGTATAGTCATGGCAGTTATATAGAAATAGAAACATTTATAGTTATATATAGTTATAGGTTTTATGGCACAAAAATATTTGTTCTATTGTTAGTATCCAGGGAGGAAACAGTCGACTACGTTTGTATGGAGAGAGCGCCGGTTCCCCTTTTACCTTAAATTCAAAATCCTGATTGACTAATATAACACGCACAGCTGAAACCAATAGACGGATCAGAATAAAATATGGCTTACAGATTATTCCAATGAAACCCATTATTTTTCCAAATCGCCCAAAAATATCGAATCATACCTATCAGTGATACCTGCTTATTTTTCCTAATCGTAGCTCCGGTAAGAATGAATTTTGTAAAATTTAAATCCTACACAGAAAAAAAGATTCATCAAAATCGGTTGATAAACAAAGAAGATATGCGCGAAAATCCATAAAAAATACATACAACCGAATTGTGAACCTCCTCAATTTTTTGAAGTTGGTTAATAAAATTACGAGATAAGGCAAGCTTTGAAAAATATCTAAAGTGCAAGGAAAACTAATCATTGCTCGCAAAACTATATTTTAACTTCACAGATGGAATCGTTAAACTATTACACGCCCTCTGTTCTGTCGATTCTATCGATAACACGTTTACGGCTATCGATATTCTTATCGATAAGTTGACGGCACTAGTGTCGCTACTCTCGATGCTAGGGCGGTGAAAACAGATGGCACGATAAATCTTAGAATGCGGACATGTTTATTTATTTCAACGTGGACTGTATGACAATGGGAAAAGCCAAGAGTTTATTTGCCTTTGCCATAGATATAAATAAATAATAAACATTGCAGGACATTCCTCACATCGCCATCTAGCCCCAAGCTAAGTAACTAGACTTGTGTTATGGGTGCTAGACAACGGATATACTACTTAAATACTATTTTTTGTAAATATATACTTATCATACATATATCATACCACAGACAGATATCTAAGCATAAATACATAACTGAGGCGGGAATCGAACCTCTGTGTTTGGCAGTCCGGCATGGTGACCATTGTGCCAACTGGGTCGTCAAAAAATACGTAGGTACCCATTTATAGGTACAAAATAACGTACGTAAATAAATATGTAAGAAGATACCTAGGTACTTTTGACATTGTTGTTTTTATTACAAGGCAAAACTAAAATTGGGACAACTTTTCGCTCACGTACGAAATGAATTTTCTATTCCGCTCGAAGTTTTTCAAGTAATACAATACGTGACTATTACTTACCAATGATACCTTTGTTAAATTGAAATTAATAAAATAATGCACAGAACATACACATGTATGAAAATTAGGCATAGGTATAGCAATCTATATATATAAAAGGGAAAATCACTGACTCACTCACTCACTCATCACGAAATCTCAGAAACTACAAGTGCTAGGAGTCTCAAATTTTGTATGGAGGTTCCTTTTATGACGTAGGTACTCACTAAGACGGGATTTTGCGAAATTCAACCCCTAAGGGGGGCAAATGGGGGTGGAAATTTGTATGAAGGTTTGATTTTTTTTTTAAAGGTAGAAACTTGAAAATTAGAATTATATCTTATCGTAAATAAATGATGACGTGTTTCAGAGATTTTCAATTTTCTTATTTTAAGGGGGTGAAAAAGGGGGGCAAAGTTTGTATGGGACAACGTTATTTCTTGGTCCATTTTCGACTTCTACGCGGACGAAGTCGCAGGCAAAAGCTATCATTTATATTTTGGAGGTACTTGGTGGTATTTACCTCCAAAGGGAAGATCTTCCACCGGACAGGTGTTATACCCGGTAGGCCGCGGCCCAACGATGTTTTGTTGGAACTTGTATATGAGCTTATCTTCAGAAAAACTTCGCTTGTGCGATCTAGGATCTACGATCGGCTTAGTGGCGCCATCTGTTGGTGGCAATATATATAATATAAAGCGTATCTCCATTATCTATAATGGACATTTTCATTTTTATAAAAATTGCCCTAAAATCTTAAAGGAAAGGCTAGAATCGCACCAAAATAGACTGGCACATCTTAACTTAGTTTTAAGACGTTTCTATGTGATCTTTGTACAAGTGTATTAAGCATCCAAAGGAATAAAAAAATACTTTGACTCTGGCAAATGAGGAAATGCAAGATAACACAAGCTTCAATTGATTAAAACGGTTCCAAGAGACCTTTTGGAGTGAAACTAATATGGGTTCTTCACTGGACGGACACCATGCATGGCAAACTCACTCATCCGCTTAATTGCTGAATGTCTTAGGGACAGATTGCAATGTAAAAGTTCATTCAGTAAGTTCCCAAAACAAGTACAAGGTACGTGTTTTTTTGACATGATAACGTCTATTAAATTGATGAACACCGGCAGCACTCACAAAAAAGTGTGATGTCAACGCGTTCCGCTCACGTTCCATAGCAACCAATGTTTTGTAAAATTATCGTCCATATTTAATAATAATATCGCTCATCTGGGCTTATGTTATGGTAAAGAATGACGAATAGAAGACTTATTAATAATACTATCGCTTATCTGAGCTTGTATTATGGTGACGAGTGACGAATAGAAGGCTTAAGTATACCTAAAAGGAAAAAATATAAGTAATTTTTTCCTATTTTTTTTATTAAGCACTAGCTGTTAAACGCGACTTTGAAAGCGAGGTTGTTTTGTTTCATACACTAAAACCTTTCTCTAGAATCACTCTATTTAATAAAAACGCATTAAAATCCGTGAGCTTAATATAGGGACAGAGAGAAAGCGGGAAGCGACTTTGTTTTACACTATGTAGTGATGAGAAAGTTAGATATCATGAAGAAAATTTTCACAAATTGATAATAATAAAATTTTAGTGCTTTAGTAATATTCTAGTACCTACTTTTGATTCGTACCTAATTGAAGTCTTAACAACTAGCAATAAGACCTTGGACCTACTCGTAGGTGCTGTAGTAAATATTTAATTGTACAAGGTTTCTATTATTTGTCCGGTAAAATCATAAAATACAATTCATTTATATTTTTACTGTGGTATTAATTCAAGTATTTTCTACATTAAAGGCTGCGGTTTCTATTTCCGCATCAAACAAGTTATTATTAGTTTTCTTTCCGTTGACTGGCTACCATAATACAAGCCTAGTTTGAGGCTCGATGGCGGTGAGTGATGTGTCCCACAGTTAAAAATATAAAAAAATACTTCTATATATTTAAATCTAGAAGTTTTGATAAACCCTGAATTAATTATGGCCTCGGAGTGCTTGTGCATGTAGCCAGTGTCAAGTTCAATTAATTCTAGGACATTTATTTGTTTGTTGTAGTCAAACGACTGGACCGATTTGCAATTAAACAGGAAAAGTTTAGAAGATAGCGAAGGATATAATATTTCTGATCCTGAAATTCCCACGGGATCGAGACTTATGCGGGTGAAGCCGCAGGGCGCAGCTAGTACCTATATAAATGTAAGTAATAACTATTTAATATAGCCCATATACCCTTGCCTTTTGTATTTTATTCACTACATTACGCTACACATCATTGCGATCTTTTGCGAATGATTCCCGATTTTTTTCTTTACTTTATCGACATCGATATTGGGCAATCCTTTCCCCTGACTGTTTCTTAACAACTCTTTACCAAAGAGTTGTAAAAACCGCAAAAATAAGCGTCATGCTGTCTGCTGATTGCACACCAAGGTTGCAGTTTAAAAATCTTTTACTTTGTAGGAAAATAAACTTTAACTAAAAGATATAAAAGTCAAATGGAGTGCAAGATAAATCTTGCATTGTACTGAAAGTTGAAACTTAAGGTGAGTACAGACAGGAGCAGGGCTTCCCAAACTTATTTTAACTGTAATGCCCTTGGGAAATTGCCATATTTTTGCAACGCCATGACCTTTTTCAAATAAATATACCTACTAGTTGTAGTTCTAGACTAGTAACAGTTTGTCAGAAAAACTCTTAATATCATCAAAATGTTTACTACTTACTTACAAAATTAAAAACAAAAAAAAATCAGGCACGTCCTTTTTTTATAAGAAGAATATGCTTGTTAGAGAATAATATTATTATTCATGAGAAGAATATGCTTGTTTTTCTTATCATAGCTTCTTAAATTTTCGATCTTTACCTATTAGATCCATATTGTTATAGATCTATACCTGTGTCCATCAGTGGACGTGTATGGGCTGATATAATGATGATGATGACCTATAAGATCGCCTCACGATGCACATGGGATAAGTGGCACCCCAGGGCGTAGCGACGCACAGTTAGAGAATCCCTGGACTCGAGCATTTCCATGTAATGTGACGTTCATATGAATGGTACAATACAGGCCGATATTAAAAATGCAGTTCGCGTAAATTCAAAAACAGTGAATGCTCGATATTCTGTTACTTGTAAATTCTCTAGTCTATACCCACCTTTATCATCACTTTTTATTGAAGAAATATTGTAAGTAGGTATTCAAATGGGGTAATTATTTTAACTGTCTTACCATATTTTTACGTCAGGTTGATAGAGGTTTTTCTTACCTGTAACAAATAATAAAAAATATAATGGTTGTCTGTAAAGTCGGTTAACGGACGATAATTTTACGTGATAACGTCTTAAGAACTCTTTTGTATCGTTGACATTATTGACTTCAATACGTTGCTATGGTTACTTGTCAATAACGCATGACGTCATACTTTTTTGAGAGTGCAGGAGTTCATCAATTTATAATACGTTATCACGTCAAAAAAATATAATAAGTACCTATAATTTTTTTTAGTAATGTTTGAGTAATGTAGTTTCTTTGTTTTATTATGGGACGCAGCCACAATAGAGATGTGAAAATGTATATTTGTAAACAAAAGTGTCATTTTTGGCCATAAGGTGGATCCATACGCCAATGACCTTGCTACACAGGTTACTAAATAGTTACTACCGGCACCGGTCGCCTTCGTTGGTGAACATTGTTATTGTTATGAATGTGTTTTGTTTTTCTCAAAAGTGCTGTGATGGAATTGTAGGTGAGATCTTTGCCGACATTTTTGTTTGACTTTAAGCCAAAAATTCCCTATAGTTTTGAAGCTAACCTAAAATTAAGAATTAAACTAGGATGACTCTGAAATGACAAGGTATTTTCGTCTCAAATCACTTCAAAATATCGGGCACTTTTGAGAAAAACAAAACACATTCGTAACAATCAACAATTTTCACGAACGAAGGGTACCGGTGCCGGTAGTAACCTGTGTAGCAAGGTCGTTGGCGTATGGACCTCCCTTAAGCTAATGCGACTGCGGAGCTCCCGAGAAAACGTTGCAGTTCCTATTAATTTGCCCCTCCAGCCCTAGTACCTGTACGCTGGCTGACCTAAAGTCAGCCAATAACAATGCCAATAACCTGGCAGCATACTTAGAGGTGAAGGCTCTGATCTTATTAACTAAACTTATTTTCAGCGGACTTTATTTAGCTAAACTTGTACCATCACAACGAAGAAGAAGAAGCTACATCCGTTACAAATCATGACGTATCTATGACTAACATCTTTCATTTGATTTTTGCAAGTCACCGTCTACTTTTCTAATCAATATTAAAAATATTTACAATTAAAAAAAATGTTCCAACTGCTGCAATAGATAAGTAATTCTACCTCAAAATATTATCCCTGAAAACCCAAAATTTTACCCATTCGAGTATTACTTTTGTCATTAGAATTTCAACTTACGTTGAAAAATCTGGATTTATCCTTAAGTGTTCAGAATTTCTAAAGTTATTTTTATTATAACTTGGGTATAATTAAACAAGGTTGTATAAAGCTCTCAATTGTGTCTCTCTACATAAAGCTTCTACGACACTTGATACTGTCTGAACTTTTAATTGGACTTCGAGTGAGATTTGTTAGGTTTCCAACAAACAAATTAATTAAATCTGGAATGTAGTGCTGAAATAAAGCTTAGTAGCACTACATTTGAGATTTAATTAAACAAATAAATACGGCGACATCTAGCCTCAAGCTAAGTAATTAGGTTTGTGTTATAATGACCAAATGACGATATTTTTATGAGTACTTACTTTATTTTATAATGCATCTTAGTTTAGATGCATTTACAATTTACATTTACATTTATACTATAGATAACTAGCTACGCCCCGCGGTTTCACCCGCGTAATAATTTTCGGCGCAACTTTCTTAATTTTTTATTTCATAAGAACCATCTCCTGATAATAACAAACAAACCAAAAAAAGAATTGGCCAAATTGGTCCAGGCGTTGTTGAGTTATGCGCTTACCAACACATTTTGCGATTCATTTTTATATTATAAGATATTCTAAAGACGAAAGATTTTTTTTGTTTGTATCCAATAGGCTCCGAAACCACGGGACCGATTTTAATGAAACTTAGTATGAAGATACATTGATTAATTGTGAATAACATATGGTATTTATTATCCCGATATTTCCACGGTATCGGGAGGTAAGCGGGTGAAAGGCGGAGTGCTGCTAGTACTTAATATACAGAGAACTATCCAGACCAGAAACAAAATTAAATATCTGTACTACATAAATATTTGTTTGAGGCAAGAGTCGAACCCGCGTCCCGTTTTTTTTCACTTTTAGGGTAGACAAGGTAAGTACTTTTAAGGTGTTAGTCTCCGAGGGCCACGATCTCCGAGGGACCCGTCTCCGAGGCACACAATTTCTAAATTCTCGACAAATGACGATATAAGAATAGATTTTGAATAAAAATACCGTCAGCAAGAAAGTCCTTAACCAAATTTTTAATTAATTTAATTTAAGCCATGTACAATTTCAAACAACAGTAACTCCGACAAATATGAATGGAACATTCACACAGAAAATAATAGTATTATTTACAATTAAAACAACAGTCCAATTTGCGTGGGGTCCGCTCATACAGCACGGCATTAATCAAGCTAATTCTCGGTCCTAGACTGAATTAACAGGCCAACGCTCCCACGACAAATTAATTAATATAAGACAACAAACGTTGAACGAGGGCTAGTTTAGTGTCAATAGCATATACCAATAGTATAAACAAAGATCGTATGCCTTTTTGACTGACTTAAAAAAAAAAGGTTTTTTAATTCGTCGCGTTTTTTTAATGGATGTTGACCGATTACTCAAAGACATGATTCGTTTTGTAAAAAGGATATATCTTAGGGGAGGCTCACAGCTACGCGAAGCTCGCTGATCGTTGCAGTCGTGCGGGTTAAGCGACGCCTGGCGCGATTTACTTTGATGGGTGACCAATTAGTAGTGTGGCAAAAATGTATTTTCGTGAGCCCCTCCGTGCTTCGGAAGGCACGTTAAGCCGTTGGTCCCGGTTGCTACCTCTAGTAGCAGTCGTTAGATCAAGTTAGAGGCCTTAGGGCGATCTGAAAACTCTAACAATAGTTGAAACACACCACTATACGAGAAAAAGAAGAAGAAGAATCGGCCCTTAAACTAATAAAAAGATGGATGGAGCATCTGGAACCACCTTCTCATCACTTAATTCCTTGATAAGTTATGATTACGCGTTACTACTTGAAGAATTTAGTACCTGCCCGGTATCGAGTGAAATTTTCATACACAGTAGAACTAAGCACTGAAAATGACTAATCTATGTACTTACATATAGAAAAACCTTTAAACTATGTGCACGAAATTGGAGATATAATTTACAAACCAAACACTTTTCAAAATGTCTTGCTTGAAGCTGTAAATTTCCATACAAAAAGCGGTAAAGTTTTCCGCCCCATAAACTAGGTTTTTGAAAATATTCTAGATCTAATGAAAAACTAGGTTTAACCGTTTTTATGTTAAAGAAATATTGCCTAAGATAAAAGTTATTAGTATTTGAATATCTTAATTTTTGACTTAAAAACTTCATCGAGCGTTTCAATTGTTTTTTAATAGACTAAACTGAATTACCAAAAAAAAACGTATAAACCTAGAATAAGATGCAGTGAATTAAATGAGACCCAATTTATTTCATTTTGTGAAGGATAAAGGGGGTAAAAACGTTACGACCCGCAAAATTATTTGAAAAGCAAAATGTAGGCAATTACTCTCTATCACACGATACAGGTCATTTTATTAAATACCTACTCGCCCCGTATCGAGAGCTCACGATTCTCTTAACTCTATTACGAAAAACACTTCTTCGAACAAACAACAACCAACCAAAGCCAAATCGACCAAACGGAATATCGAACCGAACAAAGCAATGTATGAAGCAATTAGCACACAATAGGCGAAAAAAAGGATTCAAGTACTTATGTAGGTACTTAACCACACCTAATAAAACTGAACAAACAAAACAATATGAAATAGCTACCAATATCATTGACATTTTGACATTACATTGACAGTTTTAATGGACTGTAGATTTTATTGTGTCAATTAGTTTGTTTACTAACATACCATTTTATTAAACAGGTATTTTATTGTACCACACCACTACTACTTAGATAGATAGATAACTTTTTTAATAAGTACAACACAGAAGGGACATAGAACACGATATACACAATGCAAAGAAAATATATATAAAATAAAATATGATTAAGAAAATATGATTATTCGCAAGAAAGTGGTTTCCCTACTGCAGCGGGCGCCATTCTGATCTGTACTTATGAAATTATTTCTGAAATAAAATTTAATTTATTTATAAAAAAAAAAAAAAAACATACAACTGATTTAAGAACCTCCTCCTTTTTTGAAATCGCTTAAAAATATATAATTTTTTTATTAAAAAATATTATTTTTTCAACTCACGATTAAAATCGAGTGTCGGTACTCGACCTACCCTCGGTTACTTCCCTCAACTATCAGCATGAGAGGACAACCCTCGCCACTGCTCTAGTCTCCTCGCGACCATGACTATTGTAACATAGTCGAAACGTCGAGGTAAAAGAAATAAAAATACATTAAGACCTGGGAAAATAATTAGGCACTATGAATTTAAAGTCATAGCTAGAAAGTATAAGTTGCATAAGTGGCCGGCCTTATTGCTGAAAGTGACTTCTTTCAGACAACCTTTGGATGGAAAACTCCATCCTTTGGATGGAGTTATAAAAGTTTTCAAATTGACTAGCTAAGCAAATATACCTCCAGGGAAATTGAAAACTATATTAGAAAGCGGAATTTAATGAAAATCAGCGCTATTATTTTTCTAATAACTCCCTATTCTAAATTGAAAAATGCCAAGCTGTAAATTCCACAACCTTCTCGACGTTTCTGCCCTATATTGCCTTTCCAGTGAAATGTCAACGGTCAAACAACAAGGACAAGGCACCTACTTCCTGCGATTAATTACAACTTGCTACTTTTATTGTTCTTTGTGAAAAATGTCACTCTACCGTGCCTTTTTTGTTATGCTGTTTTTTATTCAGCTACTATTTTTAACCCCCGACGCAACAACGACGGGGTGTTATAAGTTTGACGTGTCTGTGTGTGTGTTTGTAGCATCGTAGCTCCCGAACGGATGAACTGATTTTGATTTAGTTTTTTTATTCTTCTTTTCAACGGCAAATTATTGCTGCCAAGTGAAAATGGTAGTACGTCCTTGAGTTTTGTAATATAATAGGTATTAGTGACACTAATTAAATAATTGTCTGAGATTTTCTCATAAGCGCAAAAAACCTAAAGGTTTCATTAAAGATTGTCACTGGCTTTAGAGAAACAAGAAAATTAATGAAAATAATAAAAGAAAAGGTAGAAAAAATAACGAAAGTTGATATCTCTAGGTTGAGAGATTTAATTTGAAAATAAAAATGCACAGCTATTAAATGATTAGATTCGATTTATTATTTGACACTGGCATTACGCTCAAAATTGCAAAAAATAAATTATGACTAGTGACGTGATTTGCACTAATCGATTTTTAATCGATTTCTTCATTGACGTATATCGAGTCGCTTGGATCGTACGACTAGTCCAATCGGTTTGTAGAGAACTCTAATGCAGGTACCTTAACTAGGCAATTAAATACTAATTAATTTCCAAAGCAGAGTTGAGTCGTGTTCACATAGTATCAAATTAAAAATGAACAGAAAAAATCGTGTGAACTTTAAACATTCCCATGTTAATACTGTACCACTTATCAACGTATTTATACGACACTCGTTGTTTACTGTGACTTTACCTGCTAGTTAGACGATTTTTTGAAGGTAACTTTAAAATTCCTTCATCTTGTTTTTTAAGAAAATTTTGTAATTTCTAGTTTCAACCTTCTACGCAATCGTTAGCTAGAAAATATAGTGCCAATAGGCAGTCGCTCAGCGTTGAGTGTAGGTACGCATTAAAATAAAAAAAATACCACGGAAATTAACTAATTTTCTAACTTGGCTATCAAAAACTCCTTCGACGACGATAATAAAAACAATAAACATATACCTATGTCATTCGAACTTCAAACCCTTTTTTCGTAATGAATCCTTAAAAATGCAACCCTTTCAAATCACCAATTTCCCACAAACAAACAAAATCTTTTCACTCCTCATATTCCAAGTTTAAACAGTTAAAAAAGACCGGCGAATGATTGACATGCGACCGGTTGTCATCGGCAGGTAATTCATTCGATCATTAATGAGGACCGAATCGTTAATCGAATGATTACACAGTGTGTTGAAATCGAATGATATAGTGCGATGGAATTCTGTGCTTGTTAGCCCAGATTTTGTTAAGGGGATTATAGGCTTGATAACAGACTTGTGGTAGCCATTTGTAGATTTATTTTAAAATAGTTTTTTCTGTGTCTTCGTCTTTGTAGAGATGAAATTTTCCAAAATTCTTTCTTAAGAGATCCCCACGGCTATCTATCTGTTGGTTGTGAAACTGTGCGTTAGTATATCGGATAGAACTTTGAATTTCATATTATACCTAAAATAACCCACCTACCGTTTATAATATCAATTTTACGTACGTATTATTGTTATTTTTTTATTCATTTATTTTTCTTAAATTTAGATTTTTATAAAAATAAAGTGAATACAAAATATATACATCACTATAAAAACTTATAAAATAATTGTATCTAAGCGTTTAAACTTAACCTAAATAAAATGTAATTTACAAGTTTAAAAATAATGTATAAATTTTGTATCTAAAACAGTAAATCATTATAAAAACCTAAACTTAAAATACCGTCGTTACGTACGTATTTATTAGTATATGTATTTCTTACACCACACGACCTACCTATTAAGCTAAACAGACCTTCTCCATCCTAAGGTTGCCTGGAAGAAATCGCTTTAAGCGAAAAGGTCGCCTGTTTGTACAATTTCGTAGTTAATGAGCTTTCTCGTCCTTTTTGTTGTTTCAATGTTTTGTGTGTTGTACAAATAAAGTGTTTATCTATCTATCTATCTATTTAAATAGATTTTCGCGTTCCTGTTAATAGATGATAATTTATGCCGAAGAACTTTGAACCTGCTTTTTCGAGCGCGTCAAATGAATCTAAAGCTCCACCCCGACGAAGACAGAGCTTAAATTATTAAGAATAAAGTCGGAAAAGGCATTTGATTTTTTATCATTGTCGCAGATTTGCATCCTTTGTGTGCTCTGTTGTGTACAAAACTTGAATATAGTAATTAAAACGACAGTAGATGGATGACTTTTTTACGATGAAAGCGGTCTCTTCCAGGCCGACTTTACGACGACGACAACGAGGAGAATTTAGGACTAAAGTTAAAGTGAAAGGACACCGGCGCTCTCTCCATACAAACGTAGTCGACTGTTTCCTCACTGCCATGACTATGCTCCTATGTTTTAGTTTTTCAGAAATTAATATTTTAAAAACAAAACATAGGATCATGGGGCATGGTCATGGCAGTTATAAGTTTTATGCAACAAAAATATTTGCTCTAGTGTCAGTATTCAGGGAGGAAACAGTCGACTACGTTTGTATGGAGAGAGTGCCCGGTGCCCTTTCCTCTTAAGGGTAAGCGAGCTAAACGACAAGGTATTTGTCTATAAATCATACCATAAGAAAAAACTCGCTTACTAGCTCATAAAATTTTTCCATGCAACAATTAACAATTGAAGCTATCAGCGACAACAATACGGATTTCTCTTTGTAGAAATACGGATAAAAGTGTAAATAATATTAGAATATTATGGTGTATATGTCTATTTTGTTAAGTCTATACGGAACTTTATTTGACTTTCAAGATTGCCCATATACGGTATTATTTTGTGATTATTCTGAAGTTTAACCATTGCACAACATTGATTGAATGAGATATTGCTTTTTGTGATGTTAACTCTTGATTGATTTATTTTATTTCTGTGTCTGATAAGTGTAATTTTAGTGACTTAGTTTAATTTCATAAACTAGCTGCGCACCGCGGTTTGTGGTAGGATGCCATCCTCTCAGCTTAGTCGACCGTGTCCCGAGGAAATAACTTGTATATAGGTACGTCTGGAGTCAACTAAGCCTTGGGTTGCATCACAATATTTTCCTTCAACGTAAGAGCAATAATATGTGAATTAACGCACATATATTTTTCCCAATAAAAATTGTTGGTGCACATCCGGTCGGGATTCAAACCCACGACCTTTGGAATGAAAATCAAAGTAACAACCTTGGCCACCTTTTTTAAAGTCGGTTAAAAATTACGTCACGTCTTAAGCTAATTTACAGGCTGGAACAACAGAAATTCATTTTCATGACTTATTCCGTTTACTACTACGTGACTCGGATCTCGTTGTCTGTATATTCATCAAAAAGAGTAGGTATAATACCTACATTTTATAAGTACTTACGTAATTTTTCGAATTTAGAAGTCAAGGTCGGCGAACTGTATTTGTATAGTCAATAGAGTCATTATTTTAGAAGTTTCAGTTTCAGTTTGTAAGCCCATGAGCGAGAGACCTACGTCATAGTGGAAAGGTGTCTGTTGTATCCATAATAATATCCTATCCTACTAATATTATAAATGTGAAAGTTAGTGTGTGTGCCTTATCTTTATTATGTAAATTTGATAAATGGACGAATGAATATGATATGGTCGGTCAGCTATTTAGTCCTAACGCGATGTAGTCATGTCGAGATTTAGTCTTACAGCGATCTAGTCGTACCTAATAACTAGTCGTATTGAGATTTTGTCATAAAGCTTATAACTCTTTGTTACTCCTTCCAAAAACTACTGGACCGATTGCAATGAAGCTTGGTATGTAGAATTGTAAATGGCTTGAGATCTGTTTCAGATATTCTGTCGGGATTGGGCCTTACGCGGGTGAAATCGCGGGATGCAGCGTACATAAATTATCATTAAGTTAATAATAAGTGACCGCTAATCGAAAGTTATTTAATCTTATGCAAATAAGTTCATATTTGATCCTATCTCACTTGAAAAAACGACGATAAGGACAATCGAGCCTACCTAAATAATTATCTGACTAAACAGATATACCTACTAGATAGTTTTAAGATTTACATGTTAGAATTATGTGTAGGGGTAAAGTGTATGCTTAATAAAAAATTGTAGCCTTTACTGTATTTCACCTTTGACGTAGGTCAACCCACTATAGGCCCACGGTATAAAATCGGAAACTGATAAAATAACCGTTTAAAAAATCGATACTAGCTTCCAATCGATTCTCGGATCAAACGCACCGAGTAGAACCGATTAATGTCCATCGATTTATTTCTGGATCAAAGCTCGATTCTCGTAATCGATTCGGGTACTCGAGTATCTAAAATTGTATTCGGAATGTTAGAGCCATAGACTGCAGTTTTTATTAACTTCTGGTATCGGCCGATTTATATGACCGGTGTAGGCCTCGTAGTAGAATTTCGACTTTAATTCTGAAGGTCGTGAGTTCGAATCCCGGCCACCAATGGTTTTTCTCATGAAAAGTTTTAATGCGCTAACTACCTTTATCTTATGACGAAGGAAAATATCGTGATGAAACCCGCGGCTTAGTTGGCTCCATTGACGAGTTATTTCTTCTGAACACAGTCAACTAAGCTGAGAGGGTAAGCAAGCAATGATAAAGTATTATCATCACTAAAAAAGACCCAACTAAAGAGGAATAATTGCGGCAAGTCAAAGTTAAAATTATTTAATTAATAGGAATCATACAATGCATTACATGACTTTGAAGCGTCTTAAAGATTTACGTTACAAATATAAGCACAATTTAACATGAGTAAAGATGAAGCGATTCGATGAAAACCTTAAAATTATCGCTTTAGAAAAAAATACATACAACCGAATTGAGAACCTCCTCCTTTTTTTAAAGTCGGTTAAAAATATCTTATAGTCTATGAGAGCCCTTAGAAATTTTACGATCAAATTTTTGTGTCAAGAGCTTTCTATTAGAGCGTAAAGTTTATTTGCATCTGTGTCGTTAAAAATATCGATATTTAGTCAATAATCGATATTCATTGATGAGAAAAATCATAATATTTAAAATAATGTTCTGTATTATGATTTTAATAATATCCAATAACATATTATTATTATTGATACAATCGAAAGATTTTAATACAATTTCTTGAATATAAAATCATTTTCGAT
Organism: Idaea straminata; assembly: GCA_951213275.1. NCBI lineage: Eukaryota > Metazoa > Arthropoda > Insecta > Lepidoptera > Geometridae > Idaea > Idaea straminata. The sequence continues at coordinate 10,394,712 of OX577862.1, read as the reverse complement.
AGTTTTCGTCCACTTGTTACTATAGTGTGGTAACTTAAAAAATATGAATTTCTAGGAAGTGACAAGTACTAAAAATTTCAAATCTGAAGTCAAAAAATTACTTAGTAGCAACTGAACAGATAAGCAACTGGAAAAAGTACAGTCGTGAATTAAAAAAAAGAAAAACATTGGAACATACAAAGTCAAAAAAATATATTCCTTTGGTTGCTTAAAACATTTCTACAAAGACCACATAGAAACATCTTAGAAACTAAGTTAGGATGTGTGCCCTCGGAACGCGCCCACCTATGAGAAAAAGGCACAAGAATCTCATTTGGTTTTTTTTCATGTGATCACGCTCACAAAGGTCAATATTACAAAATATATTTGAAAGTATTATTTGAAATAGAGCAACTAAGTTCACGTCTATAGGTTATTATCATTAAGGTAAGACGAAGTATCATAGTACGCCTTACTGCACAATTTATGCTTTATAAAAGTTTTGAAATGGACACGTCATATACATCTTTGGGTTATTCGTTTTAAACAAAAAAAATCAAGTTTCAAGTCAAAACAGATAGACGGACAGTGAAGTCTTAGTAATAGGGTCCCTACCCTTTGGTTACGGAACCCTAAAAAAACTAAAGTACAGTTCGTACCTTTACATCTGATTTGTTACTTAACTAATAGGCCCTATGCTATCCACCTACGGTAGTAAAAAAAGAAAAGTAGGGCTACCGTCCGTGACATAATCAAAACAAGGTAGATAACATCTTAAAACACGTGTTTTTTGTCTATTAATTGTGTATCGATTTAATATTCGATTAAAATATCGATTCCACATCGCAATCTTCATTAACGGAAATGTGAGTCGTAAACATAATTTATTAGATCTCTGTGCAATCAATCGAAAGTGAAACTTGCACGTATGTATGCATGCATACTTTTTCCGCAACTAGACTCTTTTTAATTGGGTCCTTTTTGCGTGAGGATGGAGTAGGCTTGCCCAGCACCTACTACCCTCTCAGCTTAGTCGACCATGTCCAGAGGAGAGAACTTGTCAATACTTCTGGAGCCAACTAAGCCGCGGGTTTCATCACGATGTTTTCCTTCACCGTAAGAGCAATGTCAATTAGCGCTCATAATTTTTTAAGAAAAATACATTGGTGCACGGCCGGCTGGGATTCGAACCCACGACCTTCAGAATGAAAGTCGGGGTATCTACCACTAAGCTAACACCGCATTAGTGAAACTTGCATATAAAACTTTAGTATAATTTCTTCGTAATTTTTCCTTTTTTTTTTCGATATCGTATTTGACTAATCTTTCATCTGAGAATATTGTTTTACCAAAACCAAAATCTAATTTGCCAAAAATAAAATGTCCACTTCAAAGAATATAAAATAACTTTAAGAGTCTAACAAAGTGTTTTATGTATACTAATCAAGTTAAAGAAATAAAAAGGTGTCTTAATTTAATTTAAATAAAGGAAAACAATTTGCAATTAGCAGTTACTTAATTCTATAAATATCTTATCGAATCTGCTTAGTAAAACATTTTTTGTTTCTAAAAGCTATTTCTATACTAACTTATTTATCTTTATACATCTACACTTATATAATAAAGAGGAAAGATTTTTTGTTTGTAACGAATCCTCCGAAACTACTTGACCAATTTTCATAAAACCTGTTAGGTCGATACATTAATTAATTATAAGTAACATAGGCTACTTTTTATTTCGATATTCCTACGAGATCGGGAGTTACGTGAGTGAAACAGCGGAGCGCTGCTAGTAGGTGAATAAAACAAGTTGAAAATTCTTCGTAATGGTATTGTTTTCCTTATTCCTCGTAGACTCGTTATTTTTCAATAAGGATAATGATTTTGTTGGCGATTATCTACCTACAGTTTTTTCCTTTGAAATTGTTACCGAAACGAGCAAGTACCTACTCCTACCTACCTAAATACTCTTTTCAATTAGATATAATATTTTGTGACATTTTTGTACTAACCCATATTGTTCGGGCATTAAGGCCATGGGTGATGCCATAGGTTTTTAATGGTATTGTATTGTATATGATGACGCTAACCGCCAAAAACCTTAAATTAAGTACTAGCTGCGCCCCGCGGTTTCACCTGCGTAAGCATTTTCTGCGCAACTTTCTTAATATTTTCTTTCATAAAAACCTTCTCTTGACAATATCAAATACAACAAAAAAATAATTGGCCAAATTGGTCCAGGTGTTGTTGAGTTATGAGCTTACAAACACATTTTGCGATTCATTTTTATATTATAAGATAGATTACACAAATATCAGTATTTTTTTTATAATATTTATTAAATAATTTTCGTCTTAAATTCTAACCAAAATAAAGTAAAGATACTTGCTTTTATAGATAAATTGGATAAGAATTTTTTTTTTTCATGCAATAATTTTTATTACTGACTACGGTCTAGCTCCACTTATAGACCTTAAGAAACCGAATCTGCAATTTTTAGTACATAGGCAATAATTATAAATAAATATTATAAGCATTTATTTATGTTCTTAATTAAATAAGAAATATAATTACTAGCAAAGAATTAAATTTGAATTAATTAGCATCAACTACAAATTAAATTCTATTCATGTTTTAATTTAAATGAAATCTGTTGTTAATTTGATAAACGAAGAGTAATTAAATGTTGTTCTTTACTGTCTTAGCTAAAGCAGAGGCGTCAGAAATTAGATAACATTTTAACATTGAAATAATTAATGATTTTCTTAGAAACCTTTTTAAAGGAAAGTTTCGAAGAATGGTTCAAACGAGAGTTCTTTACGGTGCAGGTAGATAAAGAGATAGGTAAATGCTATATTGTACTATAGAAACAAATTTCTCACATATAAAGTATCTGCGGGTGAAAACGGCCACCTGCCACCTTTTATTTAAAACTAAATGTTTTGTAAAAATAGGGAAAACTGCTTAAAACGGGTCAGTCCCCATTTTGTTTATTTTCTATTTTAATATAAATATTATTTAGGTTTTAAAAAACTTTTTGTAGCCCTAATTACCTGTAATCTTTTAAGAAAAGAGAATAGAAACTAAACTACTTCGCTGCCTACTTTATTATAAAACAAACAAAAAAAATTAAAATCGGTTCATCCGATCGGCAGCTGCGATGCCACAGACACACACACACACAGACACGTCAAACATATAACACCCCGTCGTTTTTGCGTCCGGAGGGTTAAAAAATTAACGGTTTTTGTCTTTTTTAATACTGTACTACAAACTATTATTTTTTTCACAGTTTGTTTTACTAATATTTATGAGTGCTTATATTAATATTTTTTAATTAATACTGTCTTGGAGCTTTGTATGGAAATGCTCTGATTTTAAGGAAATTGCGTATGAAAATAATATAATATTGAATCTTTGGAAACAAAGGCTATTTTTTATCCCAATATTCCCACGGAAACGGGACTTACGCAAATAACCACGGGGTGTTATTATTTTATCTAATAAATCTTAAACTTAAATCGAAAAAGCAATTTTCTCAATCGTTAACAAAGTAAGATACCAACAAAGAGACTCTATTCTATCATATTTAATTACTGAGATAGAATACACAACCATTGTGATTCCTGTTTGTTATGCAATGACATAAATATCAGGATTGTGTTTAATATAACATAGAAATTGGTAGATTAAGATACGAGCCGGAGTTTATTGAAGATAGATGGGAGGGACAATTACGTCTTGGGATAGAAATCTATTTCTATCACTTTCTTTACTGATTTTTGATGCAAAATGTAAGTAAGTTATTTTACTTAATTAGAAGAATATTTTGCATACTTATTGTTTTATGTAATGAAGTTATAATAAGTAAGTCATTAGTTAAATTACTTTTCACTATACGATTTTTGTAATAAAAATAACGCTGAGGAGTGAAATAATAATATCCAAATAAGAAACTAATTAATAAATGTTTGCCCGCAGTGTTTTTCTTTTCCGTTCTTGTACAGTAAATTCTAATTTTTAGTGACATATTTAAATTATGTAATCATATTTAAATACTAGCTGAGCCCCCCATGTCCGCAATCGGTCCAGTAGTTTTTACGTAAAAGAGTAACAAACCAACAAACGTACAAATTTTTACGTTTATAATATAAGTACGATAGGATTTGCCTGTCAACCTAAGTGCTTTAGAATTACTTTGTAATTTTTATGTGACATAAATATTTCTATAGCTATCAACAACTAACAACATACGTAATAACAGTCTTCAATACAGGGCTATCTCATCGATCGGTGTATCAACGTGAAAATGATTTTGTAACGATCACCTCAACAGATAATATTGTGTTGTGAACAGCCAGTTCAAGTTCACGAACCAGAAAGGTTAAGTTTATAGGTTCATACTTATTTCTGGCTGGTGATTTTTATATTCTTGCACACCTATATTATTTACCCTCTTTTATGCCTACCCTATTTCCCTATTCATATTTTTTTCCTTATTTTAACGGTTGGTTGATTTCAATTAAGTATCCTTATTTAATTTTTAACTTGGGTTATAAGTTTGACGTGTCTGTGTATGTGTTTCTGTCTGTAGCATTATAGCTCCCGAACGGCTGAACCGATTATAATTTTGTTTCCTTCGTTTGAAAGGTGAATTAGTCGGAAATGTTCTTAAGTATGTTTGATCGAAATCGGTTCAGCCATCTGAAAGTTGAAAGTTTATTAATTAAGTTTTTCTTACTTACCTTATTAACACCCTAACTTAGTAACTTGGTTTTTAAAACGTTTCAATTTGATTTCATACAAATTACATGATACCAAACAAATAAAATTACTTTGACTTTGTATATTAAATTGTTTTTTAAATTATGTTTTTCATTCTAAACATCTTTAAATAAATCCATAGTCCATAATATGTATCTATATTTGTAAAAATGAATCCCTGTTACCTTGGTCACGGCATCATGCGTGAACGGCTGGACGAATATCGCTAATTTCTTTTTTCTTGTGTCTGTTATTGTCAGGAGAAGGTTCTTATGAAAGAAAATTATAAGAAGGTTAAGCAGAAAAATTATAAGAGGGTGAAACCGCGGGGCGCAGCTAGTTATAAACACGTTAAGCGTACGCTCGGCCGAGCTACATGGTAGGCGGAGTGGGGGGTGTTAGGTTTTATTTTCGTTACGGAATTTCTTAATTTGGTCAAAGACCGCGATAAAAGCTATGCAATAGCTTAATAAAATATCCCACAAAGCATTCTAAAATGTTATGGAAAGGCAATAACGAACGAAATTTAAGTCTCAAATCGAGACGATTCACTAGTTTATCTCTACTTCTATGTCGAAACCACAATAATGTTAGGGCATTTCCCTTACGGAATATACAGATGCATACCTTTTTGCATATTCTATACTCTGGCTTTTCTATTCATGTAGATTTTATACAGGGTGTTCTGTAATGAATGGATAAGCGGGCATATACGGATAGAGGAGTCTGTGCCGGTTCAGAAAAATAAATGTTGTTTTAAATGCTGGTAATACCACGTATTGTACTATTTCAGAATCTGAATGAAATAGGCATTTTATTTATTTTGGCACTACATTTTTTTTATAAGTACCGGGAAAGGTTAAAATTCAGGTTAAAAAATAAAAAAAATATTAAGTTTGAGTTAAATCTTAGTTTAAAAAAAAAACTTCCAATATGTCATAAAAAAAATTTTTGCATTCGATAGCACATTTATCCTGGAATACTATCGAAAAAACAGATTGGAATAATTCCTTCATTTGCAGTTTTGGTATCAAAAAACATAGAGAAGGGAGTGAAATTTAAATTTTTTGAAAATGGTGGAAGTTTAGGTAACCGAGAGATTTTCATAGGGCATAACTTTCATTTTTCTAAACCGGCACAGTATCCTTTATCCGTCGGTGCCCGCTTATCCGTTCATTACGGGACACCCTGTATACCTAGTAGCAATTAAGCTAAGTGGCCGGTGGGATAAGCAATATGAACGTTTTGCAAGCGGCTAGAATAGCTTATAATATTGTTATTTGCTGTGTATATTAGCTATGCTTAGTGCTATGGGTGCGAGCACTAGGTAAATGGGTGAACTAAATATGTGGATCGAACCCACGTCGGTTGGTGTAGCTGGTGGCGGCTTATACCACTCGCACAACTAAATACATAGCTAACATGTTGAAAACAATAATCACACTGAGTACTTTTAATTCAAGTATCTTTGTTTGTGTGTAACGTCTATTAGAAGAAGGTCGTAAGTCCAATACTTGTTTATAGTATTATTGTAGCAAACTGATAATTTACTTATGACCCATACTGTACAGTCGGCTGCATAATTGCAGCACCCGGTAGAGTTCTAAAATAACTATTATTATCATGTTTTCATTTTAATATTTTTTGTTTGATAAGTTGATGAGTTAGAAGACTTTAAACTTATAAACTAAGGCAGGTGTCTAGAATTTTGCTTGTGTTGAAAACTTTCTTATTGCAGCCGTTTTGGAGCTCTACGATGGGTCTGCAATTATGCAGCCCACCGTACCTATATTTTTAGATTGTCATATAAAATTTAAAAAAAAAACCCGTAGGTGGTCGTACCTATTAACAATTTACAATAAAACACAAAATACGAATTAAAAATAAACAAAATTGTGTCATTACAACTCATTAGCATTAATAACTTGATTGGACAGTTAAAACAAAACATGGCCTTCGTGTGTTTTCCATTGTACGCGTACGGCATTGGTACGGCATGAAATATTGGCATACAAACGGCAGACACTGTTCAACACTTCTTCTTACACAATCTAAAATACTCTGACAAGTCAGCGGTTGAAATTTTAGTCTGAATTTGTTATATTTTCTTTTCTTTTTTCACATTGTTATCGGTTATTTTTATTCTCTTCATTATGTGTAGTATAAAATCAAGCGTCTTGCGGAGACATTTAAATGGTATTTAGTTTTATACTCTAGTAAAGTGTAACTGTTTGTCTTCCTTAATAAATAAAAATAAAATAAAATAGACAGTGACTTATCTCAGTATGTAACCAATCGACAATTTAACTGAAGATGAAAGGTATCAGTACATAAAAATACATTTCCAACCATTTGCCCGGGCAGCAACGAATCCTCGAACTCCTCAATACCGTTGCATATATTTTTAAAAATAATTACCCTTATTAATTACTTTTAAAACCAACCTACCAAGACCGAACCCTTCTCAAAATAAATTAAAAAAAACTTTTAAAACTTTTGAAAAACTTTTAAAATGTGACAACTGCATAATTATGCAAAATTATGGTCCGCCAATAATGGTGCAGTCTCTTTTTGAGCATACTCTATAATTTTTATTAAATTAGGATGAAAAAATATTTTAGTTTAAAAAACTTACTTAATCCTTTTATGAAAATATGGAAATAATAATTTGTTAAGTTTTTCTTAGCGGGTATATTTTTATTTTTCTTAGCGGTAAGTATGTTAATTGTTTTCACCGGTCTCTATTTCTACTGATAAATCCGTGCCGTATCATGCCGTTACTTTATAATACTAAAAAACATTGACCACACAAGGAGGTAGGTCAATATTTCGGAACTTTTTGTTTCCAACCCCTTATATGGACGGCGTGGCGAATTATTTATTATGAGGTTATCCAACCGTAAAGAAGGGAAAGTGATTATTGTGTTTTGCATGAATAAACCATTATTTGATTATGTTTTTGGTAAACGTTGACGTATTGTTTTAAGGTGTAAAAGGAAATTGTAAATTGTGAGACCACACACAATGGGAATATTGTTTTGTACGTACTTGTCTAATATCGCCCGCGTACACAAACAAAAAGGTTTTGTGAAACAAGAAATAACCTCTCCATATAGAAACGCTAGAGAATAATTTCTTGGTTTTAGTAAAAAAAAAATCGAACCTAAAAGAGTCATACAAGCAAACATTCAGGTGAAACTAATAAAAGCGTGTAAAAATCAGTAGGTATTCTTAATGTCAAAGCAATATTGCTTAAAATAATGAGCAGTATTATAAATTTAGGGATATCCCTAAATTTATAATACTGCTCATTATTTTCAAGAATGTTTACTAGAACTAAGAAATTATTCTTCTTCTTCTAATTATTTCTGGCTTCAAGAAACCTTTTTTTTGTGTAAGTTTCCGACCTCGTGGGTTTAATATTATTATAAGGATTTGTTTATTTATTAGCTATTATTTCCAACATATTTCGTTATAAATGAAAATAGACGAATTCTAACAGATGTAGACAGTCCAACCTCTTTGTTAGAAGCTTAAAATGTAAGGTTAGACTAGTCACATCCTCTTTTGTCATAACGATTACGCTACTTTCGTTACATTTGGTTTTTGCAATGAACTTTTACGGTTCTTGACCTTCAATGAAAAATGTGAAAATTTCCGAAACTAAAAAATAATTTTGATTTTTACTTGATTTGACTTCAAACCGATTTTATATATATTTCACGTCAAAAGATTAAATTAAAACAACATTTTTAAGTCAAAGATTATTCTTTGACTATATTTATATATAGACTCAGATAGGTCAGTCTATATTTATATATAGACTGTCTCTAGACACAAATTAAAGAAAATTCTAACATAATTCTAACCTACAAATGTTGTTCCTCTATGATGTGTGCAACAACAATATTGATAGCCCTGACTTAGTTAAGACATTAAGACATTTTCTTAGACTAAAAACACCTTCCAAGCGTACCAGACATACCAAGCACACTCTTTTTGCCATCCCACGTACTCACACCAACTATGGTAGAAATTCAGTCATGTGTCGTGCCCTGCGTTGTTACAACGAGGTATTTTCTGAGATTGATTTTTTCTATATTGGGAAACATTCTTTTAAATCTCAGATAGTTAAGTTGCTGAATGAAGGCTAAATTTTTCACCTTTATAAATAATATTATCTTTCTATTTATATAACTTTATACATAATCTATCCTCTGCCCTATCCTATCCTATTCCTATACTTGCATACGTGCTTCCACTGAACTTCTCTTGATACTTTTTTATTTTATTTTATTTAATTTAAAGAGTTTTGTCGCTGGGCGACCACATCACTCTATTAGTTACAAGACAAAACAATAACAATCACAACTTAACACCTAACGCCACTGCTGCTAATTTGTAAAATATAAAGGCATTATCTGAATTTGGTTCAGATAAAGCGGAGTTAATCAAACCGATCTCATTACCATTCAAAGCACTTCCAAAATGTGTTGATCTTAATGATTCATTGCGGACACATTCTAACAAAACATGTTGGACATCTTCCACAACATCGCAATCTTCACAATTAGGTGATGTTATCTTTTTCATCAAAAAACCGAACTTTTTGGATGGGATGTGTCCAGAGCGCAATCTTAAAGCCATAACGAGCGTACCTCTCTTCAATAAGACCCTATCGATCCAGGGTAATTTTGGGATATTAGGTTGGATAGTTCGAAACCAAATACCTTTCTCAGTTGATCTTCTATCAAAGTATTCTTGTCACATAGTAAAACATTGATTCTTTATAAGTTTAGTAAAATCCGAAGCCAAAGGTTTTATACTTATTGGAATGCCATCCACTTTTTTCTTTTGCGACATATTATAATGTAATGAAATTAGATAGTAAGAATCTGTTATTGGCAGTATGTTTTGTATAACGTCTAATAGCTAGTATTCGTTAAGTGCTGTTGATTCTGTAAGAAACAAATAAATAAAAAAATAAAAAAACAATAAAGAAACATTTGGTTATATTTGGTTTTTGCAATTGACTATTACGGTTCTTGACCTTCAATGTAAAATACGAAAGATTCCGAACCAATTAAATAAATTTTGATTTTAATTTGATTTTACTTCAAACCGATTTTAAATATATTTCACGTCAAAAGATTAAATAAAAACAACATTTTTAAGTCAAAAAATAAATATAGACTGTCTCTAGACACGAATTAAAGAAAATTCTAACATTAATAAAAACAATAAAGAAACAATCAAGCGACTTAAAGGTCACACCCTGAGGCCAGGTTATTTTGTAATAGAATTGAGACAGGGCTGTCACAGATAGAAACGGGACGCGCCCCTTGAGGCGAACCATTTGGGGTTAAAATGATCACTTATAATAAATAAAAAACCGGCCAAGTGCGAGTTGGACTCGCGCACAAAGGGTGCCATTTTTGTTTGTATTTGTTATTATAGCGACAATAAAAATAAATCATCTGTGAAAATTTCAACTGTCTAGCTACCACGGTTCATGAGATACAGCCTGGTGACATACAGACAGACGAACGGACAGTAAAGTCTTAGTAGTAATATGGTCCCATTTGCTGAGCTGTGTTGGCTTAGTGGTAGATACCTCGACTTTCATTCTGAAGGTCGTGGGTCCGAATCCCGGCCGGTCGTGCACCAATGTATTTTTCTTAAGAACAAAATGGACCCAATTAAAAAGAGTCTAATTACGGAAAACGGCAATATTTATTTACTTTTACCCTATGAGTACGGAACTTTAAAAACTACAAAGAGTTTTGGCGGGAACGGTAGCTAACAACATGTCGTGTTGCAGTTCTATTTACATGAAACTTAGTTGTAAATCGAGTTGAATTGTATAACACCGTGAAAGTACAAAAGTTTAGTGAAAGTAAAAATCAGTGTCGAACATAGACTTTTCTTGTTGCGTAAACTAGGCACTGCTTTTCTATAGCCTCCGACTTAACAAACTATGACGATTTTGACTGTTTAGAAACACTTCGAGCCCGATTGTTGAAAATAGAATAGAATATAATTTATTCGAACAAACACACGACATAGTATAGACACAAATAAGAAACAGTAAGAGATAGTTACAAATAAAAGTAAATACAAAAAACAGACAATAAAAATAAAAAGTATCTGAGAAGTCGTGTGTTGCCCGAATGGGTAAATCCTCAGCATTTGCTGCAGATACGCAGGCGCATCTGCATCCCCTTTTTTACTCTCTTAGGGGTAGAATTTCAGATTTTCCTTTCTTATCCGATGCATACGTAACACAAAGAACACACCCTCCAAGTTCCATGTCTCTACGATCAGCGGTTTAGGCTGTGCGTTGATCCGTCAGTCACTCAGTCAGGACAAAGCATTTTATATGTATAGACTAGCTTTTGCCCGCGACTTCGTCCGCGAAGAAGTCGAAAATATTTCTAAAGGGAGTTTTAATTGGTTTTTACTCTAATATATTTCTGTGGGATTTAATATTACCAAAATCGGTAGGTTGGTTTAATTAAATATTCTTTTATATTTGTGTTTATTCAGTTTTTTTCTATACTTATAATAAAGTTAGAGAGGACATAAAGTCTGTACTGGGAAGCAAATTTCATACAAAGAACACACCCTCCAAATTTCAGGTCTCTACGATCAGCGGTTTAGGGCGTGCGTTGATCCGTCAGTCACTCAGTCAGGGCAAAGCATTTTATATGTATAGATCATGTATTTTGATTTGTGTATTAAAAATGTATTAAATTATACTGAATTGTCCTTTTTACTGGAGTACAACGCCCTGAATAGCACGAATTAAAGATGCCGTATAAATCATCTGGATTAAATGTAATGCCATAGCTAAGCATGTAAAGAATCTTAGACATTATAACGGGTACATAAGTATCTAATTAGGTACCTAGTTGAGTTCTAAATTATTGATTTCCTGACTACAACAAATTATTGCAGAGTACCTACGTAGTACGGTTATTTGTGGCCACTTTGCAGCATTCTTTGACTGATGAAGTGATGATACCTATTTCATTTATTTTATTTATTTATTTAATAAATTCAGTACACAAGGAAAATACAAAAAAAAAGATTACATTATAAAGTACATTATTCATGATTAAGGGCAGGTGCTAATAAAGCTACCAAAATCGACCTTTGTTTTAAGCAACTCTAAGTAATCAAATACTCTTTTTTTGTTATTTGGATATAAATGGATATTGTAGTTTAATAACCATATTTTTGTTTATTGTTGTTGAAAACATGATATGAACAACTTCGTTCGATAAAAAAATGTTAGAAAACAGAGAATAATTAGATCGTTTATCGGGGTTTATTCAAAAATAGTTAACGTTTGTTTCTAAAAATGAATCAAATGATAGGTTTTGACCTCTAGGAACTATATTTGTGGATAATAATGCTAAAATATTTTGCATATCGATCAAATATAACAGTTAGCACGCAGCACGCTACGTTTTTGAGAGCGGGGGCTAAGGTAATGTGAATACCTACACACGGTACTGCAAGAGCGCCTTAAGGGTATTTTATATTAAGGGCCTCAAGATTTTTTGTAAAGAAAATGCCAATCGTACCTACAAAGGCTTTTAACTTAAAATGTCGTGGTGCATATTAAGACCTATGTTTATTGATAGAGGGCGTTTAGATGTTTCTACTTTTTAGGCTTTATCGATAAATATCGGGCTCGAACTGCACCGCGCATTTTGAAAAGATTTTGGACATAATATTCCTTGAAATATCCTGTTGTCTTTTCGTCAAAAAAAACCTACAAAAAGAAACATCTAAGCGGTTGTCCCAATCGTAACTTACTACTGGTCCTTCAGAAACGAAATGTTTATTTAAATAATTCGAATTTCGAACCCCAGTTCGATATTTAAATTTGCATACAAGACTGACAGCGGAATTAATTGGTTGTAAGTTTTTGGAACAAGTTGTTTATTTTGATAACGTTGTTGTATTTTATTGAAATGCAATTTTATGAGTATTTTGATTTGTTGTTAACTTTATGTTTGCATTGCAGGTCTCCAAAAATTCTTTATGAAAAGATTATTTTCACAAAAACCCTCAATTATTTTTGAAAAACTTCATAATTGTCTTAAAATTGTAGACAAAAAGTTATTTTTCTAAAAATTGTTTTCACACTTTTCATAGTTTACCTAGTATTCTAAACGGGGTTTTAACATTTTGTCATTTAGAACTGTCAGCCATTTTTCAGGGTATCGTAGGTATCAAAAAGTAAAAAAAGGATAGGGTTCCTTTTTTTACTTGTTTTATAAGATCACTTGTCCATCTGTCGGTCTGTCTATTTTAAATTATGATGCCGTATTCTAACCTAAGCCCCGTATAAAAAAATAAATACACGTTGTATCAAAATCTCGGAATTTGTCAGGTTTTTTGATAAGAGGCAGATAAAAAAAAATTAAAAAAAAAAGACGGGTTGCACTCCGGGAGTGCCGGCAGAAGTGAAAACTTGATTATTAACGTTGAGCATGTTTGATATTTTGGAATGGTTAGGGAATAATTTTGCACCAATTGCTTTATCAGTATAAAAGTACTATCATTTATGTGGAAGAATACAATATTCATTTATTGCGCTATCGTACACAAACATGACAATTTATATTACATTAAAAATTTAACACTTTAAAACTATAGCTGTCTACTCTCCATCCGTCTTACGCTTTTTCGATCAGGTCACGTGTCCTGACGCGAGTTTAAGATTTTATACCCATTACAGAAAAAGTGCTCAACGCCGCTAAAGAAGTTTTCACTTTACAAAAATTGTGACATCAAATGACAGGCAAATTTAATAATAAAGGACAAAAACTTGTAACAAAATCTACGAGAATTAGTTGGGTATTTGTTGTTTGAATTAATGTCCTCTAAACATTGCTTTGTAAGATGGCAGAGCAAAAACATAAAAAATAATGAGACGACTGATATTTCAGTCTCCATATTCATATTATGTACAGTTGGAATACCGATTAGCTGAACCCCGCGTGACACAGAGCTCACTCGTACATCTGTTCAAAATGTAGTTTGTACCTATTTTGTTATTTTTAGGGTTCTGTTAAAAAAGAAACCCTTATAAGATCACTTTCTTATCTGTCTGTCCGTGTGTCACCACCGATTTTTAAAGAACGGGTGGACCTAGCAATTTGAAATTTATACCAGATACTGCGGTTTATAGTCCCTATTAGGTGTATAAAAAAGGTCCTTTGTCAACACGATAAAAAGGTTTTGTTTTTTTTGGACATTGCTTTTAACCAAAATTGAATTCCAGGTCAATTCCAGGTCAACTTATAGGTTTTGTGTCGAAAACCTATATGGTAGTTCCCGTTGATCTAGAATCACGAAACTTGGCTAAAAGCAAGGTCTAACAACACACACAGGTAACATTACTTTACAACCATACAGATGTATTGTGCGAGTGAGCTCTGGGTCACGTGGGGTTCAGCTAATTGGTATTCCAACTGTACTATACTGTGTATTACAACTTGCATACCAACATTAAAAAAATAAGTCAAAATTATAGTACAATTCCTTTAGAGAAAGCAGGTCAAAAGATGACGCGTCAAAGAAAATTATATCCAAAGGAGAGATGAACGAAATACTTGGAAACCACTGTAGTAAGTCGTGGTGTATCGAGAACTGTGTTTACATTTTAATTTTAGTAATTTAATGATATTATTGCTATATTTTGTATGAGAGATACTTCAACTTTCAATTTAAAGGTCTTGGGTTCAAGTTCTGGTGATGCATCAAAAGATTTTTTTATGAGAAAAGTACTAGAATACACCACGATTTTAAGGCAAATATTCCTTTTTAGGTTTTGTGTGTTTTGTTTTCTCTTCAAATTAGAATGGCGGAGAAGGATTTTCCCAAAATACTCAAACCTTCATGTCTTACGTGGCTGAAATTGCAGGACGCAACTAGTATTTTAACACGCTTTTATTAGGTCCACCAGTATGTAACTATGTAATTTTAAGATTGACGACCCCGTTGGCACCATGGTCACCATGCCGGGCTGCCAAACACAGGGTTGCGAGTTCGATTCCCGCCTCAGACAAGTATTTACGCTCACATATTTGTCTGTGGTCTGGTTGTTTCTATGTATTATAAGTATATATTTACAAAAGAGAAGTATATAAGTAGTATATCCGTTGCCTAGCACCCATAACACAAGTCTAGTTACTTAGCTTGGGGCTAGATGGCGATGTATGGAATGTCCTGCAATATTTATTTATTTAAAGTTTTATCTTGATTTCCGAGAAATCACTAAAAAATATTACCTACTTGCCATCTTTTCGTACCTATGCATTAGCAGTGCTAAACCATTTTTTTAACAAGCTTTTTATTTATTTTATACTAGCTGCGCCCCGCGGTTTCACCTGCGTAATCATTTTCTGCGCAACTTTCTTAATATTTTCTTTCATAAAAAACTTCTCTTGACAATATCAAAGACAACAAAAAAAGAATTGGCCAAATTGGTCCAGGCGTTGTTGAGTTATGCGCTTACCAACACATTTTGCGATTCATTTTTATATTATAGACTAGCTACGCCCCGCGGTTTCACCCGCGTAATAATTTTCTACGCAATTTTCTTAATTATTTCTTTCATAAGAACCTTCTCCGGACAATATCAAAGACAACAAAAAAAGAATTGGCCAAATTGGTCCAGGCGTTGTTGAGTTATGCGCTTACCAACACATTTTGCGATTCATTTTTATATTATAGATTACATAGCCGAAAATGTTGATGAATATAAATTTATACGCGCCGTTTACTTATCTCTTACAAAGCTTATACAATGGAGATTATGTCGTAATATCTCTTTTATCAAGTAAAAACGCCATTATTGTAATATAAGGTCACACTTTTGTTTGAAACGCTATTAGCAATTTTTTTTCAATGAAGTGTAATGGTTTATTTAAAAATCTTTATTTAAGAAACTATTTAACAAAAAAATCGAGTTATTTTTTCAAAATCCTTTGTTATCGAATGCCTAAGTCATACAAAGAACACATGCTCCAAGTTTCAGGTCTCTACGATCAGCGGTGCGTTGATCCGTCAGTCAATCAGGCCAAAGTAAATAAATATAAATATAAAAAATATTGCAGGGCATTCCACATATTGCCATCTAGCTATAAGCTATGTACCTACTAGACTTGTGTTATGGGTGCTTGACATCGGATATACTACTTATATACTGTTCTTTTGTAAATTTATACTTATAATACATATAAACAACTAGACCACAGACAAATATCAAAGCTAAATACTTGTCTGAAACGGGAATCGAACCCGCAACCCTGTGTTTGGTAGTCTGGCATGGTGACCATTGTGCCAACTGGGTCATCAAAGTATTTTATATGTCAATAGCTTTTCCCGCAATTTCGTCCGCGTAAATGGTTCAAAAACTAATTAATTGTTTTTCAGATTGACAATAAAGCATGTTCTAGTAGTTTTCCCTATTGTTACAAAATATTTAGTTATTGATTAAGGCAGGTGGCCTTAAGTATTTACCATAATATTTATTGATTATTCAGTGTCACAAATAAAAGAGTAGAGTTCTAAATAATTGAAATCTTTTTGTAGAGATAGAGACGTGACCTTAAACTTTTGTGATGTCATGCGAATAAATAGGGCTTTGTACATTTTAATGAAACCTTTTTTAAACATTCACTATTTGTAACGCTTCGGCAAAGGACCGCTCTTGTGGAAATAAATAGAAAATGAATCGCCGAAATGTATGCACGCTTATAACGACTGCACCGAATTGGATGGTTATTTTATTTATATTATTATCTAAGGGACACCCACAGCTAATACTACAAACTAGAAACAAAAATATAAATATATATAGCCAATAACGGGTATCCACAACTAGAAATAAATTGAGCTAAAAAACAGTCATTACACGTTATTATTTTTTGGGTTCGTTATTGTCAAGACAAGGTTTGATCGTAAAAAAGAAAATGAAAAAAGAAGTATAAATAAAATTCACCCTAAACATGCCACATAAGAACACTTGGGCTAATGAGATGAATCTAACGATATCTTAATTTAAAAAATCCATCGAGTGGTTTCGAAGATATGAGGGAATAAAGAATTTACCAACAAACATTCAAAGATAGGAGCGAAAAAAATTAAATTAAAAATTTACAAAACCATTGACACAAAAAAGGGAGGGATTTTTAATTATTTTCAATCTTTTTAATTAACTATTTGTAATGTGGAAATCATGCCCTTTCATTTGATACCCCACTCAAGTATATCTACTTACATTCGGTTTTTAATCCTGACTTTTATCCCTCATAACTTTCAGACGGCTGAACCGATTTCTAACAACCATAGCTAAGAACACTCTCGACTAATTCACTTTTCAAACAAAAATAAACTTAATTAAAATCGGTTCATCCGTTCGGGAGCTACGATGCCACAGCCACACACACACAGAGACACGTCAAACTTATAACACCCCGTCGTTTTTGCGTCGGGGGTTAAAAACATAACTCTTTCTTTGCAGTCGGGTAAAAAAACATAACCCTTTCTTTACAGTCGGGTAAAAAAACATAACCCTTTCTTTGCAGTCGGGTAAAAAACTAACTAGCTGCGCCCCGCAGTAAAATCTCTTAGTGCTACCACAGTGCTACGCTGATTTGCTGTGCTCTTACCACTTGAGTTCTAGCACAGTTTCTAGGGAGGGACCACATCATCGTGTAATAACATTTTTAATACTCACTAATTACTCCGCTGGCTCAGCGACCCAAAATGGATCTTGGCCTCTGAGGGTCTTACATAATAAAATATCTAGTTTTTTTTAAACTTACTTATTTTATTTGATGAAAATAAGCTCTCAGTTGACAGAAGTTGACAGATGAAACATGTTTAAAAAAGGCTGTTAAAAATAACCATTTACTACGTTCAATAGAACGTATGTAGGTACTTACTTTCTTAATAAAATCTCTTGTTTTTTTTATTTGATGATCAGAATAAACTCTCAGTTGACAGAAGTTGACAGTTGAAAGATTTAAAAAATTCTCAGCTATACATTACAAGGCTGTTTTTTTCCCGCAAAAATCAACCATTTATTAAATTCAAAAGTATAGGTCTTTTGTTTATATTTTTTTTGTTTTTTTTTTTTACTTTTCAAATTTATTATTTGTCAATGATAATAATAAGCAGCCAGTTGACAGAAGTTGATAAAGTAGCTCCAAAACGGCTGTTATAAGAATGTTTTCAACACAAGCAAGATATTAGGCACCTGGTTTAGTTGAAGTTTAAAGTCGTCTAAGTCGTGATTTTATCAAACAAAAATATTAGAATGAAAACATGCCAATAATAGTAATTTTTGAACTCTACCGGGGACTGCAATTATGCAGCCGACTATACCTTTCGTTAATAAAAACTCTTGCTTTTTTAAACTTTTGTTTTTATCGGTCTGAAACCGAATATCGGCCGTTTATTTTAATAATAAGCCGTCAGTTGACAGAAGTTGACAGTTGAAAGATATTTAAGAACTCAATATAATCAAGATAAATTACAAGGTAAGTCGGGTAACTTTATTCAACTTAGTAATTTGTGTGAAATTAACATGTAATAAGTCGAAATGAAGACATGTCTGTCTGTGTAATGAGAGAACGTCGTAATGTAAGGCTTTCATGAGAAAAGGTTATATGTTGAGAGTTTTTTTTTCAGTGAGAACGTCTTATAAATCGATGAACACCGTACTGTACTCATGAAAAAGTGTCACGTTATTGACAAGGTGATCATAGCAACGTATTTTTTTTTCCCGAGTCAGTCCCGGTTCCAGGAAAATTACAACTCTATTATGATAACTCAGTTAGGTTTTGGGTAGGATGACATCTCCTCGCAGTTTTACTGTAAGTCTCGATCGAGATTATCAGGATAAACAGACAGTCAATAGATAAAAAATACTATAATTTAATACTTGAGTTTTTATTTTAAAAATAACTTTTATCGAATGAATCATTTATTTCATAGTACAATTCTAAAATTACCTACATCAAATCAAATTACACAAAATAAAATAACTAAAAATAATAATTACAAAATAAAAAATAATAAAAAAAAAAATAGTTTTTTACTATTTACCTACCTAATTTTTTGAATAGTATTTTATTCCTTTTTTATTATCTGAATAAAATTATAATCTTTAAATTTATTATCTACCTGTAAGTAATGATATTTATAAATATAAATAAAGTTATTAAATAAAAAAAAAAAAAAAAAAATTATATAGGTAGGTACCTTTACTTGATTTAAAAATTGTCTCTAGTTGTCTAAAATCTGTTTGGTTTGTCCCAAAAAGTTTGGAAATAACTCGACGAGTTAACAACATGTCGTGCTGCAGTTTTATTTTCATGAAACTTAGTTCTGTGAAAGTGCACAAGTGTAGTGAAAGTAAAAATCAGTGTCAAACATGAAGTTTTCTCGTTGCCTCCAAATCTCCTATTAAGGTTATGGTAAACTTGCCACCGCTTTACTATAGCCCCTGACTTGACGGACTATGACGACTTTGACTTTTTTGAAACACTTTAGGCCCGATTTATGAATAATCGGGTCATAATTTGATGCAAAATATAACTTGACTCTGGCATGTGCATTTAGATGCACAAGCCGTGCGAAGCCATAATTAATAGAAAAAAAACAAAGAAAGATAAAAATGTCTATTTTTACATATATATTTTTTTAATTTTAGTTCTGAGCGACAGGCAAATGACGATCAACGTAATTCAAAGAACGATCAACATTTTAATTAACTGCCTACATTCAACAATCAGTTGAAAAGTAAACATGACAAGTTAATTTCCACTACTTTCAACGTTTATTTAATGGTGAATTAAGTTAATTTAAGTTAAAATTAAATTAATTTAAGTTAAGTACGCAATTTGAATTGCTAATTATGTATTAAAAATGTTAATGAGATGATATTGGAATTTAATCGTGTTGCGATCATGTTTAATTAAGATTTTAAAGAGCTTTTATAGAATGCATTTTTGTTTACAAACTTCACAGCAGCGTCCCGCGGTCTCAGCCGCGTAGGTCCCAATACCGTGGGAATATGGGGAAAAAATTAAGCTATGTTTGTTCTAATGAACCGATATATCTTCATACCAAGTTTCATTGGAATCGGCCTAGCCTACTCGTTAAAAACAAAAAAACCTTTTTGCATAGCTTTTATCGTGGGTTCTGAGCGCGACGACCGAATCAAGAAATTCCGTAACGAAAATAAAACCTAACACCTCCCACTCCGCCTACCATGTAGCTCGGCTTGAGCTCGGCCGAGCGTTCGCTTAGCGTGTATATTATAGTACGACTTTATTTTTATAATAATAGGTACTAGTATCTTCCAGCGGTTTCACCCGTGTGAGTCCCAATACCGTACCGTTGAGATTCCAGTAGCATATTATAACATCCATGTTAATGTATCCTCTTACTAGAAATCGGTCTAGTAGTTTCGTAGCACCGGGTACCTATCGCTTTTGCTCATTTTGCTCAAGACTGTTGTTTATTTAGATTCGTAAAAAATAAGGCAGATTTGTAGTCTTCAGGCATAGGTATTCTTATTTGAATTTGCTCCTGATTTTTTTTTGTAATTTCTTAAAAAAGTCTATTTGCGAATTATCTGCCAGGTAAAGCTAATAATATACCTAGTTCTTGACATTTAACCTATATTTATACAACCCAGTTGGCACAATGGTCACCATGCCGGACTGCCAAACACAGGGTTGCGGGTTCGATTCCCGTCCAAGACAAGTATTTATGCTTAGATATTTGTATGTGGTCTGGTTGTATTATAAGTATATATTTACAAAAAAAGTACATAATTAGTATATCCGTTGTCTAGCACCCATAACACAAGTCTAGTTACTTAGCCTGGGGCTAGATGGCGATGTGTGGAACGGTGTACGGCCGGGTTGGAATCCTGGTAAAGCCACAGTCACATAACGAATCCTCACGGCGAATAGGCTTCGTCGCTTAACAGTTTAGTTTCTAATCTACGCTCGCCCTAACAAATTCTTGAAGTACTCGTAGTAAGCAATACTCAGTAAATAATGATGAACGAATAAGATAATTCAAACGTTACCGGATTGAGTGGCAAGTTGGCAACTGTTAGCCAATAGATCGCTATCAAAATAAGAGACAACTTCATTTCTGTTTGAAGTAGTTAAGTACTTAACAGCTTAGTTTATGACGAAATTAATACGTCAATTTGCATGTATATTTGTCTAATTACTTTAAACCGGGAAATGACAAAAAATATATAAATCAGAAAAACAGTTAAATATCAGAAAACCTGTCGAACATTGAAAAAGTTGTTGACCATCTGAAAAACAATTGAACAATTGTCAACAACAACATTGAAATATATAGAAGTTTAACATTTAAAAAACAATTCATATTGAAAATATTCAACACGAAGTGAAACTAAATAATCGTCTGTTCAGTTTAGGTGCGTCTTGCTTGTAATTGTGCTTAAATAAATACATTCTAAATGTCTTTTTTTATTTTAATAACCACATAGTTGATATTTTATATGATCGTAGGTTGTGTTTGACAATTTGGCAGTTTTATCTTTATTCTTTATGATTTGTCCTAAAAGACTGACTGGCGGGATCAACGCACAGCCTCAACCGCGGATCGTAGAGAGAAACTTGGAGGGTGTATTCTTTGTATGACGCAAGCATCCGATTAGAATTTACGAAATTTAAGTTGATCTAAATTGTTGTTTGTTGTTTACGTTAACCTTGATTACAGACTTTTATAGAATTCAGACGCGGTTCCACTTCAATTAAGCACACTTTTAATTGGTTAGAGCACAACAATAATTAAACATTTAAAACAGAAATGCAATTACAAAACCTCCAACCTTTGGCATCGTTATCGATAGTATTGACTCACATTGCTCGGAGAGTTGGCAGACTGACTCGATTGCCTTGACCAATGTGGATCTGTTTAGTTATACTAAACTTTACAGCTCGCGGCCACGAATATAGCGATGCGCGACGCTGCTAGCGGTTAGTGTACCTTAAGAGGAAAGGGTACCGGCGCTCTCTCCATACAAACGTAGTCGACGTAGGGAAGTAAGGAATCGGGTATGGAGATTAGTTTCCTGTATCTGCTCTTTCTTGATGTGTACAGTCAGCAAAGGGCTTTTTATTTGGTTCAATAATTGTTGATTATTCCTCGTAAAACAACTAACACTTCGAAAGCTTTAGTTATATCAAGCAAAATAATTAACAATTACTGAACCGTTATTAACAAAAATTAAACTTTAAAATATGCACTTGCTACCCTCAGTCTTTCGTTAACTGTACTACAATTTGGGTTCTCTAAGCTAACATAAATCTTCTAGGAGAGCATGCTACATCTTAGACCATATCGTCACCTTTACCATTAGGCAGGTGTGATAGTGATAAAAAACCTGACCTATAAATTGTAAAAAAATTGGATAACATTAATCTTAAGGCAAAAGGGTACCTGCACTCTCTCCATACAAACGTTGTCGACTGTTTCTTCCTTGGATAATGACACTAGCACAATTATTTTTCTTGCATAAAACCTATAACTGCCATTACTATGCCCCTATGTCTTGGTTTTTTTATTCTCTAATTATCATAGAAATTAAGATTTAAAAAACAAAGAAAAAAGCAAAACATAGGAGCCATGAACATCATGGCAGCTATAAGTTTTATGCAACAAAATATTTGCTCTAGTGTCATTAACCAGGGAGAAAACAGTCAACTACGTTTGTATGAAGAAAGCGTCATTCCTCTGTCCTCTTAAGGAATCTCAACTAGTTTTTAAATCTGAGGCTATATTTTTTATTACTAATCTACACTAATATTAAAATAATAGGATTTGATTGTTTGCTATAATTGAATTGGCTTCGAAACTACTGGACCGATTTTGATCAATCTTGGTATGAGGATACATCAATTCAGTAGAAGTAACAAAGGCTACTTTTTACCTCGATATTTTTAAGGGATCGGGAGTTACTTGGGTGAAACCGTGGAGCGCTGCTTGTTTATTTATAAACCTAACTAAACTTACTGCCAATTATAGTTACTTACTTTTTAAGAGTTAATTCATTTTTGGTATAAAGCCAAGTCTGTTCCTTTATGACCTTATTTCTACATGTCAAGAGTTTTATCTCATTCTCTTCTTATCACCCAGCTTGTCAACCCGCGTCATTCGTAAAGACCATTTTCCATAGAAATCGCTTGACACTTTCATAGCCATTTAGTTACTAAAGCAAGTTTAGTTACTAGTACGAGTGGGTGTATAACGCAATGATTGATGTGAGAGCAATATGTTTAGATAACTGATTTGTTTGAAGGTTTCTTAAGAGGACAGGTTACCGGCGCTCTTTCCATACAAAACCG
Organism: Idaea straminata; assembly: GCA_951213275.1. NCBI lineage: Eukaryota > Metazoa > Arthropoda > Insecta > Lepidoptera > Geometridae > Idaea > Idaea straminata. The sequence goes on along the minus strand of OX577862.1, from coordinate 10,371,541 downwards.
TAGTCGACTGTTTCCTCCCTGAATATTGACACTAAAGGAAATATTTTTGTTTCATAAAACTTATAACTGCCATGCCCCTATGTTTTGTTTTTTTGTTTTTAAAATCTTAATATCTATAATATTAAGAAAATTAAAAAAAACCAAGACATAGTTGCATAGTCATGGCAGTTATAGGTTTTATGCAACAAAAATATTTGTGCTTGTGTCATTATCCAGGGAGAAAACAGTCGACTATGTTTGTATGGAGAGAGCGCCGGTACCCTTTCACTTTAATAAGTTAGGATTTAATGAGTCATTGGTTTAAGTACTACTTGGCCTCGATTCTGGCCTGACTTAGAATTCGAACTACAAATTTCTATCGAACGATTGCCGATTGACCGATTGGTAAAACTACTGGACCGATTGCGATAAGACTCAGTAATTGGAAGACCAAGCAGGCTGATTCACAAACCATCGAAAGATACAGCCTGGTGACAGACAGACGGGCGGACGGACAGTGAAGTCTTAGATAGATAGATAAACTCTTTATTGTACCACATTAAACCTTAATTCTAACATAAACTCCTGTTACAAAAACAAAATTAAACCTAACAATATGGCACAATGGGCGGCCTTATCGCTAACAGCGATCTCTTCCAGGCAACCTTTGGAGTCTTAGTAGGTAAAAGGGTCCCGTTTTTACCCTTTGAGTACGGAACCTAAAAATTACTAGTTTAAAAAGACAGTACATATAACCTGGGTCTATAAACTTACCTAAAAAGGACTCTAAACATAATTTCAATTTATGCTTCTAACAATAGATCGTTTGAATTTCCGCTAGTTTGTGGTACAAGTTACGAAAATATAGTCTACAAGCTGCGCCCCGCGGTTTCACCCGCATAAGTCTAAACTAGCCTATGTGTTAATCCAGGTCTCCAGCTATCTAGATACCGAGTTTCATCGCAATCGGTCCAGTAGTTTTTGCGTAAAGGAGTGACAAACATACACACACACACACACACGCGCGCGCACACACAAACTTTCACATTTATAATATTAGTAGGATTCCAAACCAGAGACAAAATATCAGATCATTGACCTTAAATAATCTATTTTCATCTTAGAACGATTTCTTTTCCGTAGAGATCTGCAGCAGAAAACTCTTCACAGGTTTAGAGGTTAGTGTTAATTTTATAATGTGTGTCCATTTTGTATGATTTTTGTGTTTCGAATTTGTATTATAAAGTAACTGCACCCCGCGGTTTAACCCGCGTAAGTCCCGATCCCGTGGGAATATCGGAATAAAAAGTAACTTATGTGTTAATCCAAGTTTCTAGCTATCTACATGTCAAGTTTCATAGCAATCAATCCAGTATTTTTTGCATGACGGAGTAACAAACATATACACACATTAACAAACAACTTTAGCATTTATAATATTATTAAGACAAACGTCCAAACGTCAAAAATTGGCTCGTTAATTTTCATATCATCCAAACCCAGGTATACGGTAATAAAGACTTAAGGAATATAAAATCTTTACAGGAGCTGTCCCGGAAAACGTTGTTTGCCATACAAAAAGGACAAAAATCACTGATACCTTGTCAATAACGAAACGTGAGCGATGACGTCACACTTTTTTGTGAATGATGAAATTTAGCACAAAAAATGTTTTGCAAAAAATATTATGTTGTTCGATTCTAAGACCTAACGAATATACATAAAAGAATTTCATACATACATATAAGTTTGGCAACTAACACCGCGACACGAGAATTTTATACACCTAGATACAAACTTAAAATTTACCGAATCGCTTTTAGCTCATACCTTGTCCACGGTTAACAGGGTAACCACAATTCGTGGTCAGCCCGCGGTTGTTCTAATGAACTAATGTAATTACTTCCCGGTGACAATAATTGCATATGAAAATGTTTCAGACATGCAACTGTGAAATTTAGACCTGATTTTGATTACAAACGTAACAGAAAGTTAATAAAAAAAGATTAAAAAAATAACTTGCAACCAGTTGAACTCTTTTTCCGCTGTCTCGCCTGACGCTATATTACCAGCCTAGCTCGTTAGTTAGCGACCAAATGACGCTATGTGTGTATTAGTATATTTTATATAAAAGGCACGTTCCAACTAATTTCCGTTGAAACTTGAATGACTGAATAAACTTCTGTAACCAAATGCTGGATTTGGTCAAAATGCTATTAAGGGAACTTCCGGTCCACCAAATACCATAATAAAAATATATTTTTTGGGATAGTTATAAAGTCACCTACTAATCGGAAAATTATGTTCTAGAATCGTATCATTACAAAAATAATTACAAACTGGGTTTTTACGAAAAACTTTATTTTAAATTTTAATTAAAGCTCGATAACTTGACACATTTCCGTGTATGTATATTTGATACTTACTAGCAGCGCCCTTCGGTTTTACCCGCGTAAGAGTATCGGAATAAAAAATAACCTCTGTTATTTCCAATAAATCAATGTATACTCATATCAAGTTTCATCAAGATTGGTCTAGTAGTTTTCCTATAACAAACAAAATAAAACAATCATGAAATCTAAAAAAGATTTCTTGATACCTATACCAGTACGTAAATAGTACATTGCGATACAAGTGTGGTAAATTGATCATTTCATCGAGGCGTCTATAGAGCGCCGAGATTAAACGATCAGTTTACACGTGTATCGTACGATGTTTTTTATCACAGTTGTGAATAAAAGAAAAGTCTTGAAAAGAAAAGAAAATAATAAATAACAAAATATTTGGTGATAAGTCTATGTTTACAATTTTTTTAGGCAATATTTTACACATTAGTGGCGTCGAGGTAATGCATAATGCACGCGTGTGTAATAAGTTGGATTATGAGCCTAAAAGCGGTTGAATAACGATCACTTTATGAGCAACTGTGATAAAAATTCTTTTTCTTTATAATCTTCTTATTGTAAATTATTCTAGGTTATAAAATCTGTAGCCTAATCTTTTTGCCAAACATCTCAATTATTATCTTAATCAAAACGAATCAAATTAAATGAAACGTAATCAGAGCAAGGTCGAGTGGATCACGAAAAAGGTCCGATATAATCACAACCTTCAGAGAGGAAAGCCGGTTACGAAAACTAGATTGCGATCTGATGGAGATAAAGTCAATTATTGGACTTTTGACTGTCTTTCATTTAGGTATAGATTGAACGGGGTTTATGTTTAACTAGTAGCGTTTTAACCCGCGTATCTCCCAATCCCGTGGGAATCATCATCCGAGCGATGTTCCCGGTTGCATCCCTCTCGGGAGCCCGGAGTCTGCTTTCCTGTTTTTACGCCTCCACTTCGCACGATCTTCAGCATCCTGGTTTGTAAGGCCATTTGCACGCATATCACCCTTTACGACGTCAAGCCAGCACTTCTTGGGTCTACCTAGTCTGCCACGACCCGGCGGAGGCGACATGGCAAGAGATTTGTTCCCCACGTAACTAGCCGGTTTTCGCAAGACGTGACCGTACCAGCGTAGGCGGCATTCTTGCAATTTATCATGATGGAGGACATGAAGGCTGCCCCGGATGCGAGAGTTCCTCCACTCCACACATCCAGCGCAACATCTTCATCTCCATGACACGCAGTTATTGCTTATGTCGCTCAATCCCGTGGGAATATCGGGATAAAAAGTAGCTTATGTTATTTTCAATGAATCAATGTATCCTCATACCAAGTTTCATCAAAAACAGTCAAGTAGTTTCGGAGCCTATTGGTTATAAACATAAAAACAAACAAAAATCTTTCCACATACCTGTACCTTTTATTAATGTATACTAGCAAACAGCCCCGGCTTTGCACGTGGTAGCTAAAGTAAATCTGTTCGTCTTTTGTTTTTGTTTCAACCGGATCATTAACACTGGAAAAAATTGCATTAGTTTGGCCAACCCATATTACAGGGCCAACCGTAATACTAAGACAAAGCTCAATAGTTTTTTGAAATTGGGCTGCGAATTCTGTAATTTGTTATACGAAAACTATTCATAGTTTAGACCAAATCAATTTTATGCTTAAAAAGCTATAAGGATCGGTCAAGGTATCAAATATAAGGGAATAATATTTTTTCAAAATTGAATCTAATTTATATTCTTGTTAATAATTGAATTAGCTATCACATAACATTCAAAAGGTACATATAGACCCATTTTTTAAAAACAAGCATTATATTTTACAACGGAGCCTGTTCAGTTGCACTTCACTCACTGAAAGCTCATTTAAAAGAGTTGCCTACAATGCTAGCTTCTATAATACACAGAGTTTCTCCTCTATACAGAACCTCTACCATGAGTCGTTTACGCACTCGATCAAGCGTACGTATCATAATAAAAAAATAAAATACAACGAGATTTAGCCTATAAGCAATCCGGAGATAAACAGCTTATAACAGCATCTCTATCTCTATCACGCTATCTTTTCCAGCTTTTTCCATAAAATAATATTTTGATCATCCTGAACAGAGCTATCTATCTCGACTCGCGTATTTATAAATAGTAATAAATGTTTATTAAATTAGAACAAGATTAAAAATCTCAAACTTAAACTTTAAACTTAACAAAATAAAAAGGAAAAATTAAATTTAAAATAACTACCAATAGAATTATGCATAGTATCTATTATTCCAATGATCTATAAATATGAAATCCTTACTGATTGACTAATTGATAATAAAACAATGCAGTCACAGCTCACAGCAATAGACCGCTAAGAAAAAATAAACAAAAATAAACTTTAAAAACAAAATGCAGACCGAAAATCGCAGTGATTTGTCTGGCGTGCTGATATAGCTATGAAAATAGTTTTTCATTACTCGTACTCCGAAAGTAGGTATAAAGATGCCTGAAGAGCGTGTAGAAAGAAAAACTTTCAGCCCTAGGGAAAATCGCTTTTACTGACAGCTGTCATCTCAAATTATGGCTTCGCGCGGCTTGTGCAATGTGCTTGTAGCGAGTATCAGTATCATTACGCATTAGGAACTTCAAATACCCAACCTTGCTTGCTTGCTTGCTTTAGGTAACACCAAAGAATAACAATTATGGCTTCACACGGCTCATGCATACTGCCAGAGGTAGTATGGAGTCTCTCATTCACTCTCGTTATTATGAAGAATTTTATGTATTATTTGTAATGAAAAGCACAGTGTTTACCTCGGGTAAAAGACTCATTAAGTCCCTCGAACTATTAGCGCCCTCGCTACGCTCGGGCGCCAAACTCCGTCTCGGGACTCAATGAGTGACTTTCACACCTAGGGTAACAATGTACTATTAAAGTTTCCTGGTAATACGCGGTACGTTTGATCGAGTGCGTCAACTACTTGTGGTAAGTTCTCAGGTCAGAATAGTTCGTCTATAAATAGCAATATCGATAACATCCAGTCCATTGTCAAAGACCTAGATATTAATAGCGCATTGTGAAGCAATCGCATTTCTTAGCATCTTGCACTGTGGAATTTTATGTTGTTATTTGTTACTGTCGCTTTTACCTTATGTTTTTTCAGTTACGCAGTCGTTAAATCCTGGATATTATTATATCAAATTCAGGACTGCTGAAAACCTAAAATCCTTTCCACGCATAAAACCATATAGGTATTAGTGTTGCCAATCGATAGTCGATAATCACTGAATAATCGATAGTCTATCTATCATTAAAAACCGATAGTATCGATAGCCTTTCGATAGCTCAAAACGTGGCAATACTATTGATACTATCGATAGTTTTTTTTAACATTTGAGCAATAACACTATCGATAGTATCGATATTATCAATAGTTTATTCTTCGGGAGCAACAATACTATCGATACTATCGATAGGCCAATCGATAGTAGGTATAGGCTTGTTCAGATGAAAACTGTCGATAGTAAAATTGTCGATAATAAAACTATGTAACACTCATACTAATAGGTACACCAAACACCAACTTGAAATTTTGTGGTGTTTTTCGAATTAGTAGAAATAATTACGTAAAATACCAATTCCACAAACTCCATGAAAATGGTCAAATACTTAATTTGTAAAAGTTTATTTTGTTGCGTATCTGATGCGTCTCAGATGCAATTATTCCTTTAAAATATTTTTTAATTTGTCAAGTTTTTAAATCGCAAAATTCTCATATTTTTTTGACGTAACACCCGAATTCTACATAAAAAATGCCCAACTATACATAATTTACAAAAACTGTCAACATCAAACACGAGTGTGCCTTTCATACTAAAACAATGGTGTCAAGCACAGACTAAGTTGGGTCGATCCTTCTATAATCTATCGGCAATATACTAGAGCAGAGGACTTAATTGTTTTCCGATAATAATAATTAATTCATGAATCTAAAATGGATTTTTTTTGTTAAGAAAGAAAGAAAGAAAATCTCTTATTAGACAAGCACACGACATAAAAAGAATAATCTATACTTATATTATAAAGCTGAAGAGTTTGTTTGTTTGTTTGAACGCGCTAATCTCAGGAACTACTGGTTCGAATTGAAAAATTATTTTTGTGTTGGATAGTCCATTTATCGAGGAAGGCTATAGGCTTTTTATCCTGATATTCCCACGGGATCGGGAGTTACGCGGGTGAAACTGCGGAGCACTGCTAGTAACAAGTAAAATCAATAAACAACATAACATTTGACTATAGGTAGGTACTTATAGTCAAATTAAATTATTTAAATTAAATTTCAGGTATTAAAAAAAAATTAAATTATGAATTTTGGAGTCCTGACTGACTAGAATATATCAGCTCAAACCAAAATCCGGTTCGGTCCATCTCATACAGATAGCAATTATGACGTTGGAATAAATTTTGGAAAAAATACCTAACAAAAAACATAAACTCCTGACTTTTATCCCCCATATCTTTCAGACTGGAAAGAGCTCGGAGTTTTTCTACGTGATAGAATCAGAAATACAGAAATCCGTAGAACCAAAGCCAACATAGCTCTCAAGATTAGTAAGCTGAAGTGGCAATGGGCAGGTCATATAGCTCGCAGAACTGACAACCGCTGGGGAGTAAAGGTTCTCGAGTGGCGATCGCGATGCAATGCGAAACGGTGTGTTGGGAGACCAGCTGCCCGGTGGACCGACGACATTAAGCGGTGGCGGGTAGTCGGCGGATGGAGACGGCTCAGGACCGCTGTTTGTGGCGTCATATGGTGGAGGCCTATGTCCAGCAGTGGAGGTGTATGGGCTGATAAGATGATGATGATCTTTCAGACAGTAACCGATTTCAGATACCGATAAAATTTAATATTAACGCGGAGTAGGAAACGATTTTGGAACGGACAAAGTCGCAAATACAAGCTAGTTTCTCATAATATAGCTCCCATTTCTAAACATGGGTATAAATTAGACTTTACTAAACTAACCTATGAACCTAACAAGGAAGTTACTTAGCCCAAGTATAGGTACTAATATTCATAAACCATTTTACTAAATTGGATTTCGTTATTATTAAAGCTGGGTTTTCACTGTACAAGGTGACTTGGAGTTATATCCTAGCTCGGTATATGAGTCAATTCGGAGTTTTGAATTGTACTCGGAGTTGATTGACTTAAGACTTGGTAATTTTCATAGAAAATTTCAAAATAAATGCTTCACTTCAAATAAATTATGATTCGACTTTTTGCTAAATAGTTTTACAATGATTATTACTGAATTTTGCATACGTAGCTGAAAATAAAAATACTTTATTTTTTCATATTTCTCAGTTTCTAGATTGCGAATTGTGCTTATTTTTTAAATATTGGAATAGAAAAAAAAACTTTTTTTTCAGCCATTTCTCAATTTCCCACAACTAAACCGTCCCCTTTATTATTTAACTTTTTAAATGAATTTTATTTAAAAACATATATATTTTAGAACATAATTTATTCATGACCTCTATTAATCTAAAATTTTGATGATTTATACATACAATCGCCAGCATCGCTGTCTTCTTGCATCATTTGTTGGTTTGTTCTTGTGTGTTGTTGAATTGTTGTGTTCTTGTTGTTTTTTTTATGTTATTTTTAGCAGACACTTATGATACAATTGAGTTATAATGTTAATTAAGTTAGGTATAATGTGGTACAATAAAAATATATTTTTCTTTATTTTACAAGTAAACTTGTATAGTGAGAACCTGTCTTTATGAGTTAGTTACCAGTTTCTACCTATTAATATAATATCATACTAACTGTGCCCCGCAGTTTTACCCGCGTTTATACCGTGTAATAGTGACTATGATCTACATTTTATCAGCCTTTTTTACCCCTTCACAAATCGAATTTCATCCTAAAAGGTACAAGAGCTACGAGACTCGTAGCTCTTGAGTTTTTATTTCTTTTTTTTCTTTCGCAACGGAGTTCCTTATCAAGGGTTGGCGAGGTGACCTAGCCGAGAAAAAATAGTACGTTACGAAAACGTGTCGCGAAAACGCGTGACGTATGATGGATACCGATAGCTAATAATAATTTAGGTAAGTATATGAGATTTTTTTAACAACTGATATTAATTGTAAAAAATTTAAAGGTAACGGGACTTCACGTTTTTTTATACATAGATAGAAGTTTAATATTATTAAGTTACGTAAATACTTAGTATTTATTTTTTATTTTTATGAAAAATCCAAGTACCATTACCGAATCTTATTTTGATGAAATTGACTAGATAAAACCTTATAAACGGAGTGCTTTATCCAATATTGTAAACTCGAGGAAATATTCGGCTTTCTCCCGGGAATTAAAATTTGAGCAAAATCCCTACTAATATTATAAATGCGAAAGTAATTCTGTGTGGCTGTCTATCTGTTTTGTTTTACGCTTAAACCGCTGAATAAATTTTAATATATTTTTTACTAGCATCACTACGAGGTAACTCCCGATCCCGTGGTAATATCGTTATAAAAAGTAGTATATGTTATTCCCAATTAATTAAGGTATCCTCATACCAAGTTTCATCGAAATCGGCCCAGTATTTTCGGAGCCTATTCGTTACAAACAAATAAACATAAAAAATCTTTCCAATAAACAGTGCAACTAGAGATGCAAGTATCAGGGATCCACCCAGACCAATGGTGGACCACAGTGAACTTCAGCGTGCTATTAAATCCACTGGTGAATCGAGATGGTGGATCTTAATGGACAGAGGCACCTCCAGACCTTACTAAAAAAAAACTAAAAAGAAAAATGCCGAAAGGAGATTGAGATCTTATAAGAGATCTTATACGAGATCTGATACGAGATCTTATACGAAATCTTATACGAGATTGTATAGAGATCTAATAAGAGATCTTATAGAGATCTAATAAGGGTTTTTATCTTTTGAGGTACGTGAGAAAAAACACTTTACTGAGAGTTTGGAAAATTTTCTAAATGAACCAACATCATTATTTAATGGCTCGCTACCAGTAATGGTGTTACCACATCTTTCCTAAAATTTTCAGTAAATAAGGGTTATCTTCCCGAATTTTAAATTAAAAATAATTCTCTTACTGTCGAATGGTTAGTGGTTTGAAGACATGAGTTTTTTACATTATTTTGTGGTGAAATCATTGTTTACTAGCTGTCCGTATAACATTATACTTGTACAAATAACAGTTGTACAAAATAACAGTTGTACAAAATAACAGTTGTACAAAATAAAAATTGTACAAAATAACAGTTGTACAAAATAACAGTTGTACAAAATAAAAATTGTACAAAATAACAGTTGTACAAAATAACAGTTGTACAAAAAGGGTTTGTTACTGATGAACCTAGTTCCAGATGACCCTAACACAGAGTTGCGGGTTCGATTCCCGCCTCATACAAGTATTTATGCTTAGATATTTGTCTGTAGCCTGGTTGTTTCTATGTATTATTTTTTTTTCGTTGTCTAGCACCCATAACACAAGTCTAGTTACTTAGCTTGGGGCTAGATGGCGATGTGTGGAAATTCATGTAATATTTATTTATTTGGTTGGCTGAAAGGGTGGCGAGCTAGCAAATGCGAAGACAGACCTGCCAAAACTGACAACTCGCGCTGCCGCACAAAACAAGGTTTTAAAGGAATTAAAAAAATCTATACTACCAGTATCTATAAAGCGTCGCCTACAGTGTTATTGGCTTTTTTAAATGTATTGAAGTAGGTAAGTACATTTAATCGAACAAAGTGTATGTCAAAAGCAGCGTTTATCGTGTTGCCACATCATAAAAGTTCCTTAAATTTTCCTGAAGTTAAATGAAAATAGTGGGAAAACTGGACCCGTGGTCAATAGTGTTGCCATTTCACTGGAATTTCAGTAAATAAGGGTAATTTTTCTGTTATTTCTTGAGAGTATTTACCTATAAGTACCTACGGCTCTACAGCTTGTTAGTATAATTACCAATAACTCTGTATAAAATAAAAACATCATAAATAATTTAATGGATCACAATATGTAGATAAGTATTAATATTTCCATCTAAATTATACGTCATAAGTACACTATCAGTTTGCTACAATAATACTATCAACCATTGGATTTACGACCTTCTTCTAATAGACGTTACACACAAACATAAATACTTGATTTAAATGTACTCAGTCTAGTTATTATTTTCAACATGTTAGCTATGTCTTTAGTCTTTAGTATTTACTCTTTAGTCTTTATGTCTTTAGTATTTATTATTATCCTCCTTATATTTCTGTCGCGTTATAAACAACCCACCCATCCCCTTCCTTAATTCTTGTCCATCCAAAGGTTGCCTGGAAGAGATCGCTTTTAGCGATAAGGCCGCCCATTGTGCCATATCGTAAGGTACTAAATATCAATTTTCTTTTAGCATATAAGTAGTTATAAGTTAGAATTTATTTTTGTTTTTGTTGTATGTAATCATTTTGCGTTCTGTTTTTATGGTGCAATAAAGTGTTTATCTATCTATCTATCTATCTAGTCGGTCGATAGGTATAAGTCGCAACCCGCTACATCACCCGACGTGGGTTCGATCTACAGGTTACGTTGTTATAATTTTCAAATAGTGCTGCACAGGATTGTAAACTTTACGGTGCCGGTGTACTTTTGAACGTTGATTGTTCTTATATTGTATAAAAAACCCTATTGTTTTAATTTACAAGTACACGTCAAAGGATTACTAAGGCGTGTCCATATTACTTGGACAATGTATGAAGAAAGTAAGGTGATTACCTATAGAATATTATGCGTAGGAGTTTTTAACATCATGTTGAATCAATGTAGATACATGTGTGAACAATGGTAATATTTTTTCTTTTATTCCATGTAGAATTATGTACTTTAAAATATTTCCGAAACGAAAAAAACAGATTAAGAGGAAAGGGTACCGGGCGCTCTCTCCATACAAAACGTAGTCGACTGTTTTCTCCCTCGGTAATGACACTAGAGCAAATATTTTTATTGCATAAAACTTATAACTGCCATGACCATGCTCCTGTGCTTCGTTTTTTTAAAATTATTTTTATGTTAGTTAGAAATTGAAAAAAAAAACCAAAACATAGGGGCATAGTCATGACAGTTATAGGTTTTATGGCACAAAAATATTTGTGCTAGTGTCATTATCCAGGGAGGGCACAGTGGACTACGTTTGTATGGAAAGAGCGCCGGTACCCTTTCTAAAGATACCTACCAAGCGGACCAAAAAAATGATTTATTTGTTTGGAAAAATTGGACCCTTTCCGTGATGCCATATTTTGAAAAAATCTTATAATATTATGGGTTTCCCGGACTTTAATTATAAGTTTTTGACGTGATAACGTTTCATAAATTGATAGAACACCTGCATTCACACAAAAGTGTCATGGTAATATTGTGTGACGTCATACATCCCGTTCCTGTTGTGTGACGTCATGCGTCATGTTCCGGTAACATGATGCGTCCGTTTCCGTTAGGAAACAAGAGTATTTAGTATCAATATCGCTAATTTGGGCTTGTGTTATGGTGACGATAACGAATAGAAGACTTATATTAAGGAAAAAAATATAAAGAAAAAAAAAGGCAAATTAAAAAAATAAATGAAATAAATTAAAAAAAGAAAAAAATATATAAATAAATAACAAAAAATATTAAAATTTTATCGTTTTCTTATGACGTTCTTACGTAAAATTATCGTTCGCATAGCGACTTTACAAACAACCATTTTTTTTAGTTATACCTTGAGGGGAATTACAAGGTTTTTCAGGCAGATGTTTCAGCATCTGACACAAGTATGACTAGCTGATAAAGATCGGTATCGCAAAATCTTCGACACCCCCATAAAACAACCATCTGCAAACATAACTGCTTCACCCACCCCTATTGTCAATTGCTCTAAGGTGATCCTTTTTTTTAAACACTGCGGAAAATAGTGATGCACAAAGATCGATATATTTTTATTTTTATCGATATCGATAATTTGCAGAAAATAATAAATTTATTTTCATTTCCTTAGAGATATTTGATGATTGAAAATAAAAAAATTCAAAGTCATAACTGTCTGACTTATATGACGCATAACTCAAACCATTGGATGAATCAGGCTTTAAGGCTTACAAATACCTAGCTATTATGACGTAAGCATCCGCTAAGAAATGATTTTGAAAAATTCAACTCCTACGCGGATGAGGTCCTAGGTTAAGCTAGTATGCAGCAATATCCCTAGAAAGTATTTAATTGGCAGTAATATTTGTTCATTTTATTAAGTACTAGCTGCGCCCCGCGGTTTCACCCGCGTAATTCCCGATCCCGTGAGAATATCGGGATAAAAAGTAACCTGTATTTTTTCAATTCGATCTAGTAGTTTCTAAGATTAGCGCGTTCAAATAAACAACGGAAGCCTTCAAAGAAGAATCATTTTCCCCGTTTTTTCCACATTTCTCACTGATTCTTCACTCCTATTGTTCGCAGCGTGATGTTAGTAAAGCCTTCCTCGATATATGTTTTTAATTCGAAGTAGTAGTTACTGAGATTAGTGCGTTTAAACAAACTCTTCAACTTTATAATATTATTGACGACCCAGTTGGCACAATGGTCACCATGCCGGACTGCCAAACACAGGGTTGCGGGTTCGATTCCCGCCTCAGACAAGTATTTATGCTTAGATATTTGTCTGTGGTCTGGTTGTTTCTATGTATTATAAGTATATATTTACATAAGAAAAGTATATAAGTAGTATATACGTTATCTAGCACCCATAACACAAGTCCAGTTACTTAGCTTGGGGCTAGATAGCGATGTGTGGAATGTCGTGCAATATTTACTTATTTACTTATTGTAGATTTAGAGGTGGCTTGCCTGCAGTACTACCTGAATATAGATTTATTAGAATGAAATCTTGATTTTATCTAAAGAAATAACTAAAAATCAAGTTTTAATTCTACGAAATAGAGACACCATAAAATATTGAATCGAAAACAATATATTTTAAAAGCATGAGTATTAGCGGTATTGTTTCTAAAACGAGGAATGTAGATAATAAATTCCCCATTTTATTATTCAACTTAATTTTACACACCAAAAACCTATTGTTAAATTCACAAACATTACCATAATATCGATTACACGATTGATATATTGAAATAAACTTCTAATAAACGATTAGATTCCAAATCACAATACCACATTCGAAATACGAATACAATTAGGTAACTATCGAATTTCAATTATCGATAAATTTGATTGTGTAATTCGATTCCCAGCCCTAATGTTGAACAGTTTTATTTCACAATACCTTAATTGGTAAGGCAGATGGTTCGCACACGTGCCTTATATCCGAACTCACATTTAAAATTCTACTCTATTTTTAAAGCAATAAAATTCAAAGTGGTACCCTTTGTAGCCATAAAATGTTCCAGAGATTTTGAGGTTTTGTTAATTTTTTTTAACCAAGGACGTCGGTTTACCTTTTAAGTTATGTAGGTCAGGGAATGTCCTTGTGCTGAGTTTGACTTACCTGTAAAAAAAGACATAATTATATTAGATTTTTATGAGTAAAGCAGCTTAATTAAATTTTTTTTGTTTATTAATTTCTCACTTTTTAAACTTAGAGCTTTTTAATGAAGATTTAGTTCCATATTAAGAATAATTTCTTTTTGTCAAACGAGCAGGCTACAAATGCTTTGACTAAGCTAGAATTCCGTGTATCTTTTAAATTTTGTCAACCGCTAAATATACTATCTATACTAATATTATAACGCTGAAGAGTTTGTTTGTTTGTTTGAACGCGCTAATCTCAGGAACTACTGGTTCGAATTGAAAAAATAGTTTTGTGTTGGATAGGCCATTTATCGAGGAAGGCTATAAGCTGCTATTTATCCCGATATTCCCACGAGATCGGAACTTACGCGGGTGAAACCGCGGGGCGCAGCTGGTGTATTATAAATGTGAAACTTTGTGTGTATGTTTGTTACTCCTTCACGCAAAAACTACTAAACCGATTACAATTCAACTTGGTATGTAGTACATAGCTAGAAACTGGAATTACCATATAGGCTACTGTTTATCCCGTGTTTCCCACTGGATCAGGACTTGCTAGTTAAACTGCAGGCCGCACTTAGTGACTTCATAAATCACAAAATAGAGTTTCAGAGTAGTATATGTACATGTATGTACTCTGCAACTCTATTTTGTCAGACATTAAATACTAGACACTAAATAGTTAAAAAATATTATAATCATATTTTAACTCCCTCTATTTACCCGACTGCAAAGAAAGAGTTATATTTTCGCGCATATCTTTGTATGTTTTTAACATTCTTTATTTTTTATCTATTTTGTTTGGTTTTTACTAGTTCAGAGGATGCTCACAACTAAGCGACGCTCGCTGATCGTTTACGGTCGTGCGGGTTAAGCGACGCCTGGCGCGTTTACTCCGATGGGTGACCAATTAGTAGTGTGGCAAAAATATGTTTTCGTGAGCCCCTCCGAGCTTCGGAAGGCACGTTAAGTCGTTCGTCCCGGTTGCTACCTCTAGTAGCAGTCGTTAGTTCAAGTTAGAGGCTTTAAGGCGATCTGAAAACTCCGAGAAGAAGAAGAGGAAGACTAGGTTTTTTTGTGAGAATAAACGTGTGATTTATCTATATGAATAAACGCAATATAATAACTAACTACATACACCTACATCTCATATTATATTCTGTTAGAACTACAATGTTCGTGCCAACAGAGTTTATTACAATTATTATCTCAAACAAACAACGAAATTTAATTTGAAACGCGAAGTTATTACTGAAACTTAATAAGGAATGTAGTATGGAAAGTTATAGATAATAGAATATTATAGAGAGGACACACCGTTAGCCAAACTCGTCGTGACTCAAAAAGTTTTAGAACACATGACAGTTTAAATACTTTGATTTATGGAGTCATGCCATTTCATTAGACGATAAAATAGTATGAGACAAAAATCTTTAATTTGTTGAGATATTTTATGAGAAAAGCAGCTACGGACTTTGTGAAATGATTTTGTAGAATTCAATTCCTACGCGATCTAAGTTACGGGTAAAAGATAATCAAAAGTAATCACACCGAACCGTTTCATTTCAAGCAGACCATAGGGTCTGGTCAACCATAGGGTTGAGAGACACTTCGAGAGATAAATACCAATGTATTTTTAGACGTAAAAACGTCTATTACATTGATGAAATACCTGCATTATCAAACAAGATGACGTCATATGTCATGTTCCTGTACCACGACGGCGTCATGGTAAACGTCACGCGTCTCGTGTTTGTTTT
The DNA here is from genome assembly GCA_951213275.1 of Idaea straminata. NCBI lineage: Eukaryota > Metazoa > Arthropoda > Insecta > Lepidoptera > Geometridae > Idaea > Idaea straminata. Next base: position 10,355,837 of record OX577862.1, on the reverse strand, counting down.
ATATCTTTTAATAATAATATCGCGAATCTGGGCTTGTTATATGGTGACGAGTGACGAAAAAAAACTAAAGATAAATAAAGGGAAAAAAATAAAGACCAAAAAACGTAAAAATATTAAGGAAAATATAAGTATAGAATGAAAAAACTAAAAGAAACTCAATTTTCATCGTTTTGTTATGACCGACCTCATTTTTCCTCAATGGTAACTTTTGCGTCACAATGAATAAAGTAACTGCGCAGACAAAGCATTTCAGTGGTCAACCGCTGACCTATATGCAAAAAAGCATCAGGCCTGATGGCAGATGACGATGCGGTCTAAGATGTAGCACGCTTTCCTAGCAGATATCTGTTCACTTGCGACTTGAAGACCCCCAAACTAAATCAGAACCGAAATCTGTTTTTTTAATCAGTAAAGATTTGATGGAAGTGACACACGGACTCACTTTTACAAAGGCAATTTGACCGCTCTACTTCTATTCTAGATATCTGTGGTAGTCACAGTATAAATATCAGAAGTAATATAATAATGGAATGCAATGCACCACCCGCGTAGAGCTTTTACTTACAAAACCCTGGGGTTCTGGTTCTGAGTGTCTTGAACTTCTTAATAGACAATGTGTTTCAGCGAAGGGGTTTAAATACGAAAGGGGGTTGGTTTTAGACGTCTAGGCGAACAACTTTTGTTCTATGACTATTGGAAATTCGATTTTTTTTCGATAATTCTGAGGGAATTTTTACTTAAAAATCAGCGGTTTCATACAAAAACTTAAAACGAAATGTTTGAATTTCCAAAAGTCGTAGAACAAAAGTTGTTTGTTAAACGTCTAGAACAACCTCCTTTCGTATTAAAACCCCTTCTAGCTAAAGAGCTGAAATTTTCACAGATTTTCACTAAAAACAGAAAAAAAAACAATATTTTTTGAGTATGTTTTTAAGAATTTTAGGTTATGTTTACTATTTTTAGGCAATATTTTTTTGTTTATTAAATTCCCAAAAGGGCGGGCAAAAGACTTTTAACCTAGACAGCCTCGTCTGACATTCAATTAATTTTATTTTTGTTAATCTTATATATAAAAGAAAGTCGTGTTAGTTACACCACTTATAACTCAAGAACGGCAGAACAGATTTGGGTGAAAATTGGTAGGGAGGTAGCTTAGAGCCAGGAGACGGACATAAGATACTTTTTATCCCAATATGCCCACGGGATCGGGACTTACGCGGGTGAAACCGCGGGACGCAGCTAGTTAGGTATACTTCCAAAAGGCCAGACTTTCAACCTATACAGCCTCGTCTAACATACATTTTTTTTAGGGTTATTTGTTGTTTAGTGGCTTTTATAATCCAAAATGTGGAAGCTTGACTATGGTAGAGATTCTTGTGGTCGAGCAGCCACCAAAGTATTTTCTCATATATTTCACTAAAGTATTTTCTTATGTCTTTTGTCATATCTGCGGCTGGCGAACACCCGCATGCGAGGTTGCGGTTTCGATTCCGGCCTCTAACAAATATTGATGTTGGTACTGTATTTGTTTGTTTCTTTGTAAACATATTAAACTGTACAATTTGTTGTACTTACTAAGCGAAATTCTGTTCTTTACTCTGGAGATCCTGCGACAGATCTTCACTAAATATGAGACTACACATAAATATTGTTTGAAAAAATGGTTGTCTGTGAAGTCAGTTTACGGACGATAATTTTACGTGATAACGTCTTATGAAAACGATGAAAAATTGTTTTTTTTTCCTCTTTTTTTAATATTTTTTTCCTTTGTATAGATCTTTTATTCGTCACTCGTCACCATAACACAAGCCCAGATGAGCAATATTATTATTAAACAATATAAACCAAACAACAGCCGCGTGCCGCGTGCCACGTCTAGTGTTTGTTTTATATTACTGCGTTCTGTGTGACGTTATCGTTGACATGACGTCACCGGAACGTGACAATGACGACACACATCGGGAACGTCTCAATGACGTCACACAATGGGAACGTGACAATGACGTCACACAATATTACCATGAGACTTTTTTGTGAATGCAGGTGTTACATCAATTTATTAGAGTCAAAAAAGAACCACAAAAATCGGTTTATTAACAACGAGGTTAGGTTTGCCCGAACATCCAAAAAGATGCCAAAAAGATACTAACAATTGAGAACTTTTTTTTTTTGGAAGTCGGTTTTAAAAATGACCAAATTTAGTTAATTTTTAAAATAGAAAAATGATAAAATGAATTATTTGTGGAAGTAGTAAAATTATGCATCGACAATGGTGCATAATTTTTAATTTTAATTATGTATAGTTGAATTGACTTGTAACAATAAAATCCGGCCAAGTGCGAGTCGGAATCGCGCTCGAAGGGTTCCGCACCATATTGTATAGGAGCTCCACTGAAATATATTTTTTTCTTTTTATTATTTGTTGTTATAGAGGCAACAGAAATACATCATTGTTTAAAATTACAACTCTCTAGCTATCACGGTTCATGAGCCTGGTGACAGACAGACAGAAAGCGGAGTCTAATTAATAGGGTCCCGTTTTCACCCTTTGGGTAAGTAAGGGACCATATAAATCAGTAAAACAACTCGTAAGGAACAAAGAATCGTCCAACCATATTGGAGTTTTCCTTATAAGTGCAATCAACGGTCAAAAGTCTCTGCCCACTGTAACGTCTACAATCATGTGCAACACTATTTGAACATTATAAAAAACAACGTAACCTGTGGATTGAACCCACGCCGGTTGGTGTAGCTGGTGGCGGCTTATACTAGGTACTCGGCCAACTTAATACACAGCTAACATGTTGAAAATAATAATCACACTGAGTACTTCTAATTCAAGTATTTATGTTTGTGTGTAACGTCTATTAGAAGAATGTCGTAAGTCCAATACTTGTTTATAGTATTACTAGCTTGTGACCGCGACTTCGTCCGCGTAGGTATCGAAAATGGGCCAAGGAATCACGCTGCCCCATACAAACTTTGCCCCCCTTTTCACCCCCTTTGGGGTAGAATTTCGGAAAATGTTATCGGATGCCTACGTCATACAAAGAACATACCCTTCAAGTTTTAGGTCTCTACGATCAGCGGTTTAGGCTGTGCGTTGATCCGTCAGTCAGTCAGTAGTTCAGGACAAAGCATTTTATATGTATAGATTGTAGCAAATTGATAGTGTACTTATGACTTATACTGTACATTTCATATGAAACATTTGGTATAAAACCCAGAATCCATAGAAGACAGACAAAGAGTAATAAAACTGTTAGCATAGGTACTTGCGTTGTTATGTTGGTTTGTCTGTGAGCTTATTTTTACGTCCTTTTTGTGATGTCTTAATTAAAGACAAGCGAGGAAATAGTGTTTATTGTGGTAATATTTTTTTGGCATAATATCAATTAGTATAGTTAGAACAGAAAAAAAACACAAAAATTCATACAAAAAAAACCAGGCGAAGTGTGAGTTGGATTCGCACACGATGGGTTCTATATTATTATATTTTATTTTGAGTATTTATTGTTATATCCTCAATAGAAATACATCATCTGTAAAAATTTCAACTGTCTAGCTATCGCGGTTCATGATAGACAGACGGACATTGGAGTCTTAGTAAAAGGGTACCGTTTTTAAGGGTACGGAACCCAAAAAAGATATAACATTCTGAGTCATTTTTTTTTTAAATAAATAAATATTGCAGGACATTCCACACATCGCCATCTAGCCCCAAGCTAAGTAACTAGACTTGTGTTATGGGTACTAGACAACGGGAATACTACTTAAATACTTTTCTTTTGTAAATATATACCTATAATACATAGAAACAACCAGACCACAGACAAATATCTAAGCATAAATACTTGTCTGAGGCGGGAATCGAACCCGCCACCCTGTGTTTGGCAGTCCGGCATGGTGACCATTGTACCAACTGGGTCGTCAGTTCTGACAGTCCTGACAATATTTTTAGCTGTACAGTATAGCATGAGCTGATTGACTGACTGACACAACACATACCAATTGACAGATAGGGCTACAAAATCTGACATACGTAAATCGCAAAATAAGAAACGAGCTGCGGCCCGCGGTTTCACCCGCGTAAGTCCCGATCCCGTGGAAAAATCGGGATAAAAAGTAGCCTATGTGTAAATCCAGATCTGCAACTTTATACATACCGAGTTTCATCGAAATCGGTTCAGTGGTTTTAGCGTGAAGGAGTAAGAAACATACACACACACAAACTTTCACATCTATACTTATATTATAAAGCTGAAGAGTTTGTTTGTTTGTTTGAACGCGCTAATCTCAGGAACTACTGGTTCGAATTGAAAAATTCTTTTTGTGTTGGATATTCCATTTATCGAGGAAGGCTATAGGCTACTTTTTATCCTGATATTCCCACGGGATCGGGAGTTACGCGGATGAAACTGCGGAGCGCTGCTAGTCTATAATGTTACTAGGATATTAGTAGGATGTTATTGGAAATTTTAACTCCTACGCGGTCAAAGTTATAAAAGTCTAAAATACAAAAAGTACTTAATAAATTGTAATCCCGTGGGAACAAATAAAAATACATCACCTTGTAACTTGTCAAGGAATTAGAATCAATAAATAAATCGTAACATCTTAACCAACGTGACAAGACAATCAATAAACCTAATAATTATCACCAAATAGAGAGCAAGATTACTACAACTTTGACCTCGTGTGAACAAATGCTTTTACAGCCTAAAGGTAGGCGTCAATAGGACCTGATGATTTAAAATTGAATCTGTTCAAATAAGTAATTATACACCTTCAATAAACACTTTTATTACTAGCAGCGGTCTTCGGTTTTACCCGCGAAACTCCATGGAATATCGATTAAAAAGTAGCCTATGTTATTACCAATGAATCAATGTATCTTCATACCAAGTTTCATCAAAATCGGTTTCGTAGTTCGGAGCCTATTCGTTACAAACAAACAAACTGAAAAAATCTTTTTATATTACTAGGTACAGAAGTATAGAAGATATAGATTCATAATAAAACACGTTAATATTATAAAAAACTAGCAAACCCGGCGAACTCCGTTTCGCCACCAGATTTTCCTGAATTTTCTTTGCTATAAACCTTACGGAGCCCGAGACCTTTCCAACGAATGCAAAACCGTGAAAATCGGTTCGTGCGTTCTGGAGTTATAGCGTCAGGAAGGAAAACCCGACTTATTTTTATATATTAGATGTACAAAAAAAATAAAAATAATATACACTGTAATAAAATGCAGAAAAATGCAGATAAAAATAAAATTCAAAATATCCTAAAGCGCTACCCTCCGAGCCCAATAAGTTCAACCAGTAAGTACTTGAATTTAATTGGATAGAAAAAATTCAATTTATAAGTTGACTGACCGAGCGAATCATCTGTCTTTAAGTCTGGTAAAACGCAAATAGTCAAAATTCAGATTTTCAAAATGATTTTTGCACCCCCCTAAAACGTTATTTTGGATGGAATGGAAACGCACACTCTGAAGTCCTCACATGCTTTTGCAGGAATATTGTAATGTTTTCACACATCTACCTTTCTCGTGCGCATTGCTAAATGGAATTTTCTGTCAAGTTGCACCAAAACTACAATCCTGTAGTCTTCAAGTCTACAGTGAAGAGGTTCTAAGCGAGCATGCTACATTGTCGACCTCGACTTCAATCAGGTGAGATGATTTCAAATGCTAGCCAAATAAATCAGGCTGGTGTGCAACCACCAAGGCGGTATGAACTGTACTTGTATACGAGCTGTATTCCGCAACTTAACTTTAGTTGGGTCCCTTTTGCGTGAGCTTCTACTTGTGGGGGGAGAACCAGCCCAGCTCCTCTATAAATTCTGCCACCAGATGTAGTTTTATGAATTTTTTGGAAGGTTGTTGACGTCACTCTTATTTCTGAGTCTAATTTCCGCTATCACTACGCATTAAGTAGTATGTGCGTGGCCGTTTCTTCAGGCTCCATCTATTAAGCCCCTGTTGGAGCAATGTTTACTTAGTAAGATTACGAAATTAAGGCCTAATCTGTCAGTCCATTCTTCGTCAAAACAAAGGCTATTTTTCTTCATGTTTATTGCACCTCCCGCCCACGTTATCCAAGTTTGCACCAAACCATATTCGGTATAATTTGATGCTCATCGTTTGTATCTGCCCTAAATGGTGAATGAAATCTGTTCTTAGTAATTGTTCTTGGTATGAACTGAATCTGGTGGTTTTCGAGAATTAGGTTATGTTATGTTGATACGGTGTAGAACAATGTGTCTGTTTATAGTTATTTTTTCTTCGAAATATGTATGGTTTGTTCTGAGTCAGCGTCAAATAGTATTTTTTCTATCTTTTTTCTATTAATTAGGGCTTCGCACGACTTGCGCATATGGCCAGTATCAAATTATATTTCGATTTTGCATTAAGTAATCAGGAATCAGGCTCGTCTTAGTTCATTCTTATTTATAAACAAAAATAAACTTAAAAAACATTACTTACAAAACATATTTTTTATCACAGTTGCTCATGAAGTGGATCTCAACCGTTTTTACACTACTAGTCTGTAAAAAGTTATCCAGATAAGTTAAATTGCTATCTTACTTCTAATTACATAATTCATTACATAATTAAGTATTTTGCCTGGCCTTTCGGGAATATAATTAACAAAAAAAATTTGCTTAAAAAATTGTAAACGTAAACTTATCACAATGATTTTGTTGATTGTTTTTTTCTTTTCTTTTTTATTCGCAACTGCGATAAAAAACGTCGTACGATATACGTGTGGTTTGATAATTCCATCTCGGCTCTATAAACATAAACCGCCTCTGTGCAATGATCAATTTACCACACTTGTATCGCAATGTACTATTCTTGCGTAGTTTCACGGAACTAAATTGTATAATAGTAAAGCTGACTCGTTCTTTTTCAAGCTATATTATTATTTATATACATAAAAAATAAACTTAATTTCAACAAAATTATACCAGAAGTCAATTAAAATAAATCAACAAACAATAACTTAAATATCGAAATCTTATACAATACTTTGAAGCGACCGCTAAGATTTTATCTAAAACCAAACAAAGAGGTCTCATACACGTCAGTTATACTCGAACTTTTTCGCCATGCATCTTTGAACTATGGACAGGGTACCGGGGGCTCTCTTCATACAAACGTAGTCGACTGTTTTCTCCCTGATGATACTAAAGCAAATATTTTTGTTGCATAAAACTTATAACTGCCATGACCATGCGCCTATGTTTTGGTTTTTTCATTATCTATCTATTAATCTATTCCGTTTTCCCTAAATATATAAAATTCTCGTGACGCGGTGCTAGTTACATATGTCTTCCTAAACGGCTGAACCGAATTGAATGAGTTTTTTTTGTGTATATTGTTTAGGTCTGAGAATCGTGCAATATCTATTTTATATTTTGTTTTCGTTAGTTTTTTTTATATGGCAAAAAAATGGACAGCTAGTAATTTTATAAAAAGGATTTTTTTGTTGGTATTGAATAGTCTCCGAAACGACTACACCAGTTTTTGATGGAACTCGGTATGCGGATACATTGATTCCTCCGTCGTAGTTACCTCGATGCTGAGGATCGTGACTCTGCTGGTGCAGTCGTTTAGCTGTCTTCTTCCAATGGACTCTGTCCGACGCCTGGTGTAGAGCTGTGCTGAGAGTTTCGACTACATTGTTTAATTGGGAGTAACAGAAGCTACTTTAATCCGATATTCTCACAGGATCGGGGGTCCTCCGCTGACACCTTGATTCACGTTAATGCCCTCATTCCTCCTAATTGCTTCTCCATCCTAAGGTTGCCTGGAAGAAATCGCTTTAAGCGATAAGGTTGCCTGTTTGTACAATTTCGTAGTTAATAAGCTTTCTCATCCTTTTTGTTATGTTCAATGTTTTGTGTGTTGTACAAATAAAGTGTTTATCTATCTATCTATCTAATTGTATTCTCTCTCCTCCATTATCCCAAAGACCTCCCACTGCATCCAATCCTATATTTTTATGTTGGGTGAGTCCCCCTACCCAGGGTCTTAGATTCTAGGGTGAGGTGGTAGACCCTGCCCTTTCTCTTCACAGTTCCCACACTTTTCCTCACACGCACCACCACTGGCAAATCCTCTCTCAGTCAGCTTCGCGACCTACATCTGCACTGACACATCTCAATCTACATCTCACTTGTCCCGAGAAATTATAAAGTGTAAATTTATAATTGTTAAGTCGGTGTCCCGCGATACAGGCTCTGCCTCGTGCGGGAAACCAAGGGTTTTTTTTTATTTGAACGTTATATTTGACATTTAGACATTTATTTTTAATTTTATTAATTTTGACGCCATATATTAAAATTTGATTTTTGAATTTAAATTGCATATTATGTTTACCTACTTTTTAAAATGAAATTCTGACATCTGTATAATCTTATATATATAAAAGAAAGTCGTGTTAGTTACACCACTTATAACTCAAGAACGGCAGAACAGATTTGGGTGAAAATTGGTAGGGAGGTAGCTTAGAGCCAGGAGACGGACATAGGATACTTTTTATCCCAATATGCCCACGAGATCGGGACTTACGCGAGTGAAACCGCGGGGCGCAGCTAGTTAGTTATAATTTTAAGTGAATTTATATGGGTTTTGCCGGAAATAAAAATCAATTTATTTATTTTATTTATTTTATTGTAATATGTATTTGTAAGCTTTTCTTTAATAAATATATTATTATTAGTTACGCGGATAAAACCGCGGAGCGCTGCTAGTCTTTGATATTCCCAGGCATTCCTAGATGCATGGTTATAAAAATCGTGTAGTAAACAGCTGTGTTGCGTAACAGTAGAACACCGTTATTCGTTCAAGTATGCCGGCGTGAACTGCTAAGTCTATTATTAGGTTTTTTATGTATCAATGTACAGTCGGCTGCATAATTGCAGCCCCCGGTAGAGTTCGAAAATTACTATTATTGGAATATTTGCATTCTAACCATTTATGTTTGACTAGCTGCTTCCCGCGGTTTTACCCTCGTAAGTCCCGATCCCGTAAGAATATCGGGATAAAAAGTAGCCTATGTATTAATCCAGGCCTCCAGCTATCTACATGCCGAATTTCATTGCAATCGGTTCAGTAGTTTTTGCGTAAAGGAGTAACAAACATTCACACACACACTCGAACTTTCACATTTACAATATTAGTAGGATTATTTGATGAGTTAGAATACTTTAAACTTAACCTAAAGCAGATGCCTAGAATCTTGCTAGTGTTGAAAACATTCTTATCACAGCCTTTTAGGAGCTCTACGGTGGGTCTGCAATTATGCAGCCGACCGTACAGTCAGGCAACAAAAGTGTAGGCTCACCATAGTGTTTAAATTGGTATTATTGTTGTTTTTAATAAGATTATATTAGCTATCTGGGCTACAACTTGAGGATAAAAACAAATATTGCAAAAATTAAAACTGTCATAATAATATATTTCTAATTATTTATCCTACATTTTAGGAATTTTAAAAATTATAACCCCTTCCAAAAACATTCCACCCTGTGTGATTTATAAATGAATAGCTAAATATTGCAGGACATTTTTACTCCAAGCCATTTAACTCCAAGCTAAGCAACTGTGCTTGTGTTACGAACGGTGTAAGACAACGGATAGAATATTTAAATACTTTTTCTTCTGTAAAAACATTCATATATAATATGTACTAAAAAAAAAACTAAATTATCTCCACATATATATATGTGTTTGGGAATAGAACCCAAAACCTTCTGTTTCGTACTTTAATATAGCAATAAAAGCTTGTAAAAGAAACTTAAGGTGAGAGGGTACCGGCGCTCTCTCCATACAAACGTAGTCGACTGTTTCCTCCCTGGATGAATGACACTGGCTCAAATATTTTTGTGCCATAAAACCTATAACTGTCATGACTATGCCCCTATGTTTTGGTTTTTTCTCTTTTCTTATTATCATAGAAATTAAGATTTTAACAAAAAAACATAGGGGCATGGTCATGGCATGGCATAAGTTTTATGCAACAAAAATATTTACTCTAGTGTCATTATCCAGGGAGAAAACAGTCGACCTATGGAGAGAGCCCCCGGTACCCTTTCCTCTTAAACCCAACGCGTGCTCAAAACCTTTATCGAGCCCAATGTTGCCAGTCGTTCCAAATTCAATCGTTCCACGTGAAAAAACCATTGTCACATTGTAAAGTTACTCTACAATAGAGTATCAATTGACACGATTTGATCAACTGGTTTAGATCTATTGAGCAATGAGATTCAATGATAAAGTAAAGGACAGGCTATACCCATCTGAAAACCATAAAAAAGAGTTTTTTTAATTAAATGGCTTCAAATATTATATTATGAATAGTATTGCTAAATATTATTATGTGTATGTTATGATATCTTTGTTTAAGTATTTCGTTTATAATATCAATTTTACGTAGGTATTTATTATTATATATGTTTCTTACACCACACGACCTACCAGTTAAGCTAAACAGACTTTCTCCATTCTAAGGTTGCCTGGAAAAAATCGCTTTAAGCGATAAGGTCGCCTGTTTGCACAATTTCGTAGTTAATAAACTTTCTTGTCCTTTTTGTTATTTTCAATGTTTGTGTACAAATAATGTGTTTATCTATCTATCTTCGCAAATCAATCCAATCCTGAATAAAAATAATATAAAAGTTATGTGAGGTCACTCAAAAAAAAATACGTATATACGCCTCGAAAAGAGACCTTCCTTCGTGTTTTCGTAGGTTAAAAAGGAAAAGTCGGAAAGTTTTTGTTCCACTGCAGTCTTCCTACTTTCACTAAAAAGCCCCCGTTTATTTGGATTTTTGCGTCACAAGCGAATAGGACTTAGTCTTAGGAAGCGTGCTACATTTTAGACCGCATCGTCACTTACCATCATGTGAGATGTTGGTCAAACGCTAGCCTATTAAATTAAATAAAAAATAGGACATAACACACAGCACTCCCAAGCAAATGCTTCATCATCTACTATCATAATTTGCCCAAAACGTCAGGATTTCATAAAAAAACTAGCGGTCCGGTACGTAGAAAAATCCCCATTAACAAAATGATCCGCCATTTATTGAATTCATTTACTAAAATATAAATAAAGAATCGCTAGACCGATTTTGTGCAAACTTCACATTAATCATCTACTAAATAGTCCGAACAAAGCTTAAACATTTGGTTTAGATAGGTGAGCCCGTTCTTGAGTTATAAAATTACAACGAAAAGTGGCATTGATTTTTATAGATATGCACTCCCAAAGGGTAATTTAATCCTAATCCTATCTTATATTATTATTCGTTTTTTTATAGATTAGGATGTGAATAACCCAATAAGCATTAAAAATATGAAAGGCTTTAAGAACCGGTTTTTTTTTGTAATGGGTTAAAAATAGTTTTATTTTGAGTTTAGATCGCGATAACTTTTTGTCCACACTCTTCTAAGCATCTCGGTGTTGGGCTAAACTTAGCGAAAACTGAAGAAGAAATACAAGGTTAAAAAAATGGGTACCTACCGGCGCGCTCTCCATACAAACGTAGTCAACTGATTTCTCCCTGGATAATAACACTGAGCAAATATTTTTGTTGCATAATACTAATAACTGCCATGACCATGTCCCTATGTTTTTTTTGTTTAGGGTGATAGTCATGTCAGTTATAGGTTTTATGGCACAAAAATATTTGTGCTAGTGTCATTATCCAGGGAGGAAACAGTCGACTTCGTTTGTATGGAGAGAGCGCCATAGTCGTTTTGGTTAACTATAAAAACTGGATGAAGCTAATGCATTGTGCATAGTGTTCGAGTGTTATAGTTTTATAACGGTTCATACCTTTTAAGGAACAAAATGATGGGTCTGTTTTTAAAAGTGTTCCATTTTTAAACTTATTTTTTAAAGTTTTGACCGATTTCGATAAAGGAGGTTTTTATTTGTGGCATTTACTTTTTACAATCTAAAGTCTGGAAGGTAAACTATAAACTAGATTAGTAAAATTGCCCGACTTAAGATTATTAGAGGTGTAGTTTTCTTTCATTTTTTTATCTTTATCGATAAAAAAATGAAAGATGATTACTTTTGTAAAACTCAACGTATAACCTAATTGATTTAGCCAAATAAGTCAAATTATTATTTTCTAATGTTCTACGACATTTAATTTTCACAACGGGTCTTCTAGCCTCAAACTAAGCCACTAGACTTATTTATTATATGGGTGCTTGACAACGGAGAATATTACTTAGGTCTGAATTTTATAATTTTATGTTTTCATAAAATAAAATATAGTATTTTTAATATTTAAATTTATTTATAAATCACAATTTAAATTTGAAGTAAAATTTTAATTTATTTAATTTTATAATAAATTTATGATTTAATTTTATATAAAAATAATATCGGCCTTTAGGTACATCTATACTAGATGGTAAATACAGCTAATTTAAAATCCATGCTGTTAAGAAGCTGTATCGTTAACGTCTCGTCCGTGCTTTGGAAGGCACGTTAAGCCATTGGTCCCTGTTGCTACCTCTAGTAGCAGTCGTTAGGTCAAGTTAGAGGCCTTAAGGCGATCTGAAAACTCTAACAATAGGGGAGCCACACCACTATACGAGAAGAAGAAGGAGCTGTAGTGCTTGGGACATGTATCAGAGGAGTAGGCTGTCTCAGCACCTATGCCACCCTCTCAGCTTAGTCGACCGCGTCCAGGAAAAAATAACTCATCAATACGTATCTAGCCAACTAAACCACTAAGTTATTACTTAAGTTTAACTATATTAAACATAAAAATCTTACAAAAACCAGTCGCATATTCTTAAAAATATTCATAACTTTGAAATGACATGAAGAATTTGACAATTGACCTCTTAAGAGGCTGTCAGTTGAGACATCAGAGTAAACATGACCCCGGCATTTTAAAATATAAGATCAAAGTAAATACTAACTAACATTACTGGCTACGTAACGCGGTTTTACTCGTATAGTCCTGTATCCTTACCACAAGTCGTTAACGCACTCGATCAAACGTACTGTATTGAGTATTTACAGTGAAACTTCAAGACAAGTATCTGATAATACGCGAGTCAAGAGATAGATAGCTTATCTGTCTTTTTTTCTCTTTTCTACTACACAGAATAATTTTTGATCATCATGAACCCCCTATATCACATCAAGGCACTAAAAGATATGTTTCGTCATTCCTTATTTGTACTGAGAGGGAATGGAATAAATTGCTTGCGTCTGTCTTTCCTGACGTGTACAATTTGGAGGTCATCAAGTCTCAAGTGAATAGGTATCTAGAGGCAAGTGTGGTACATCTTTGGCCGCATCAGTACTTACCATCAGACAGGTGTGATAATTATTTAACGCTGACTTATATTTGTCAAAAAAGAGAATAACAAAAAAACTAAATCAAAATCGGTTCATCCGTTTGGGAGCTACGATGCCACAGACACACACACACAGAGAGAGACACGTCAAACTTATAACACACCGTCGTTTTTGCGTTGGGCGTTAACTAACTACGAGATGTCGGTTCACGTATTGGTCGATTCAAATTTTAAAGTTTTGTGGGAAATATTCAATACATTCCGTTTGATCGATTACTTTGACAACTTGTGGTAGAAGTACTGATCCACCACCCGCTCCCCTTTATTTTCTGTAAGTAAACTTTAAAAACTTTATAGTTTTAAAATTTGCCTTCCAAAGTATTATTCAAATTGTTTGTTTGCGTTGTTCACTAATGTTGTTCGTTAACAGTTGTTTTAAGCTTGTTTTTAATTAATCTTTATTATGAACTGAGTTAAATTAGGTTAGGGATTTGTAACTAGGTCATTCATTAAACTATTTTAGGTATTAAACCCTACAAAATTATTTTTGTGACGGTCATACACTATACAGGCCTATGAATATTAACTCAAATTAAAAATAAAACTTTTTTAATGTTTTATTTTCGATCTTGCAGAAATACCTACGTATAGCCAGTGTCAAGTTTAAATAATTTTCCCGCTACCAAATTACTCAATTTCACAGACTAACTGACTATTATAAAAAAATAAATAAATAAATTTTATCATTATTATTGTATTATCGCATTATTATCGCTAAATAAATGCAAAAGTGTATATTTTACACAAGCTACATGCGCACACCGCACAAACCTATTGAAAGAAAAAAAAAACGTAATTTGTCACATTTGAAATGTATTCGATTTTTAAAACAGTTCCGTCCCCTACCAACTTGGAAACTCTATAAAATATTCAGGAATGTACTATGTGCGTGACGTGGTGACGTCATTGCAAGTTTCATACGTAATAAGACCTAACGCCATAGTGTAGCAAAAGGCAGAGGGAAAACTCATATAATATGAAGTTTTCAAATACACCTAAGACCTCAGGTTTGTTAAAAATAAACCGTTAAAACCGTGTCGGTTAATACGAAAAAAAAATGATTAAAAATATCCTGCAATATTTATTATTAATTAAATATTTGTTTTATAAAAATCGAAACACGATTAGCAAAAGTTGGCTCAATTAGGTAAATAAAACTTTTCGTAAATTTTCAAAATACTTTAACGAAGTTCGGCTAATTTAGCAGCGTCTCGCATCTCACTTATTTCTATTGAATTCGACAAAAACTGACGATTAAGACCTAGTACCTAGCATCTTACTCGTAACGGATTGAATGATGTGGGTGTAAGTTAAATAAGAAGGATAAAAGACATTCCATTTTCAAATCTCTTTTTTCGAAAAAAATTGGATCACCACACCACACTCGGACCTTCAACTACGGGTTGTTATCCAACTTTTTAAACAGTTGTACCATGGAACTGTTCGGAGTCTCGTGGTCTAACTAGTTTGACATAATAGTTGGACCACCATCCCCAAAATCTAGAAGATGCCGTCAAATATCCGGCCATATGCTCGTCATTAAAAATATGAAATTAAATTCAAAAGAAGTATAAATAAGGTAAAACTAATGTCAGACACCCGTATTTGGTCACCAGATGTTTTGTGTCGAAACATTCAACAAACAAACACACAAACTTGGTTCTCATATTGTTCTTATATTTGGTTTGTTTAAAGAATTCTTAAGAAAACAATGCTCTTTTAGGAGTATTACAGGAGCAAATGTTATGTTTATTATTTATTTTATGATGTTTTACACGTGTTCTTTTTTTTGAAGTGACTTTCGGAATTGTTTTTTCTAAAATTATTATTTTTTCGAAATAATTGGACTTAGCTTTATGTGACTAAATGTCTGGCTGCTACTTTGGCCAACGGATAGGCATTGCCATTCGGCCCCGCAGGTAGTTTTTTGGCCACTCTACTTATGGAAACTTTTTTAGATTAAGTTTTTAATATTAGGTAATTCTTGTAAACTTAAACTACTTTTTATTCCATTTATTAAGTCAACCTGTACTAAAAACCTAATGTTTTTAAATTTTTCACTGTGACTAAAATAAAACAAAACCCAATCATAATTTGTTTGAATGAAAAAAGCAATCATTCTAAATTCAAATGTTTTCACATTGTAGATTCGACAAAAAAGCATTCAAATTTCGAATCACGAACATTTGAAGCGATTTAAAAATGCAAAACGAGGTCCGTCGACATACGTTGCGCCCACGTTACATTTTGCAGACGGAATTTTATGGAACTAACAAATCTAAAAGGCAATTTAGAATTTTCCATAGACGCTACCGCCACCACGAATTATAGTAAGGACTTTGTAAAAATTTAACAAATTGTTGATGCTCAATCAAGCGGTCCCTACAAAACAGTCAGGAAAGAAAAAGTTGAAACCATTTTTACGCGTACGTGGCTAAATTTATAACGCATTTTTTTTTGTTATTGTTGCCATAAAGTTTTGGAAAGGTCTTCATACAAATGAAGGTTAATATTTAAAGAAGTTAGAAGGGTAAAGAAAGATACCCTTATAAATATAAAAAATAGAGAAATCTAATATATAAAATTACCATACTCCTCCGAAACGGCTTGACCGATTTTCATGAAATTTTATATGCATGTAGGTCTGAGAATCGGCTACTATCTATTTTTTTTTGTTTCCTTTAGTTTTTTTTTTTGTAAATAGCAAAAAACGTTTTCCGGGACAGCTAATATATTATTTTTTATGTATATAAAAATTACTCCCTATTTTCCTTGGTCACGACATCACGCATGAACGGCTGGACCGATTTCGCTAATTCTTTTGTTGTTGTGTTTATTATTGTCAGGAGAAGGTTCTTATGAAAGAAAATAAAACAAAAGTTGCACAGAAAATTAATACGCGGGTAAAATCGCGGGGCGCAGATAATAATATCGACAAAGTTTTATCACTTGTAATTAGTTCTAATATGGTTCACAGATTACTTTGGATTAGTTTCGCCGATCCCTCAAATTCATAATCAAACCAGTTTGAGGGTTAATTGGAGGAGGCTTATTTCTTATGCCGTACAGAGCCATAAATGATGACAAAAAAGTAAAAAAGTGTCATGGTAATATGATCATGACGCGTCAATGTAACATCTGGGCTTGTGTTATGGTGACGAGTGACGAATAGAAGACTTATATAAAGGAAAAAAATATAAAGATAAAAAAAGGAAAAACATAGGAACACAAAAAAAATTTTTCTTATGACGTTATCACGTAAAATTATCGTCCGTATATCGACTTTACAAGAAAACCATTTTTTACGATTACACCTAATATCCAAGTGACCTTGAAATAAAATTCGAAACTAGGTACCAGTTGTAAACAAATCGCTAAGTGAAATCATAAAACTGAAGTATTAAAGGTTCTATTCACTGTACGACTTTACCAACTTAATTTATACGCAGTTACACGCTGATACGCATTTACACGCTTAAATTATAACAAATTAATACGCAGAAACATGGTAAACTTTCTTAGATAATTGCTGATAATATCGTTATTTAATAACTTAATTAATTATAACATTAGTTATTCTTTTTTTTTTCATTATGATTCTAAAAAAGTTTCAGAAAGTCGGTGAATGTTCCATGCGAAGTGAAAATAAATATGAAAGGACCAAAACCAGACCAGTCGTCCTTTTAATTTTTTTTTATTTCAGCGAATGCGTCATTTTGTGACAAAACTCAAATGCACCAAAGTAATAAACCAAAAATTTGATTTATTGTACCAAAATTACAACAAATCATCCGCCTTTTAATCCGGTAAAATATCTATTATAAGAATAAAATAAATAATTTGAGGCAAAAAATGTTAAAAACTGAACATTGTCTTTTTGCATTGTAATGCCGTTTTGCAAAGTAGCTGCCAGATAAATAAAAAAACGCTTCCCACTATGCTTGCTTAGATCTTTTAAACTACGCAGCGGATTTTGATGCGGTTTATTTAAATAGAGTGAAAAATTTAAGAGGAAGGTTTTGCATAAAACAAAACTACGACGAGTACGAAGTCGCGGGCTTTATATAAAATAAACTCAATTTAATCAGCAATAGAGTCGGGCCATGAATAGCAACTTTATGTTACTCAGGTACGAGGTGGTATATGGTTTACGAGGTACGTAGTGACAAATTTTACGACCATTTGTATTTTCCAATTGAATGGTGTAAATAAATGAGAAAATAAATCTTGGGTTCTTTAGGAAAATTCGAAAATACTGTAGGTAACTATAGTCGTGAAAAGAAGTGCAGTAGCAATCCAACGGATGTAGGAATATTTATTTCTATTCTAGGTTTGTACAAATTTGGCAAAATTAAAAAAAAAGTGCCTGAAATTATTAATTTAAGAAAGTAATCCTACACCAGTTGGTTCCGAAACAGAAAGTCTCTGAAGGAAATGCCATTGTTTGCAGAAAATCCACATATTAGAACGTCTATTAGGTGACAATGTCCAAATTTCCAATAATACAACGTTTAAACTCATAACTACATTATTAATCCAATAGATGGACAAGCATTTTTTGATTCTGAAAAATAACTAAGAAGATTAAACCAGAATTACTCTTATGTAGAAGTTTTGTACTTGTAAACAGGTTGTTTTCCGCTATTAGACCCTTTTTAAATGGGTCCTTTTTGCATGAGGATGGAGTAGGCTTGCCCAGCAATGTAGAAGTTTTATCGTGATCAGAAGTACAGTAGCCATCTAACGGATGGACAAGCTAATAAGAAAGACTAAGCCTAACCGACACATTTATACAGTTTTATTTTTAAAATTGACCGACGACCTTTATATTCCACCCAATATTGTACGTGCCTCAAAAAAACTACTTATAAGTGGGTAATTTCGCACCGATTCCAAAAAAAATCCATAATTACAGTGGCATAATTCCCAAATCATAAATGATACACTTTTGGCAAGCAAACTATAAGAAAGCACGTTCGTGCTTGCAATCAATATAGCTATAATAATATTTTAACCATGCAGCTGTTTGAGTTGGTATGGGCATGTGATAAGAAGAGAAGAGACGCATGTAACTAGAAGAGTGATGAGTATGAATGTAGAGGGATGGAGAGGAAGAGGACGACCTAAGAAAAGATGGATGGACTGAGTAAGACAAGAGATGAGAGAGATGAATGTTAACGATGACATGACGACTAATAGGACTGAATGGAAGAAAAAGACATACTGCGCCGACCCCAAATAAATTGGGATAAGGGCAGGAAGATGATGATGATGATGATGCAGCTGTAGAAGTTAATATAATATGAATATGTTGGATTGGTATTGATACTTAGGTTGAATTGAGATGAACGTACGCACGAGGATAGATAAAATAACGAACGTCTATATTAGAGGAAGTCGTAGTTCCAGTAAAGGAAACGGTGAAAAGAGAAGCATGTAACTAGAAGAGTAATATATATGAATGTAAAGGGATGGAGAAGAATGGGACGACCTAAAAAAGATGGACTGCGTGAGACAAGGTATGAGAGAGATGGATGTGAACCTTGAGATGACGACTAAGCATTAAGCTTGAGCAGAATGGGAGAAGAAGACGTACTGCACAAACCTCAAAATTGGGACAAACGCAGGCAAAAGAAGTGAAATTCTTAAAATCAACCAAACGCTTTCGCTGATAGCTTGACTAAGCCCCTTTTAACAAGCCTGATTATAGATTGATGAGTAGGTACCTATTATTTCATGGTTGTAATTAGACCCTTGCTTGACCTTGAATTGAACTTTTCCTATTATTATTTTTTGGCTTAGCTCGATGTGTGCATCTAACCAGTATCAAGTTATTTTAGGTATACAGGTTTCCTTCATAATATTTCTTTTTTAAATGTTTTTGTTTTGCTGATGCCACCTGACAATGTCAAAATATTTGAATCATTCCAATTAATAAACTCTGAGAGAAACATCAAACTCTTCAAAAGAAAGTTGGAAAAAATGACTTAGAGACTTCAAACTACCATTTTGCAATAGCAACATATTATTGCATGGTTTAAAAAATCCAACTGTACTTATATTTCGTAATCAACTCCAAATTACATCTCCAAAATGGCTCCCAATTTAACATACGCAAGTGAATAATTTGACTCCTTTTGCGAGAGAAAACAACAGTCTGAACCAACAATTAAGGATTAAAGTAGATTAAAAACTATTCTATTTGTCGATAGCTAGTCGAACGATCGGGGACTGCCGCGGTAAAGCTATTGCATCGTGCAAGCTATACATACACGTTAAGCGAACACTCGGCCGAGCTACATGGTAGGTGGAGTGGGGGGTGTTAGGTTTTATTTTCGTTACGGAATTTCTTGATTCGGTCACAGCGCTCAAAGCCCGCGATAAAAGCTATGCAATAGCTTAAAAACAAGGGAGCATCTGTAAGGCAACTGATTTCTGAATTTCTATACGCTATTTCAAAACTGATTTTGAGTACTCTACCTACCCTACCTAACTAACCTAAACTGCTCCAGTAACCACGGCTATTGCAACCATAGAGGTTTCATAGATATTGCAACATAGCCGAAAGTTATAAAATATAAGAACGCGATTTCAATTCCGGGCAAACAAATTGAGTGACTTTGAAAAATTCTTCGACTATCGCAGGCCAAAAAGTCTGTAATCTACTTCAACCCTTAATCCGGCGGTGTTTTTGTGACTGATGCATGTAAGAAAAGTGGGTTAAACATCGAAATGTATGGTTTAACACTTGCGTTGAGACCAAAACCAATACGATTAATATTGGAGTTGCATTCAATGGAATTGAGTCGGTGAAAAATGCCCATTTATATTTATACATTGTTAAATAAATGGTTTTTATAAATGTATTTTTACTAAAATTTAGTACCGACTTACTTCCTTATAATTAGGCTTAGAACTAATATTATCGCTAAAGTTTAAAACTATTTTACCAACATGCATTCACTGATCGTCAGTGTAAATTTAAGAAAGAACATTGTTAAAAATGATCATGTCTTGGGGTGATATTAACAAGGATTGAGATTTACATTTTTAAACACTTTCTTTGCCGGAAGTTTGTTGTAAGTTTTGTTCTTAAAGATAAAGAAAAAAGAACTTAAATAAGGAAGGTTTATATTTTGTTTTAAACAAATACGTTTTAGAAAAAATCTGCTGTCTAGTTTATACTAGATTTTGTGATATATTTTTTGGTAAAATAAAATCAGACGCACTGACAGACGGAAGGACCCTAACGCAGTCTGTTAATTTCGCGTGTTGCCCAGAACTAACGAGAGATCGGCATGTTGATATTTAGAGCCACTGCGTATTAGTTCATACTAGCTGTTGCCCGCGACTTCGTACGCGTGGTAGTAATGTTTTACCAAAACCTTCCTCTTGAATCACTCTATCACTTTAAAAATCCGTTGCGTAGTTTTAAAGATCAATTCATACAGAAAGCGGGAAGCGACTATGTTTTATACTATATGTATTGATAAAGGCGACGAAATAGGCGAATCAAGATTTTGTTTAGCACGTTTATACCTACTTACCTACCTAAGTAGGTTTATTAAATTTTATTTTAATTAAAGTAGCCTAACAAATATGCTGATTTCGCTCAAAACAAAAAGTTCTTTTTAGGTATTTAGGTTACCCTTTCGGGTAAAAAGGCAAAATTAGCTGAACCCAAATTAAAAATCGCGGAAAATAAACCCGAACCGACGGGGTTAATAATAAAGAAAAACAATTAAGCGTCGGAAAAACAGTTCGTAGCCTTTTTTTCATCCTTACTAAGGTCCTTGTTATATTTATTGGGGTTCCTGGAGGTTGAATACAGAGTGTTTCATTTCTCTGATCTATAGGGTCGTGACGTTTTGTTGTATCAGGGGATTTTGGAAGAATTTTTGCGTTTGAACTATTTAGAAATACAACACAATGGAGCAAGCGACAACCGACAGAAAGATGGAACCACGACTGAAAAAACAAGAATTACGAGGATATTCCATCTCTCACGAGTTCTGTCTGGTAGGCTTTTATGGTCAGCTTTTTACCCGACTGCAAGGAAAGGGTTATGCTTACTTACACTTTGACAGAAAAGCCAAGATTATTATAAGAAAAGATCAGTGTAAGCCAGACTGTGAATGTCAGTTTTAGAAGCACAATATAGGGCAATACAATTTTAAATGTCATAGTAACTATTTAATAATTCAACAACATTTTATAAAAGCATAATAATTATTTGTTATCTTTTGCAATACTACGTATTCCAAGGCATCTTGAGAATCAAAAATCGAACGTCTCATTTTCCTATAGTTTCACCCACTGTCGCTGTCGCATTTGTTACTCTATTATGAACAAGGTTCATTTTTTCTTTAGCAGTGGTCATTTGCGGTTTACTTTCGTCCCACGTTCTTGGAAAGTAGCTACTTTCTTGTCCCTAGTATTAAGGTTTTTGTACCTACATGTATTTTCTTGTTTCTTTCGGATTTATTTTAGTAGGGTTCCTTATTAAACTTAGTTTAGGGTCTTTCCGGATTAAGGGACAAAGGGGAAGTATATTTTCGGTGGTAGGATTTATGTAACAATTTGTCTTTCAAAAAATTAATTTTTGCGGTCCAAAATCTAATCTACAAAATATTTTCTGTATATATGTATAGACTATTATTATGTATTGTTTGAATCTAATTTAACTGTATCTCACCCTTTATCCAAAAACAGAAGATAATAAATAAAATAAATAAATACTGCAGGACATTCTACACATCGTCATCTAGCCCCAAGCTAAGTAACTAGACTTGTGTTATGAGTGCTAGACAACGGATATACTACTTATATACTTTTTCTTTTGTAAATATATACTTATAATACATAGAAATAACCAGACCACAGACAAATATCTAAGCATAAATACATGTCTGAGACGGGAATCGAACCCGCAACCCTGTGCTGGCAGACCGGCAGTGTGACCATTGTGCCAATTGGGTCGTAATGGTGCAGAACCCTTTTGTGGGAGAGACCGACTCGCACATGGCCGGTTTTTTTAAACACGATCTCATGCAAGCCGAACCTAATGTTATCCACTGACCAAAAATAAAAGTCTTTAGAAGTATCGAAGGGTAAATTTTTCTGTCTACTGAACTAATAGAGCTGAGATGAGATGATAGGTATTTTTACCTAAAGGTTTTATCTTTAAATTCGACACATGAACCAAAGGTCGTGATGCAAAGTTTCGTAATTGCGACATGTATCAATTATCCATATACATTAGACGTCTCAATTTACATGTTTGTAAGCAATGCTTAGTGATGTAATGTTTTATTTGGTACAAGGTGATAAGGGCCCTAATGTTTTGGTAGGCAACGGTTAAGCAAGTATTTAAGAGGAAAGGGTACAGGGGGTTTCGTTGGCTTATGTAAATTTCATAAAAAATAAATAAAAAAAAGTCTGTCGATTGGCGATATCGCTAATAGAAAGCAATCTTGTCTAAGGGGGCGGTCTTTTAGATTGCATCGTAACCTACCATCTATCATTTGTAAAAATAAATACTTAAGGTGAAAGGGTACCGGCGCTCCCTCTATACAAACGTAGTCGATTATTTTCTTCCTGGATAATGACAATAGAGCAATTATTTTTGCACCATAAAACTTATAACCATGTATGTTTTAGTTGTTTTTTTTTAATCTTAATTTCTATGATAATAAGAAACTGAAAAAAAAAAACAAAACATAAGGGTATAGTCATGGCAGGTATAGGTTTTATAGCACAAAAATATTTTTGCTTGTGTCATTATCCAGGGAGGAAACAGTCGACTACGTTTGTATAGAGAGAGCGCCAGTACCCTTTCACCTTAAGTATTTATTTTTACAAATGATAGATGGTAGGTTACGATGCAATCTAAGAGACACTGCTCCTTAGACAATATTGCTTTCTATTAGCGATATCGCCAATCGACAGACTTTTTATTTATTTATTTTGTATGAAATAGACACAAGCTAACGAAAAGTCACGTAGGCTTGCGTTAGAGAAAAAATAATGGTGAATAAACTTACTTACCATTATTTTTTAGATGCAACTGCATCTTATGCTAATTTTATACAAAGTTGTACGTCAATTTCATACAATTAAATCTATCGATTGACGATATCGCTAATAGAAAGCAATCTTGTCTAAGGGGGCTGGTCTCCTAATATTCGGCATTATTTATGTGCCCATTGGTTGCCGGTAGTACATGAAGTAGACTTTTCTGGAAGATAAAAGTTCACTAGTGACTAGATCTTAAAGTTTTACACGTCAAGAAAGACAGACGCAGGCAACTGATACCATCTTACTGTACGAATAAGGAATGACGAAGCAAAACACTTAGTGCGGGTGTCTGGGATTTCCAACATAAATCGGTGTCGAATATCAGTTTTTCTGGATGTAGGTACTTGTATAACGAAATAATGGAGACTAGCTTTTGCACGCAAATTCGTCCGCGGAAAAGTCGAAAATGGACTAAGGAATCACGTTGTCCCATACAAACTTTGTCCCCCCTTTTTCACCCCCTTAGGAGTAAAATTCCGGAAAATCCTTTCTAATCGGATGCCGACGTCATACAAAGAAGACACCCACCAAGTTTCAAGTCTCTACGATCAGCGGTTTAGGCTGTGCGTTGATCCGTCAGTCAATCAGTCAGTCATTCAGGACAAAGCATTTTATATGTATAGATATTAAAATATTTTGTAAATTCCTTTCTCCCATTTTTTCAGATAACAGACAGATTGTGCTTAAAAATTGCTCTCATCAAAATTGGTTCCATAAGTTTTATCATTATAAAAAATAATATTTTTTTTCTCTAAGTACATTTTTTTAATTACGATAATTGAATGAACCGCTCCTCCATTCCTAACGCTATTTAAAAGATAAAATATACATTGAAAGTCATGAATATTTAAAAGTTAAGTTAAAATATACATCTTCATCCAGCTCCAGACTTATTCTTTGAAACGCTAAACAAATATACGTCTGTAACATAAAAGCATTTGATCTATTGAAATCACAATGCGGTCTGGAGATTGTTTTGCGTAATGTGAATTAAAACGGGAGTTACACCGCAGGAGTAATCAAATGGTAGTAGAACGGTATCTAGATCTGTGGTTTTTGATGTAAGAAATATAGCTAGGTAGTGTGTTTTGTCCGCGACTTCTTTCGCATGGTGTTTATTTTTCAAAATACTTTATTAGCGGATACCTCCGTTATAATAAGCAATACTTAAGCATATAGTATGGTCGCCTGCATAATTGCAGACCCACCATAGAGCGCCAAAACGGCTGTTATAAGAATGTTTTCAACACGAGCAAGATTCTAGACACTTGCTTTAGATGAAGTTCAAAGCAGACTCATCAATTAATCAAACAAAAATTATAAGAATGAAAACATTCCCATAATAGTATATTTTGAACTCTACCGAGGGCTGCAATTATGCAGCTGACTGTACAAATGTATTAAGCATCCAATGGAATAAAAAATTGCCTTTGGCTATATTTATAAAATACTATCTAAAATCCGCGGTTTTACAAGCGTCGTGTGAATATACTATGTTACTCCCTAGGATTTCATGTAACCGAGTTTCATCAAAAAGAAGCCTATGTAGCCTATTATCTATATACATACTGAGTTTCATAACAATCGATTCAGTTATTTTTGTGTGAAGAATTTAAAAATACATACTAACACAGAAACTTCCCATTTTATAAGTCGGAGAAGGACGAATGTCCCTGACTTCTACTAGTTTCCCTAGAGAAAATGAGGCAACAGGACTGGCGTTTATCACATTGCCTACTTCTGGGCTTCATGTCTCAAACATTTTATATATTACTAGCGACCCGCTTCGACTTCGCACGGCTATATTATGCATGTATAAACCTTCCTCTTGAATCACTCTATCTATTTAAAACAAACCGCATCAAAATCCGTTGCTTAGTTTTAAAGATCTAAGCATGCATAGGGACAGACAGCGGAAAGTGACTTAGTTTTATACTATGTAATGATCCCATTACATAGTATTTGGGCCATAGGTAAATAGGACGAGTCCAGAAGTCACTCAACTATACTTTCGAAAACTTCAAATGAGTACTTAAATACCTACTTAAGGGTAGAGGTGCTGGGCAAGCCTACTCCATCCTCACGCAAAAAGGACTCAATTAAAAAGGGTCCAATGGCGGAAAACAGCCTGTATACAAGTACAAGTATCTACTTTATCAAAGCACAATTCCAATAGTGAATGGGACAAAACTTAAGGACAAACGAGGAAATCGCTTCATTTTAGTTCTCTCACAGCCTTCGAAGACCTCTTACCCTGATGTAAAGTACCTTATTAAATAAAACTGTTTCCTTTAACACGAAATGTTCCGACATTCCATTATGGGAAATATCAAATTAATAGAGTATTACATTCGCGTTCCTATGGTGTGTAGCACTCTTGAGTTGCCCAAGGCGATAACTTTTAATCAGCAGTTACTCTGACGACGTACGGTCTACGGAAAGCTGAGATTTGTGAATGAAAACATCCCAAATTACAATATTATTTTTTCTTTATACTAATTGAGACATAATTAAACCTCAGTATCTGGTATAAATTTCAACTTCTACCAAGTTGAAAGTCCACTTGTCCTTGAGGAAATTGGTAATGACACACGGACGGACAGACGGACAACAGAGAGATTTTAATAAGGGTTCTTTTTTGCTTTTAGTGTCATTTTTAGGGTTATGTAAACCCTAAAATAGACACTAAAAAGGAAAAACACATCCTTACTAAGTTTTTAAGAAGTTTCTATGTGTTCTATGTTCAAATGTATTAAGCATCCAAATGAATAAAAAAACTTGACTTTGAGGTTTCATTTTAAGGAGGCCCGGCATGCAGCATTGGTTTAGTGGACGTAGAACTTTACCCGCATGCCGAATATGAATGGAAATTGTTTATACCCACTGTTACTTCACACTGTGGCCTAAATACCTCCAATCATGATCGCTAAAGAAGAACGATTGATGATATGGGTCAGATTTGGATAGCTAGTGATGGGAAAATTCAGATTATAATGCTATCAATATCGATATTATTAACTACCTACTGTGACCTAACTACCGCCTATTGTAATCGCTATAGAAAAACGATTATTGTGGTATTTATGTAGTTTAGTGACGAGAAGATAGGGATTTTTTATCGATATTTTATTCACATTGACCTAAATACCTAAATAAGTCATGATTTAGGCATTAAGAAGAATAATTTTTATAACCTATGTAGGATATGGATCAGATTTAGGCATGAATTTATTTTTATAATTTATTTTTACTCGACTATGGCGCAGTCAAAGGGAGGGTTTTGTTTTTATAAGATTACTTTAACAACTTCGAATTTTGACTTGTTACTTGTAATGGATAAACCCAAAATTGACTCGATTACCTAAAATCGAGTCAATTTTGGGTAAACTTTGATACAGGAACGGAGTATTATTTTGATTATCGATATTTTGCTTGATTTTATAGAATATTTCTTATTTTTTTATTTTATAGCGGATTATGGTTTTTTATATCATTTGATAAGGTATATTAAAAACCAGATTTCTCTAATACTATACTGACTTATAGATAATACTATATAAACGTTGTTTTGCCAATTACAAAAAAAAACGATGTTGTTCAATTCTCAGACCTAACGAATATACACAAAAAATTCATACACATCGATTAAGCCGATTAGGTGGAGTTAGGTAACTAACACCGCGACACGAGAATTTTATATAAGTAAATAGGGATTATTTACCACATTTTTACAGTAGGTGTCGGCCCAAATGTGATCTCATCACATGCTTACCTGAAAACAAACACAAAAACATTACAATCATATCTACAAACCACATCTTATCTACACAGAACAAACAAGAACACAATTTATTATATCAAAATGTCAAGTTTACGATAACAAATCATTTGCAAATGTCACTGCCAATGCCAAAGTTATCGACTATCGATAAACTGGTGAACATCACTATATGAATTGCATAACAAGGTTTACAGAAATGCATTTGTTTGACCATTTCTTTGTTATTTTGAATGATGTAAACACAGAGGCGAATTGAGGCCGTCTATGGAGCAAATAGTAATATTTCAACTAGTTGCGCTTCGCGGTTTTACCCACGTAGATTCCGATCCAGTGGTAATATAGGAATAAAAAGTAGCTTATGTGTTAATCCAGGTCTCCAGCTATCTACATACCGAGTTTCATTGCAATCGGTCCAGTAGTTTTTGCGTCAATGAGTAACAAACATCCACAAATACACATACTAACACACAAACTTTCATATTTATAATATTTGAAGGATATCTTTCAATAGATAGAGTTTCAAATATTTATGTTTTTTTGAATAATCATTTTTGTTTCTGTTTTCTTATAATCAAAATTTAGTGTCTACTTGTGATTTATTTTTATGGTGCAAGAAAGTGTTAATCTATCTATTTTTTTTACGTCTGACAGTGGATCCTCAGTTTTTCAGTCTCCCTTTATGGCTTAGTTCGACACACCCTCGATATGCACGCAAAACTAGCTCACGGTGCAGATAAAAAAAACTTGACAGGTGTCAATGGACACCCGGATGGAACGAAGTTCCTTTCGATTAATTAGTAAATTGTAATAAAATCAAAAAGTGTCGTTACAACTTTTAGTCTTAAATTTTACCGTCTAGCCTCCTTTCGCAACGCGCGATAAAGAACTTCGTTCCAATATTTCTTCTAATCAGAATAGTTTCTGAAACTTATAAATACAAATTAAGATATCATTATTATGTTAAAAGAAAGAATTCCATGCCGGATCCACACCTATAATTCTAAAACACTAATAAAAGCTCAAGTTACATTTCAACGCAACTAATAAAATCGAAAATGACTTCCCAAAGTACGAATCAAAACGAGTTCATCGTCGCATCGTAAAATCAAATCACACATCCAAAATAACTACAACTTCTTTCTTAGATATATGAATGAATGTTCCTATTTTGAATTCATTAAGTGTTCCGGGATTTCGTACATCCGGTGGCCCAAAAAGATCGGTTACGTTATGATTATGATCCATGTGTTCGTTATTTGAAAATTATCTCGTGTTTCGAACGCATTATGTTTGTAAAGAGGTCATATTACTTTGATGTTGAAATAAGGTTGCCATTGTTTTTTTTTTTTAGGAATTCGGTGGTGTGATTTTAAAAAAAGAATGATAGAAAAACGATATTTTGTACTAAGTAGGTATGTAATTTTTTTTTTCCATTTAATTTAAAGCTATGATTTAAAGATTTATATGTACTATTTTATGGGTGAAAATAATTTGAATGAAGATCTGGGTGCTTATATTCGCAGGTCCTTAACTAAAAGTGGCCTGGGTCTACAACAATATTAATGAAAAACTGAAAAATCTGTTCAGTTCATAATTACAGAATTTTCATAAAGGATATGATAAAAAATTGGCATCATAAGTTTTGTAAATCTTTTGATGTCTAATCGAACCTCGTCTATTAATTAAAACCAAATTCATGCAACAGCATCTAAATTAATTTAACATTCATCATATTTACCTAATCAACATGCAATCTTGACCTACTTCTCAAGCATGACAAGACAAGTATGACGCATAACAATGTCATCTAAATATTTCCCTACTCTTTCACACTTGTCAAAATTATTATCTTTTTGTCCTTTTTATTCGTACTAATGATTTGAACATGTGCAAGACCTTCGTGTACTTACCAAGTTGTTTTTACAGTTGGTTGTGGCGCTATCATCTATGCAAAGTTTTAAATTGTCTATGTAGATTTTTAGTTTCAATTTTGTCCGGCTGAATACATAATTTGGTGGTACTGTTATTCTTATTACAATTGAATTGACGCCATGTTTGGTGTTGTTGGTTTACTTAATTTTGTATTGTTCGAGTTTGAGTCATTTTTTGTTGTTTAAAAGTGTATTTCTTAATAACTAGCTATGTTTTGCGTATCCATTTGCATTAGTATCCGTGACTTACAAAAATTTTAACCACTATATGTCACGATTTTGGATTCAGTTGTCTGTCAGTCAATCAATAAGTAAACACGTACACACATACTTATTCAAACCAAATACCCAACACAATGGTCTAGCTCTTTAGAAGTTTGTGGGGTACGGCCACAATTAATTTTTATAGAGAGAGAAGATAGATGGACGTAAGCTTCAATTTTGTCAATGTTAGTGGGACGAATCTAAGGTTTCGTTTTCCGATGTAAATGAAAATACTAACTAAATAGACTCAGGTAAATCACTGAGGCATTAGTGATTCATGCCAAATTCAGCGCGACTGCGGGGCTTCCTAGCAAACCACGTTGCACCTCTTAACCTGCCCATCCAGCTCTAACAGTTGTACGTTAAATGACCTTATGTCAGCTAATAACAACGCCTGGCAGTATCTGTAGTGGACGGACCCCATCGTTCCTCATATAATTTGTGCCATCGATACGAAGAAAAACAAGAGATCAAAGGGGGGTAGACAAGTTTTCTCGATAGGCGTCGTACGTGAGCGCAAATGCATGGCGCAGCTAGTAAGCAATAAAACGTCCAACAAGTTCTCGTCGGCTATTCTTCTATATCTATTCTAACAAATGATACCGTTCTATCATTTGTATGGTGCCACACAAGTTGTGAAACTCTACCGTTAACTACTAAATCAGCTGTTGAATACGTTCCTATAGTTATCCATTTATGACAGGTCGAGCACATTTTTATGGTTAACAAATTCTAACACGAAGAGGCGTCGTAGGAATTGATGGTTCAAACCCACCGTAAGCTACACATTTTGGCTTTTTAAATGATTTTCTGTAATTTAGAATTGCAAAAAGAATAATTATTAGATTATTGTCTAAAAGCCCGCATGGTCAGATGACATAAAAGCTCTTACGAGCAGCTGAAGAAGAGAATTAGAAGAAATTTCTTAATATTATAAAATGAGATGATATATACAGCGACATTATGCTAATTCTATGCATTAGGGGCTACTGTGACTGGGCGACATTGTTTAGATGAAGAAGGCGTGCCTAGAACCTATACTACTCAGCTTAGTCGACTGTACCCTGAGGAAAGAATACGTCAATACGTCTGGAGCCAACTAATACAAATCTGTTCTACGTTGATATTACCATTTAGCCCGAAAAAAACATTTCACTGAAAACATCAAAGAGTCAACGACTAAATGAGATCCTTTAGACGCATAACACCAACTACGCAAAACACCACCTTTACGCAAAACTCATAACTCGCAAAATACCACTTACGTAAAATTCCAACACCAACTTCGATTTAAGCAAAATACCAACTACGCATAACACCAACTTTGATTTAGAAACAAACAAATAGAAACAAAAGACGATCGAAATGATGATCGAAATAAAAACAAAAGACAATCGAAAAACCGGTAAAAAGAGCCGATCGTAACATAAGACTATCGAAAGGAAACAAAAGACGATAAAAACAGCGACATAAAGGCGGGTACCTGCCAAAATGACAGACGTCAAAGTGACAGCTGTCAGATCGACAAAATTCAGAACGAAATAAACACAAGTAACTCGTTGCCTCCAAATCTCCTATTAAGGTTATGGTAAACTTGCCACTGCTTTACTATAGCCCCTGACTTGACGGACTATGACGACTTTGACTGTTCTGAAACACTTTAGGCCCGATTTATGAAAAATCGGGTCACAATTTGATGCAAAATATAACTTGACACTGGCTAAATGCACAAGCCGTGCGAAGCCATAATTAATAGCAAAAAAAAACACAAGTAACCTAAATATTTATGTATCTTCATTTGTGTTGTCTCTTTTTGTTTAGATCAAAATTATTCTGCACAAGGAACCTCAAGAACCGGCCAACTCTCATTGCTATAGTTTTTTCCTCGACTCATTTAACAATGGCAGAATTGCGTCCTCATGTCAGCAGTCAGCCATACAAAAGAAGTTGAAGTTAAAACACAAGTAAATTAAAGCCCTTAATTTAAATTCACACCAAGTTCCAAATGATTTATTAGTCTATTTAGTTAATTAATGAAAATAATTATGAAAAATTGGTCCAGTCGGCGCTGTGTGAATGCTTGAATGAATTTTATGAGAGCTAGTGTCAATTGAGACAGTATTTAGGTCGATTTCATTTGTTCATTTGTTTTATGGGGCAATAAAAATGATACGCCTGTATTCCATATCTATTATTTAGTTTTATGATGAACTAGCTGCGCCTCGTGGTTTCATTCGATCCCTTAAAAATATTGCAAGTATCCTATATGTTAATTCAGGTCTTTAGCTATCTACATACTGAGTTCCAACGCATTCGGTTCATTTCAATTCAACGGTCACCATGCCGGACTGCCAAACACAGGGTTGCGGGTTCGATTCCCACCTCAGACAAGTATTTATGCTTACGTATTTGTCTGTAGTCTGGTTGTTTCTATGTATTATAAGTATATATTTACAAAAGAAAAGTATTTATGTAGTAGATCCGTTGTCTAGCACCCATAACACAAGTCTAGTTACCTATTTAACTTGATGGCGATGTGTGGAATGTCCTGTAATATTTATTTATTCGGTTTAGTTGTTTTTGAGTAATGGAGTAACAAACAAACACAAGCTTTATAATATTGGTAGGATTAATTAGTGTGGATACCCCTTACAATAAAATTACCCGAATTGAAAGAGTAACTTTCTAGATAGTTTTTTTTACAGCTTTAATTCTTTTTTGTTGTAACTAGACCTAAAAATACTCAGTTTAGTAAAAGTATATTATAATAGAAAATTAAACCTAGATATCCGAAAGACAATTTTAGCTAGATGACACAAAATTTAAAGCAGAAAGTCAACTCAGCTAGACGACTTAAAAGAAGCTTAAAAGCAGAATCAGTAACTAGCAATAAGGTCGGAATTGAGAATAGTCCTAATGATTAAAATCTGAATATCATAAAGATAAGCTAAATTATTTATATTCGGATATCCCCATAAAGCTACTTCTTTTAAAACCTTTCCAAATTAATAATACGGTTCATTCAATTCTCAAGTCCATTCATTTTAAAGTTCATCGTATTATAATTACATATTGCAATGAATTATATTTGATTATATTGGATTTAGATTTTGGCAATAAAAAATAATGGCTTTACATAATAATAACGGTGTTTTTATTTTAATATTGTTATTTTTATTTAAACTTCACTGTCCATTCTTTAAAATGTTCAACGACTAGCTTTTGCCCGTGACTTCCTCCGCGTTAAAACTTGTGTCAAAATAAAATGTGATCTAAATCAAAAGCACTACGAAGTATTGATATAAACTTCGAAGCAAATCACCTCCATAATAACTTTGTACCCCTTTTAACCTTTTAAAATTGAATGAATTTCAATAAAATACGAAATACGTATTCCATCAATTCTGTTAAAGAATGTTTATACAAAATTTGAAATAGATTGGACCAAGGAATCACGTTGTCACATACAAATTTTGCCCTCATTATTCACCCCCTAAGGGGTAGAATTTCGGAAAATCCTTTCTTATCGGATGTCTGCGTCATACAAAAAACACACCCTCCAAGTTTCAGGTCTCTACGATCAGCGGCTTAGGCTGTGCGTTGATCCGTCAGTCAGTCAAGACAAAGAATTTTATATGTATAAAAGATTTATAATATGTATAGATTAAAAACTTTCGACCCATAAAATCCTCAAACAAAAAACGTAAAAGAAAACTCTTTGTATCCAATCGTAATCCTTGAAATAACTTTTCTTGCTTGTTACGAGCCGTTTACAAGCAATATAGCTACTAAACAAACTTAATATTGTATTTTAATCTTCGATTATAGCTCATAAGTTTTTAATTTTAAAGTCCAGTTTAGTATGACTTGAAAAAAGTGAGAAAATATTAACTTTGTCAATAGTTGGTCGCAGTAAAAACTTAGTTTTACTTGCAAATGCGTCAGAGACAGGGCACCGTTAATAGATTTCGCGTATTGAATAAACCTTCACCTATTATGTACTTAGCTAAGTGTAAGTACTTAAACTAAATACCTACGTTAAGGTACGGTCGGCTGCATAATTGCAAACCCACCGTAGAGCTCCAAAACGGCTGTTATAAGAATGTTTTCAACACAAACAAGATTCTAGGCACCTAAAGTCGTATAACTCATCAATTTATCAAACAAAAATTATTAGAATGCAAACATTCCAATAATGGTAATTTTCGAACTCTACCGGGGGCTATAATTAAGCAGCCCTACTTATTTTGAGCGGTGTTGACGAGTTCTTACCTCTGGACATAATCGACTAAACTGGGAAGGTGGGATAGATTCTGGTCCAGCTATCTAATACATTATCCCAGCGTTCTGAATGGCATGAATTAAAAAAATGCTGGTACTGTATAAATCATCTTGATTATTATGTAAAGGCTACCTACCTAATACTTATCTCAAATTATTCTGGTCGTGTAAGATGGTTTGAAATTTAACTCAGTCTCCCTTATTCTAAAACGAGGTTTAAGGATAGACCGAGATGTGGATTAAACTTTAGATTTAGACACAGATTTACTCGTGAACTATAGTCTAAACACTGTCCACATCTCGGACTATCCTTAAACCTCGTCTTGTAATAAGGGGGAAGATGTTTAAGTTATTTTTTTTGTGTAAAATCGTAGAGAAAATGTATGTACTAGAGTCGCATTTTAGAAAAAACACATAATCAAATTTTCGATTTCTAAGAAATTCGCGGGTATTCTGTGTCTAATACATTCGACGTTTACCAATTGCATTATTTAACGAAATATTCAAAGTGAGTGTTATTACACGATCTCTGTATTAACGCCCACAATTTTCATTAACGCATTAAGTTTTAAGTTGAATGTTGTGTAGCAGATAACTTGAGATAACAAAGTAATTGTGTTTACTTTAACTTACTTACAGTGACATATTATGGTGACATCGGAGCTGGATTTCGCTGAAACAATATTGGTCCAATATGGGCTCATTTGTTTTTGTCACTCTTACTATTTTACGTTTTTTTAATGTTTTGAATTAGTGTTCAACACATTTTTTTTTTCGATGTTTTAATGTTTTTTCGATGCAGTTCGGTAAAATTTTCGAAAAAAAATCCGATAACAAACTGTTTTTTAAATTATTTTTCTAACGTTTCACTGTGTTTTCGACGCTGAACTGTTTTTCATTTATTTTTTTTATTATAACGGGTTTCTGACGTCACTCGACTGTTCGACAGTTTATCTACTATTATTTCTGATTTTCATCTTCTGAACTATTTTTCTTATAGTTACGCTGGTATTTCGATAATACTGACACAATTAGCACCTCTTTCTCTACCTCTGTTTATTTAAATATACCTATAAAAATAAACAAGACTTCTTGACACAGAAACTCTAAAAATACACTCAATAATCATCCTGTTACTGAATACACCTAATTCGTAACAAAACTGAGCATTTTCATAACATACACCTTATAAGGGTTGAAGAGAAACCAAATCGTTGTTTCATCGACGTCCTATCTAAATAAGATATTTAAAGTCAACGTTTTGTAGAGAAAACTCAAAATAAAAATCTGAATCTGATGAAATCAGTTGTTTGTGTCTGTCTTTCTTGACGCGTAAAAGAAAATGGCCAAACTTCGAACAAAAATAACTTGTTTGCAAGTTCGAACAAAAATAACTTGTTTGCAAGTTTGAACAAAAATAACTTGTTTGCAAGTTCGAACAAAAATAACTTGTTTGCAAGTTTGAACAAAAATAACTTGTTTGCAAGTTCGAACAAAAATTACTGGTTTGTTCAAGAAGCTAACCTCCTTGGTTAGGTTTCTGAAGTTCTTTTAGTGTAATGGCGACAGATATTGATGAAGAAAATGTGACTTTAAATGTTAATATCTTTTTTCTATATCTAATACACAAAATACTGTCAACTTAATTATAATCTAGAAAAAGCGGAGATTTTTATCATATTTTTTCTATTTATGTATATCATGCTCAAGTATTGCCATGCCATCATTCTTTGGGGTCTTCGAGGGACAGTGATTGTCAATGCAATCAAAAAAGGAATGCTTTTTATAAGTGGTACTTATTTTGGAGCCAATGAAATTGTAACTGTAACCTTTAAATCAAAATCAATTATTAAGTACCTAATACTTAAATAATGTCATATACGTCACGTTCTTGCAATAGTAAGTTTAAGAAGCAATGTCATGGTGGAAGATTACCACCCACGGGCCTAAGTCCTATCGCCAAGCGGACTTGTCCGTGTTCCGATACCTCGGCTGGTACAGCCACAAAATAATAAGAACTGGTCGGAAAAGTGTATGTTCGAAGACTCCCGTTTATTTGGGGCTCGCAATTTTATAAGTAGGTGTAATTTAATAAATACTTTTATCGAAACTATGAATCTATTTTTGTGTTGACGTTACTTGAGTAAATATTAGGTAGGTAGTTAGGTATCCGGACTACGGATTTAGAAAATGAACTATTGATTTGCAGGGTGTAAGGAGGTTTTTTAATAAAAATTATGTCGTAGGGGTATGGGCGTATTATGTGATTGGGGGTTAAACATGGATGCCACTATCTTTGAGTCACGAGCATATAGATATCTTCTAGAAAACCGTGCTACATCTGATACCGCATCATCACTTACCATTGTGTGAAATAGTAAAACGCTGCCCTATTACTTTATTCGGGGAGTTTCATTTTGACTTTGTCACGTCTATAACTGCAAAAATTTATATATCTTTAAATTCTACCCACATCGCACTTCAGTTCTGCAGGATGTAGCCCACACACTCAGTTAGTTCTCAACTATCAATCTTAGTGTTAAGAAATAGAATCCAAAGTTGATTAGAAAGGGAATGTGAGTGGAAATCAATGGTTCTGTTGTCGGTAAGGACTGTTTCAATTCAAGGATTGTACCGTGAGAAATTATTTGAAAGTTGCTGTGAGAAAAATTTGTTTAGTTTAATAGAATTGCAATTACGTCATGTAGATGAAATTTATGATAGAATTTATATAGACAGCGGTGTTGGCTTAGTGTAAGATACTTCGAATTTCATGCCGAAAGTCGTGGGTTTGAATACCGGCCGGCCGAGCATCAATGGATTTTTCTTACAAAAAAATAATATGCGCTAACATTGCTCTACGGTGAATGAAAACATCGTGATAAAACCCGCAGATTTCTTGGCTCCAGATGTATTGACAAGTTCTTTCCTCTGAACATGGTCGACTAATATGAGAAGTATTCTGGGCATTTCCATCTCCATAATCCATCTAATTTGAAGGGTGTACAAATAATCAACATCTATACTAATATTATAAAGCTGAAGAGTTTATTTGTTTGTTTGTTTGAACGCGCTAATCTCAGGAACTAGGTACTGGTTCGAATTGAAAAAATATTTTTATGTAAAATAGTCCATTTATAGAGGAAGGCTATAGGCTACTTTTTATCCCGATATTCCCACGGGATCGGGAGTTACAGGGGTAGAACCGCGGAGCGCTGCTAGTTAGATATAAAGTCCAATTAATTTTTTTTTATTTGCTTGTATAAGATGACATAAATTTTTTTAAAAATGGCATGGTGTTTATGCCAAAATGTTACAACCCCTCCCCAACCTCCTAAAAGCTATAACAGACGATAATTTCCACATCAGTGCAAGTGATTCACTACAATTGAAGGTATTTGCTGATGAGTAAGTTATTAACATTTCATAGACTTCGTAATAGACTATGACTAACTATTTATAAAACCAATCACATAGAACATTTCATGGGAAACTTAGGCTTGTCACATTAGAACCTAGGTGGTTACTAATTGTGTCTAAGGTGTCTTAGCCTGGGCGCAAACGTGCGTTTTCCGCATGTGGTTATCGCATACGTAACGCATACGGAACGCATTCGGGTTCCCTTCTAAGTAAAATCATATAAAATGCTCTGTCAACGCACACGTGCGTTTTTTTCCGAGCGGAATCCATTCCGCACGTACGTTTCGATTGCTAGCCCTTGCGTTCGGAGCGACCCGTACGTAAAAAAACCAAATAACGTCATACGGAACGTACACAACGAAGCGTTTCCATACATTTTGTACCAGCCGCCGCACACGTACGGAAGTTACGAATCGGAATCGCGCCACGCACCCCGTGGCGCTGCTTCTGATAAAAATTGATTTAAAATTAATAAATTCTTAGTAAAATTGACTCTCGCAGATTCTCTAGTATTTTACGGATGTACCCAATAACTGATATTTCATTTTTCGATGATAACAGAAGTGAAACTTGTCAATAAATCGTCATCCTCCATTGTCGTGCATTCGCAACGCTGTCGCTAGTCGTACTGGCCAGGTAATATTCCGCAGGATAAAAACCGTACGTATGCACTAGGAGCGCGGAATTCCGAATTGGAACCGCATGCGATAACCGCATTCGGAAAAACGAGCGTTTGCGCCCAGGCTTAATGCGGCATCAGGTGACCGAAGGGCTGGCGGTTCCTTCACTCAAAGGGTGAGCCTGGCTATCCAGAGAGGGAATTCCGCCAGTATCTTAGAGATGATGCCGCGTGGAGACGCTCTGGACGGTATTTTTTATTTGTGATGATAGATAGATAGATATATCTTTATTTGGCCAACAAAAAAACTAAAACTTAGACACAACTTATTTGTGATATGACTAAAAATAACAGCCTTATTTAAATAGTATAAGCTATGTTATTTATAACACAGTAACAGTATCGCCGCCAAATAGACTCCTGCTCAGCTATGTGTTGCATAAATGCAACGCTGATTTTCAGCAGAGACCCTGTGATTGGAGGACAGGGTTTGACCATTATCACACACGGTGACGAAGCGGCCTAGGATGTAACAAGCTTTCCTAGAGATTCACTCGTGAAGACTTTTCTATTTTAAGCTATTGCATAGCTTTTATCGCGGGCTTTGAGCGCGGCTACCGAATCAAGAAATTCCGTAACAAATATAAAACCTAACACTCCCCACTCCGCCCACCATGTAGCTCGGCCGAGCGGTCGCTTAACGTGTATGTTTATGACGCAGGCAACTGATTCCAATCCCTTGCTGTACGATTATGTGAAATTTTCACCATAATTCGTTGTCACATACCTAGTAGTTACAGTGCTTATTTCACTGATAGTTTAGAAATGAGCAATTTACTGCAAATTTAGGAGCTATCCTGCTTGTCACTCCTTAGGAACCCTAGCGCGAGTCCAAGACACCTTTGACCGTATTACGTTTTATGGTTTTCAATTTCTATACAAAACCTGGTTGTTTTGGATGCAAATTGAAATCATATTAGTTTATTTCAATTTCAAATAGCATTTTGCTTAAGACTGAACAGTAAAATACTTCTTTATTTTATCTTCTTTTTGCGTTGAATCCATGCCTAAAGCCTTTTTAACAGTGTCATCAGAAGTTCAACGAAGTTAGCTCAGTTTTCTCTCCAGAACGCTATAAGTAATTCCACCTGAGAAACGATTCCCATCTCTCTCAGAACTCGGAAATAACGTTATCTTGACGTAAACAAAATTGCATACATTGCCGACCTGTATGACTCATTTAAATAAGATACGTTCACGAAATCTGTGTGAGAGTTTATTTATTTAAAAAAATGGAAATAAAACTTTATACAGTCTTTTTTAAAAATGATTAGTCAGGACTATCTGATGAAAAGTGATGTTGTGGTCTAAGAAGTAGCCAGCAAGTGACTTTTAGACCACCAAATTATACCTACACGTTAAGAAAAACAGACGCTTTCAACTGAGTCCATTCTCTTACGACGAATAAGGAATGATGAAACAAAACGCTTAGTGCATTAGTAGTTAGGGTGTCTGGGATTTCCATCATGAATCGGTGACGCATATCTGTTTGTTTGATAATATGTCGGAAGAATGAAGATTCTGAGCAGTTCTGTTGCACACTCCCTGAAATCTATACCATAATATTATGAAGCTGAAAAGTTCGTTTGTTTGTTTGAATGCGCTAATCTCAGG
This sequence comes from Idaea straminata, assembly GCA_951213275.1. Classification (NCBI taxonomy): domain Eukaryota; kingdom Metazoa; phylum Arthropoda; class Insecta; order Lepidoptera; family Geometridae; genus Idaea; species Idaea straminata. Next base: position 10,316,385 of record OX577862.1, on the reverse strand, counting down.
AAATACTGGTTCGAATTGAAAAAATATTTTTGTGTTTGATAGTCCATTTATCGAGGAAGGCTACTTTGTATTTTGATATTCCCACGGGATTGTGACTTACAAGCTTGCCACCTTGCGACAATGTTCAAGGCTTTTGTTGGCAAGTTATCTCGTTTGGTCATTTTTACTTAGGTATGACGTAGTAAAATGCAGTAGGAGAGTGACCTTTACAAAGAACATGGTAATAATGCTTTTTATTTTTTGGTTTTAAGGTGCGACTCTTTTGGTGTCAAGTGGTTTTTTAGTGTTTTTCGAAGGACATTAGGAAGTGGATTTTGATGTTTAACGATTTCTGAATGACAAACAAAAGTCGGCAACTCTCTTGTCTTGTCCTACTTGGGAAAAAATAATATTTTTGGAATCCATTTAAAGTGTCCGGTATTAGGTTTGATTAGCTACATGTAGCAAGGCGTAACATGAGACATTTGCAATAGTAAACTCCAGACGTGCATCGGAGCTGACTTTTCGAGCTATTTGTGACTAATATTAGGTTCAAAAACCACTTGCTCCATTTTGATAAAACTTTGTTGCATGATACATTGTAGCCTAAAGAAAAGTATTTACTACTTTTTATCCCTTGTTAGTTAAGCATGTGGATAGCAGAATGTTATTATTGTTAAGTAGTACAGAAATTAATAAAAAGTAATGTCAAAGTCAAAGTGAAAATAAATTATTCCTTTGGATGCTTAATATATTTGTACATAGATCACATAGAAACGTTTTAAAAACTAATCACTAAAGTTAATAAAAATGGTATTTTTTACGATTTTATTTGATCGATTTTTCGATGTTGTTAAAAGCACCGTGTTCATTGGTACTAAATTTATTCCAATATCAAAAACATGGCAAATATTCTATTTTTAATAGCTTCAATAGTAAAAATAACCATCTCAGTATATAATTTTTAACTGATTATAACTGAAAAAGAACCACCTAAAATAAAATTAGCCAAAAAAAAGAACAATTGAAGTTTTAGCAATATATAGGTATTTAAATTATTTTATAACAATGTTTTAGATAGGTATCTTTCATTTTAAAATAATATTTCGTATGAATTGACATTCTAACCCATAACATAACTACCTACGCAAAGTAAATATTTCACTAAACACAGCGACCCTTGACATTGGACAACAAATTTTTAAAAACCAAATACCTAAATGATATACAGATTTCGTTGTTTTGCAATCTATATATATAAAAGAAAGTCGTGTTAGTTACACCACTTATAACTCAAGAACGGCAGAACAGATTTGGGTGAAAATTGGTAGGGAGGTAGCTTAGAGCCAGGAGACGGACATAGGATACTTTTTATCCCAATATGCCCACGGGATCGGGACTTACGCGGGTGAAACTGCGGGGCGCAGCTAGTATTTGTATAAAAAAACTAAAGAAAACAAAATAAAAATAGATGTTCTTCGATTCTCAGACGTAACGAATACACAAAAAATATCATATAAATAAATTCAGCCGTTTAGGTGGACATAAATAAATAAATAAAATAAATATTGCAGTACATTCCACCATCTAGCCCCAAGCTAAGTAACTAGACTTGTGTTATGGGTTCTAGACAACGGATATACTACTTATATACTTTCTTTTGTAAGTATATATTTATAATACATAAAAACAAATAGACCACAGACAAATATCTAAGCATAAATACTTGTCCGAAGCGGGAATCGAACCCACAAACCGCAAAACCTGGCATGGTGACCATTGTGCCAACTGGGTCGTCAATATTTATTATCTATTTATTAAATATAATATGTTAATATTAACATTATAATATAATAATATTATGGTAAAATTTTGCATTAAAAAGTAGGTATATTAGTAGTTAAATAATCCTACTACGTGTGTATTACTATGTTTGTTACTCCTTCACGCAAAAACTACTGGACCGATTGCTATAAAACTCGGTATCTAGATAGCTGGAGACCTTTATCCCGATATTCCCACGGGATCGGGACTTACGCGGGTGAAACCGCGGGTCGCAGCTAGTATGTCTGTAACTGGGTCGCCAAGACATGAGAATTTTATGTATAAAAGGGAGGATAACAATATTTTAAATTTCTTTCACTTTAAAACATATATTTCGTATGGAATGACAAACCCGTAACGTATGTATGTATGCATACGGGCTTTTTTCCGCAACTAGACTCTTTTTAATTGGGTCCTTTTTGCGTGAGGATGGAGTAGGCTTGCCCAGCACCTACTACCCTCTCAGCTTAGTCGACCATGTCCAGAGGAGAGAACTTGTCAATACTTCTGGAGCCAACTAAGCCGCGGGTTTCATCACGAGGTTTTCCTTCACCGTAAAGGCAATGTCAATTAGCGCACATAAATTTTTCTTAAGAAAAATACATTGGTGCACGGCCGGCTGGGATTCGATCCCACGACCTTCAGGATGAAAGTCGGGGTATCTACCACTAAGCCAACACCGCTCCCGTTTCACTAAACAAAGCGACCCTTGACCATCTGTACACACACCACTATGTATACAAATGGTTATACCTACAGTCACAGTGTAATTACAGCAGTCGAGCAACTTTGTGGCATCCTGTCATTTAACAAATACCCTTTTGTACGTCCGTAGGTATGTTCAGAGGTTAATGACACAGGGTTGATGTGCAAATATTGATGGAACTCTCGAAGGATGTGCAAAGTAATGATGTTTGAGTTATTGATTAATGTGTATGTATGTTGGTGTGTCGTTTTTAATTTTAAAACCTCAAAATAAATAAATATTGCAGGACATTCTACACATCGCCATCTAGCCCCAAGCTAAGTAACTAGACTTGTGTTATGGGTGCTAGACAACGGATATACTACTTATATTACTTTTCTTTCGTAAATATATACTTATAATACATAGAAACAACCAGACCACAGACAAATATCTAAGCATAAATACTTGTCTGAGGCGGGAATCGAACCCGCAACCCTGTGTTTGACAGTCCGGCATGGTGACCATTGTGCCAACTGGATCGTCAAAAGACCTCATCCTCATCAATGACCTTTATCGTTTTCGAAAAAAAAAAACTAAGCTTATATTCATAGGTTAATACGGGAGCAAAAATGAATCCACTTGAAGATGGGGGATTTTCTGCTTCTATAATAGCACGTCTGTTTGCCAAATGCTCATGTAAGTGGTATGCATGAGCAATGTGTCCCTCAACAAACCACTTTACACCAGTTATCACGATCCTCGGCAAACGTTTTCTATATTTTCGGATCTTCCATACTTGTATTACGATAATAGTAATACGGGTTATTTGTGCTCATTTCCGCCAGGAGCATTCGTGCTCGCGTTCTTTGCACTACGAGCATTCGCGCTCGGGTACTTTCCGCGAGGATTATCACGTTCGCGTACTTTCCGCTAGTATCTTTTTTTTTCTTTTTTTTAAGGAACTTTGATACTTGTACTTGTACTTGTATACAGGCTGTTTTCCGCCATTGGACCCTTTTTAATTGGGTCCTTTTTGCGTGAGGATGGAGTAGGCTTGCCCAACACCTACTACCTTTGATACTTAAAGTACATGTCAGTTCCGTTGAGTCAAAACTTAACGCTACTATTAAACCTTTCCGTTAGTATCATTATGCTTGCGTACTTTCCGCTAGGAGCATTTGTGCTCGCATACTTTCTGTTAGGATCATTAACGCTCGCGTATTCGCGCTCAGAACTTCACCCTCGTGTAAACTACAATAGCCAAAGACGTCTAATTCCAACACTTTCGAATGACGCAAACATTTACTTCATCTCTTAGTTTAAACAAATGTGTTAACCAAACAAATACGTACCTGATCACGGTAGCTTAAAAGGAAAGGGTACCGGGCGCTCTCTCCATACAAACGTAGTCGACTGTTTCCTCTCTGAATACTGACACTAGAGCAAATATTTTTGTTGCACAAAACTTACAACTGCCATGACCATGCCCCTATGTTTTTTTTGTTTTATAAATCTTAATTTCTATGATATTTAGAAAATGAAAAACCAAGGCATAGGGGCACAGTCATGGCAGTTATAGGTGTTATAAGACAAAAATGTTTATGTTAGTTTCATTATACAGGGGAAACAGTCGACTACGTTTGTATGGAGAGAGCGCCGGTACCTTTTCACCTTAACATGAGTTTGAACTAACCATTATTGCAACAAAGTTACGTAATCACTTATTTTCGCTTAGAAAAGTGAAGAAGTTTACTATAGTATTTAATGATTAAATACTTTATCAGATTTAAACTTGACAAATTTTCTGTCTGTTCTTTAGACTGTACTTGAAGCAAATATTATAACTTGACACTAGTACAAGTCGTGCGTAGTCATTTCCTAAAAACCTAAAACATGTGCGTCGAATTGAGAACCCCCCTTCCTTTTTTGAAGTCGGTTAAAAAGGTTGTCTTCTCCTTCTTCTCATATAGTGGTGTGGCTTACCTATTGTTAGAGTTTTCAGATCGCCTTAAGGCCTCTAACTTGATCTAACGACTGCTACTAGAGGTAGCAACCGGCACCAACGGTTTAGCGTGCCTTTCGAAGCACGGAGTAGCTCACGAAAATACATTTTTGCCACACTATTAATTGGTCACCGTCCCTTAACCCGCACGACCGTAAACGATCAGCGAGCTTAGCTTAGCTGTGAGCCTCACAAAAAATGACGCGCAGTCTCAGTAGCGACGTGACGTCTTGTTTAAATCAAATATTTCTCATTTTACCGTTACAAATTATGACGTATTTATATGACGTCACGTCCATTACCTATCCTACTTTTCTGACCGCATTATAAGTTGTCAAACGAAATGAAAGGGGGAACGCACGTTAGCATACTGAGAACCATGGGCTTTGGGTATTTTTCGATAGTGTTGGCTAGGTCATTGTCCCTTAAAACCCATTATTCTGATATCACTTAATTTAATATTTTATAACTATTTAATATCTCGTGAAAATGATGCTTAAAACAGCATCGAAATGTACAAATCAAAAAACATGGTAAATATACCAACCGTTGAAAGTTACTTACTACATACTCAAATTACCTATTTACTTTATTATGCAATGTTTTTAGTTTACTTTGAAATATCTTTTATTATCATTAATCGATAACACAAGTTTTGAAGAAGGCATGCATGTTTCAAAATGTATAAAAAAGTTTTTACTTTGACTTTTATAATTAATTGATTTTAATTTAAAGTCTGCGGTATAAGAATTTCATGGGCTGTAAAATAAGTAAGACATTCCACACATCGCCATCTATCCCCAAGCTAAGTAACTAGACTTGTGTTATGGGTGCTAGACAACGGATATACTACTTATATACTTTTCTTTTGTAAATATATACTTATAATACATAGAGACAACCAGACCACAGACAAATATCTAAGCATAAATACTTGTCTGAGGCGGGAATCGAACCCGCAACCCTGTGTTTGGCAGTCCGGCATGGTGACCATTGTGCCAACTGGGTCGTCAAAACTATAATTTCTGTGACACACACACACTCCCCCCACCTAATTTAACATTTTTCGTTCTTTTATCATCAAGTGAAAATATGCAAATATGTAGAGAAAACCTCAGGGCGCACAGTTTTTATGATTGTTACGTCATAATCAGAGTCCGAAGTATTATGAAGTTGTTGAGTTTTTAATTGAAATTCTGTGGTAGTTTACCTCAGGTATAGTTATTTCAAGTTGCTTAGACAGTTAATTAACTAAGGGTTCTTGAGGTGATGTTGAAGCACGGCCCGCGAAATTCAAGAATAAAAAAACATCCATTTAAGAATCATCATCATCATGACTTATGGCATTCATCCTGCGTGGATCAAACCTCTATATCCAAGTTTTTCAGCCAGCAGCCAGCCAGCAGCTTGATTTAAGAATAAACTAAAATAAAAAAATTATACATTATTCTCAAACTTGTAAATTACATTTTATTTAGATTAAGTTTAATCGCTTAGATAAAATTGTTTTATAAGTTTTTATAGCGATGTGTATATTTTGTATTCAGTTTATTTTTATAAAAATCTAAATTTAAAAAAAAAATAATAAAGAGTAAAAAAAAATAAAAAAAAAATAATAATTTAAACATTTTTTATTAACAAACATTCATAAACAAGGTTTAAATTGATTTAAATTTTATGAGCTGTTTTAATTTTAGGCCCACATAAAATCATTATAATAGGTAGGTACCTATAGTTTTTGCTTCATCTTTTTTTTAAAATGAATAAGTAAGAATCAATCTAATTCTTAAATTATTTTTATAATTCTCGCATCTAGAACATACACTAAATACTAAATTCTTTTTAAACTTTGAGATTATTTATTTATTTGGCGTAATAGTTCACTTAATAATAAAATAGTCGACTATTATTAGTTTCAATGTTATTTAAATTTACGATAATTACTAAGTCTAATTTAGTAGTTTGAAAATTATATCCTAGATGAGCGGCTTACAAAAGAATGTTACATTTTCTATTTGTAACTCGGTAATTGTTTTTATTTTTCGCATTTCGCGGGCATCTGGTACAAAATATCCTTAACGTTTTCTAACCAAGCTATGAAATATTATCTAACCTTCTTTGAAGTAGAATTAAAAGGAAAAACTAAAGGTCGAACTTCGCAGGTAGATACTTAGTGTTTTTTACAATAATTTATGCCACAATTTTCCTTACTCTGTGTTCTAAGAAATGTGTGGTTTTGTTGACTCATAAATACACATAAACCGATTAATATCGTTTATGTGGTGTAATAAAGTACAATGTAAGCTTGGTTTTGAGAAAAACCAATATTTTTTAGTTCGATACGGTTTAGGTATTGACTTTTTTTGCAAAAATATTATACAAGAATATCCTACTAATATTATACATGTGAAAGTTGGTATGTGTATGTTTGTGACTCCTTTACGCTAAAACTACTGGACCGATTGCAATTAAATTCGGTATGTAGATAGCTAAAGGCCTGGATTAACATATAGGCAACTTTTTATCCCGATAATCCTACGGGATTAGGACGTACGCGGGTGAAACCGCGGGGCGCAGCTAGTTATAATATAAGAATATATTAGTAGGATATACTTCCATTATACAATTTGAAAATCCTTCACTGTAGAGAAACTTCAACACTATCAATAATCTACATTTATATAATGTGTTTCGATGAGGGTATCGTAATACGACAGGGAGTTGTTCTAGACGTTTAGGGAAACAATTTTTGTTCGACTTTTGGGAAATTAAACTTTGATTTTGTAAATTTTATCGTTAGTACTTCTGCTATCAAAATTAGCAGTTTTTTAAATTTGTAAAATATCTAGTCAGTAAATCTCAATGAACAAATAAAACCCCAAGGTTTTATTGTTGCTAATGACCTTTAGCAACAATAAAGAAAGATGAGTTTCATCGCAATTGGTTCAGTAGATTTTGAGTAAAGGAGTAAACATAAACTCACACACATGCTAAAACACAAACTTTCACATCTATACCTACTTAATTTAATAATGCTGAAGAGTATATTTGTTTGAACGCGCTAATCTCAGGAACTACTAGTTTGAATAGAAAAGTTATTTTTGTGTTGGATAGTCCATTTATCGAGGAAGGCTATAGGCTACTTTTCATTTTGATATTCCCACGGGATCGGGATTTACGTGGAAACGCGAACGCGCTATTTATAATATTAGTAGGTTAAGAAATAGAATTAGGAGGAAAGGGTACCGGGGGCTCTCTCCATACAAACGAAGTCGACTGTTTTCTATCTTTTCGGAGGAAACATTCGACTACGTTTGTATGGAGAGAGCGCCGGTACCCTTTCATCTTAAGTAGGATAGTTGTCGCAACACATTGTATTTGAATATTATTTAAATAAATAAATATTGCAGGACATTCCACACATCGCCATCTAGCCCCAAGTTAAGTAACTAGACTTGAGTTATGGGTGATAGACAACGGATATGCTACTTATATACTTTTCTTTTGTAAATATATATTTATAATACATAGAAACAACCAGACCACAGACAAATATCTAAGCATAAATACATGTCTGAGGCGGAAATTGAACCCGCAATCCTGTGTTTGGCAGTCAGGCGTGGTGACCATTGTGCCAACTGGGTCGTCAAATTATAAATTAATATATTTCGCTACACGTGTTCCCTGTCTGGTGTGTAGGGGCTCAAGTGTTGTATTTGTGTACGTATGTGTTCGATTTGATCTAAAAATAACTTTATTTCTATCAAATCCTTATGAATAGATATTATCTACAGAGATTTATTTACTTAGGCGTGTATTGAGCGGCTTTATTTATTTTCAAATAAATCATTCTTGTGTCATGTTGAAATTAGAATAAAGGTTTATGTCCCTTCTACTGTGTTATACTAAAATCTATACTAATATTATAAAGCTGAAGAGTTTGTTTGTTTGTTTGTTTGTTTGAACGCGCTAATCTCAGGAACTACTGGTTCGAATTGAAAAAATCTTTTTGTGTTGGATAGTCCATTTATCGAGGAAGGCTATAGGCTACTTTTATCCCGAAATTCCCACGGGATCAGGAGTTACGGGGGTGAAACCGCGGAGCACTGCTAGTTATAAATACAAGGTTATTGGTAATTAAGAAAGCGGTTTAGGATTATTTATGTGCAGTTTAACAATCAACTTTTGTTCTATGAATTTTGTAAATTCGAATATTTTAGGTTATAAATACCCGGAAATTAGCTGCTGTTAAACTAGTTAAGTTTAATTGTTAAATTAGTCCCGTCTGTCTTATATTGACAATTTCTGTCCTCTGGACATGGTCGACTAAGCTGAGAGGGTAGTAGGTGCTGGGCAAGCCTACTCCATCCTCACGCAAAAAGGACCCAGTTAAAAAGGGTCCAATGGCGGAAAACAGCCCGTATACAAGTACAAGTCCCGTCTGTCTGTATGTATATAGGCTGATAAGTACATTACTCTCCTTTGAAGTCGGCTAAAAGCAGCTCTTACGCAAAATATCATCTTCGTCGCTAACTAAACAAACTGTCTTATCTGGTTACGTCAAATTAATTAACACTTTCCTCACAAAATTAGTGACAATTCGAATACGTGCCTATTTCCCACAAAAGTTAAACAAAGAAGAAATAAAAAGGTCTCTTTTCACACGTAGTTTCTCTACTTTTCTCTTATTAACCTGCGCTTACGCAGTATTTGCTAACGAAAGTGGCTGAGGTCATTGAATGGCCGTAATTTGCTTATTTTACCAGTGTTTTAAGAAGATGTCATACTGGTTGTCCACCAATTCGAAAAAAAACGAAAGTTTTTCGTAAAAAATACCACGCTATGAGATATCGTTTAGCGTTTTATTGAAAATATACCAATTTACTATTTAAGGGATATGTAAAACTTAATTGAGTACGTAAAAAGTAAAGTGGTTTAATTAATTAGTTAAAAATAATGAATAAAAGAGTCAGATTATAAAAAAAATGTTATTTTTACCATTAAACATTCTTTACATAAGAAACATACTCAAAATGTTAATTAAAAAAATACAACATTATGAAATACCTAAGTACCTACATTTACCTAACAAAAGTTAAAAGTCCAATTGACGATGCGATGGTAGAGAACTTAAAAGGATGTGTTACCTCGTTGCATGGTTTCATAAATAAAATATAATGTTACATTTTGTTTTCTAATTGCAATGACAGAATAGGATTTTTACGAAAATTTGTAATGAATTTCGTGGTCACCCGGTATCCATTAACGTTAAATAGAATTTTGTATCTCTACATTGTTAGGTAAGTAAGGTAGGTATTTTTTTTAAACTTACGAAGATCATATTTTGCGTAAGAGCAAGCTCGGTAGGTACACTTTAAACTTTAACGAAGTTACAAGTATCGAAGTAAATCGGTTCGTCTCCACTTGCTTGTTGTCAAGTATTTACAAATGATATGTCAAGAAATTGTCGAATTAAAAAGACTGGCAATGTCCAAATTTCAAAAGGCCATAGACATCTTTCAGTTCAGTTTGTTTTAGAACCCGTCCCTCTTTTAAAAAGAAGAATTATTTCAGTTCCCAGATTCCGGTAGTACAGTGACAGGAGTCACAGGCAAAAAATGCGTCATACTATTCGCTTAGTCAATCAATAATCTAATTTAAACTAACTGACCTTCCTTTACAAAAGATCTTAAAGCACCGTAAACTCTACGAAGACTCAATCGTGATCGGCAACAAATCATAACAAAACAGGATAAAATATTATTCGAGGAAAAAACTGCGCCAAATTAAGATGTTTATTTTACAGTCGATTGTGATTTGATCAAACATCAATTTCGTGACGTGAGACCGATCGTCCCAGTTTGTTCGGACCCTTATCCAAAGTTCAACACCGAAAATATTTGCTCCTATTAGAATTTGAATTTTAAATTGAAGTCTACAAACAAATTGATTTGGTAATTCAATTTCTACGCCGACGATGTCGTCGAAGGGGAGCGGCGACTAATTTTAAAATTTCGAGTTTATTTACCACTGAATTGGCATTTACAGTGCTGCGTTCGTTGCCTTTTGATAATATTTTGGTGTAGAAAAAGATTGCGTAATGTTTTATAGTGTTTTTTATGGTGAACGCTCATATAACCGCGCTGAATGAATCCATTAATTGAATGTGTGACATTATTCATAGAAACTAAGTGTGTCTTTCAGGGGTCAATATGGAAGGCTCTAAATCGCCTACGCCCCAGCCCCCTTAGACAAGATTGCTTTCTATTAGCGATGTCGCCAATCGATAGATTTCATTATATGGTATTAACATAAACCATTGTATAACATGAGCATAAGATGGAACTTATCCACCATTTTTTTTCCTCTAACGCAAGACGACCTGACTTTTTATTGGCTTGTGTCAATTTTATACAAAAAAATAAAAATAAAGTCTGTCGATTGGCGATATCGCTAATAAAAAGCGATCTTGTCTAAGGGGGCTGGTTGGTCATTGCACGTGTGGAAACTGGACACTTTGTGTGACTGTGGAAGGGTCGCCTAAACTATGGCACACCTGACGGCCTGCTCTCTATGCCCTATTAGCTGCTCTGCACAAGACCTCAACAGTGCAACAGATGTTACCGTGGCTAAGTTTTAGGCGAAGGTACTGTGACTATACTATATTGACGCTGTTGACACGAAGAAAAAGAGAACCAGTGAGTTTTCTTCAATCGGCATACGCCCTTAGTTTCATTAACTCCTTGTTTGTAACACTACAATTATAAAACTAGTACAATTATCGTTATTAGACAGAGAAATTGTCAATATCCCATGAATCATCTTCATACCAAAAAGGCAGCGGTAAACAATTGCTGCCCATAGAAGTAACTCCATAAAAGATGCAACAGTTATGTTATGGCAACCTCTTTTGAATTGGATGATTCCAAAATGGTGAAGATCACGATTTGAGTCAGTACATTTATTAAACGCCCAAGATAAAGACGAGATATAAACCTAGAATTTACACTCGTGTAAAAATATCAAAGAAGTTATGCCCGAACAGTCATAAAATATATATACGAATCGAGAACATACTCGTTTTTTTAAGCCGGTTAATAAGATATATAAAGAAGCTTTATTGAATAGTCCACAATTACAGAAAAAACTTTATCATTATTTAATATATCTATCGTATCATAGAGATCAATCGATGATAACAAAAGTTTAGGATTAAGTTAAATTGCATAAAACTATTGTCATTTTATTCAGGCTTGTAGCAAATAACTCAAGCTATCAAGCCGCATACTGGCCACAGTAGTTGAATCAAGCATTCACCATATTTACGAGTGCTTAGACTTGCTTGAAGTTAGAAAATATACTGGCTGCCTAAACAATGAACCTAAATAAATAAGTTGTTTTCCAAATTCGAGATTTTAAGTATTGCATAAGTCGTAACATCATTTGTATTTCAGATAAATAAGTGTGAATTTAGGCCTAGACGTTATCTTGGAGATAGGAGAATATCGCCGGAAACCTGGATGCTGAAAAGGATGAATAGTTTCAGATTGAGGCTGTTTTTTATTAACTCCGTGACAGGGTTGACATTTTTTGATGGTCAGTGTATTTTGACATACCCAGGTCGAACTGCACACTGCACAAATAATACAAAGTACCTGGATGACCGGTTTTTTTTTTACTTAGTCTAACCTCAAAGCAAACACTCATTGACTTCGTGTTACTTAACAACGCCATCTGCTGGAATAACTTTATTGCTCACAAAAAATAGTATTAGTAGTTCGCCAATAGATGTCAGGAAGAGTCATATTTTTCAGATAAAAAAAAGTAAGTTTCGATAAAACACGAATAAAATGACATTTTCTAAAAATGATTCCTAGCTAGATCGATTTATCGCCCCCGAAACCCCCTATATACCAAATTTCATGAAAATCGTTGGAGCCGATTTCGAGATTCCAATTATATAGAATTGCTCATTTAAAGATATAAGATAAAATATCTTCAAACCCCATGAGTAGGTATAACTGAAATAGAAGACGCGACAGAGAAAGAGATGCTATTATAAGCCATCTGATATGATTGAAAAGTTACTGACTTGAAAGGAAGCTGTGAAATTTCCCGGATCCTGGTAGTATTGGGTGGTCTAATGATGCAATTAGGGCACAATAACACCACCTTATGTATGACATATGATAATAAAACAAATATATTGCAAAATATATCACCTTACATAGTGAATGTGTCAAAATGATTAATACATCCGTAATTCAAATACATTGTTGACCTTGGTTGAGACTTAGTTTGCGTATGCTAAAGTCATTACGACATAATATAGCGCCATGCGGTATAAATATCTTATGCATAACATTCGCGTGGTAGCATACATTAATTGTATTAAATATATGAAGTGTATTCAAAAAATAACACATAATTTTTCAAAAAAACATTTGTTAAAAATAATATGTGTAGGTAAAGTAATAAACATTTTTTTATTTACCGATGATTATAATATTTTATGGGAAAGGTAACATATTCGGAAGTATGTGGGTATACTTATATCGACGGTATATATCGAAAGGAAATAGGGCATAAGCGACATTTTTGTCAAAAATGATTTTTGAATGCCATTCTACTCTTATAAATAAAAAACCAATTGATGCTTTCAATTTTTTCGATTTTAAAGCTGTTTTCATTTTTACGTTACGATAATAAATAAGAAAGTTGTGACCATTGTTCTGCAATTTCAAACAGCTGTCTTGAACAATTTGGTTTTTGGCGGTTATACCCTATTTCCTTTTAACCGTCGATATGCTAGTATTTTAAGGAGTGTACGAAAACGATGACTATCTAACGCAATCTTTCCCGAACTATTGGTATCTAACAAATTTTAGGTGGGCCCTAAAACTTAGGAGCACATTCATCAAACTTGATATAATATAACTTACGAGTTATATTATATCAAGTTTGATGAAACTAGTCGCTCTGAGTATCAAAAGATAAGTCACTAAAACATACTTTTGATCATAATTAAAACTATTAAAATTATAGCTTTTATTAGTGTTTGATGGGACCATGAAAGTCCTTTTCCCCTTTACATGTTCACACATAGTTAAGTGGAATTCTTAGCCATGATTCAGATTGCAACTAAATTGGGAATGATGGGTCATTTTCTTTAAGACTACTCTGGAATCCATTCATCTAACAAGTTTTCTGTCATATTACTCTTTAAGACTACTCTGGAATCCATTCATCTAACAAGTTTTCTGTCATATAACTCTTTAAGACTACTCTGGAATCCATTCATCTAACAAGTTTTCTGTCATATTACTCTTTAAGACTACTCTGTAATCCATTCATCTAACAAGTTTTCTGTCATATTACTCTTAAAGACTACTCTGGAATCCATTCATCTAACAAGTTTTCTGTCATATTACTCTTAAAGACCACTCTGGAATCCATTCATCTTACAAGTTTTCTGTCATATTACTCTTAAAGACTACTCTGGAATCCATTCATCTAACAAGTTTTCTGTCATATAACTCTTAAAGACTACTCTGGAATCCATTCATCTCACAATTTTTCTGTCATATTAATCTTAAAATACTTACCTATGACTAAATATGGTTACAAAATACACACACTTTGCTAGTCTAAACATCATCGTCAGCATTTCAATTATACCTATCTATAAACATAGAAAGTGTTTCAGTCATCGTAACACAAATAGGTATGTTATTATCACTGTAGACTTAAATAAAGGTTATTGAACTTTAAATAATACGGTTAACAATAGTTAAGTTGCTGTTTAACATACAGTCAAATGAACGGGTTCGAACACAAAAATAATGCAACGTCTTTATTTTGTTCATTGTTCTCAAATATGTTGGTACTTACTTTGTTCCTTCAGAAATAATGATGGAGAAGAACTCACTTTGTTGTCAGATACCATCTAAAATGCTCTAGCATATACTGACTGGCGTATAAATATAAATATGATAAATAATAATGGGCATCCAACAGCAAAATTGCAAAATCATGATTTTACTAAATCTGTATTTAATCCATACACTTTTGATAGTAAGTTATTATCTAATTTTTAAATTGTATAGGTTTTATATTTATTCAACTTCACTAACCTAATTGATTAGTTAATATATAAATTGGATAAAGTTTCATAATTATGCAAATAAACGTGAATTTACACTAATTTAGCAAAATTGAGAGCTCATCTTGTTTTTATTGTAACCGAAACCCCTGCTGTGCCTTTTTATCTAATAAAAAGATAAGAAAATAGAAAGATATACAACTAATGAAAGATTTATTCAAAACCTTAGAGCAGTCAATTCGAAACAACCCACAAACGGACCCAAATTGATGACCATTGTAACCAATACTCAGACATAAGAATAAAAACAATGCTACATATCACCAGGATCATATTAAAAAGGCGATAAATCTCAAAGCAGCAACACTTAAAAGATTGATTTCAATGTATTCGTTGTAGTGATGTGTAGATTCGGCTCGATTTGATCTGAAGATACGTATCCGACTCGAATATATTCATCTTCACTTAATAGCTATGTATCTGTATTATCCTGTATCTGTTTTCTTTAAGGTTTTAATCAGTGGTTTACAATAAATTTTGTTAAAAACTAAATTAAAATCGGTTCATCCGTTTGAAAGCTACGATACCACATACAGATACACATAGACACGTCAAACTTATAACACCCCGTCGTTTTTTGCATCATTATCATTTTTTTAACCCCGATGTTAAAAAAATGATAATAATATTATCGTAATAGGATAGAAATTGAAAAATCAATTGCTGTCCGTCTGTCAGAAATTCTTGTTTGATTTATTTAGAATTATGCCCGTAATTTCCTTTATGTCTCTCTTAATATACATTACATGGTAAACAATAACATCTTCTTACTTAATAAATTGGATAGATTTTGGTAATCGCAGATACAAAGATACACATCCTCTATCTCTCTTTGCATCTTATAGATTTGTTCAACTCTAGTGTATCGTAAAACCAATAAAAACACTAATGATTTGTAATTTATAGCCAATCCGCGGGGGTACTCGGTTAATCTTTGAGAACAAAAAATACCAAGGTTGTAGATGCAAATTAACATTGCAATCTTAGAACAAATTTTGTTGATTGAACAATAATAATTGTGTGATTATATGATATTCAGCATCTTAGCTATCTTTTGACTTTAGTCTCCCATATTCTGAGAAAATAACTCTGCAATATACGCCTGGAATGGACAAAGCCGAAGAACTTCCTCGCTATTTTTCTGGACATCGGGCAGTAGGGGAATCTCCTATAATTATTAGACCGGCATTAAGTGGAAGTATTAAAATACTTTACCATCATCTAACTCAGTATGAAGCAAATTAATTAGAAGCTCGAACAAAATGCGGGATCAAACAAAACAACTTTAATAATGATTGTGCAGAAGAAATTGAACTTTAACTAGAAAGACTTAAAGATCAGGTGTTAGTTTCGCGTGAGTGTTTACTATTACATATTGTTGTTCGTTTTAAAGATGGTTAGGTATAACGTTATCTAATTAATAAAGAGGTTGTTGAACTCGATGGAAAATTTGAATGAATGAAAAGATAAATATAAAACAGAAGCACCTATTATATTTTATTGTTACAAGAAATATAATTGTCGGGTCTCTACATAGTTGACAAAAGAAGTAGGCGTCGCGTCGGAAAGATAACTACGTTATTACTTAATTTTTTAAAAGATTGTATTAAAATTGCCTTTTAGATTATTACTGACTTTACCCGCGTAGCGAAACCGGGTCCTTTTAACGCATTGTGCCAGAAACGCAAAGTACCGCCACGTACCTCTTTTCACGCAGATGCCCATATTTCAAATTCGCAACCTGCCCTACGTACAAATGACCTTCAATTTTCCCACATCCTATCTTAAGGGCAGGTGCTAATAAAGCTACCAAAATCGACCTTTGTTTTAAGCAACTCTAAGTAATCAAATACTCTTTTTTTGTTATTTGGATATAAATAGATATTGTAGTTTAATAACCATATTTTTGTTTATTGTGGTAAAAAACATGATATGAACAACTTCGTTCGATAAAAAAAATGTTAGAAAACAGAGAATTATTGGATCGTTTATCGGGTTTTATTCAAAAATAGCTAACGTTTGTTTCTAAAAATGAATCAAATGATAGGTTTTGACCACTAGGAACTATATTTTTGGATAATAATGCTAAAATGTTTTGCATATCGATCAAATATAACAGTTAGCACGCAGCACGCTACGTCTTTGAGAGCGGGGGCTAAGGTAATGTGAATACCTACACACGGTATTGGAAGAGCGCCTTAAGCGGATATCTATGGAATAATATATATCTACTTGCCAAATTCTAGCCCTATCAGTCTATTAGTTTGAGCAGTGAGTTTATACATCAGCCAGTCAGTCAGTCACTACTTTTTATTTTATATTGATTACAGCATCGGTGAAATAACAAGCACTGGATCTTAAAGTGGCAATGTGATACGATACGAGTATGACCCCGGGTTATAATTGTTTTTTAAAAGACCATTCATTCACTAATTCGTTGGGCCACTGTTTCACTTTAAAAAGTTTCCCAAAATCCTTTCAAGGACATATTTAAGTGTTTAAGATTTGACAGTTTTACGTTGCTATCACCTAGTAATAGTCAGCTAGTAGTCATTATGTATAGAAAAGTATAAGAATTAGAATCAGCACCGACTACCTGCTTTCTATGTAAATCCGCTTTAAAATTTCAAATCTTTATTAGACGTTGTAGTCGTAGGTTAGTGGTATGTTTGCGCCGCATAATGTCATATTTCATTATTCTATATTTGAATTTCCCGCCATCTTATTTATTGTATATCTCTTCAATTCTACCGCTATTTTTAATTAATATTAGCATTTCCGCGTGGTTGACACATCTCCCGTCCTTTTCTTTTCCCCGCAACCTTAACCGGCGAGACTGGGATGGCAACATGCGCGAAATGAAGATCACTTCCGCCGCCGGCGCTGAGAGCGCGCTCGACTGGCGAACAACAGGAAGCTCAATTTTTTTTGTAAGAACTTCGTGTGTGTGTGAAGAAAAACATGGCGAACGTGCAAAACCGCCTCGCGCCTTTTATTAACTTTTCTATGATATAAACTCGAATTGGTCAGTGAAAGTGGTACCTTTGTGTTATTAATTTGTGTCTCGTGAACTTTAAATAAAATAGCGAACGCAGCCCGCGCCCGCGGCGATCTCAAGCAACAGCATCAAGTAGCCTACCGACTGGGATCGCTCACCAGGTACCCCTTCTTTCCATTTCCTCTTGTGTCAACCCGCGTATTAGTCTATCTATCTAGATATCTAAGTACTTGTTACATTTATTTAATAATTCTACTCTCATACAGTCCACTTCCCTTATACATTCAAAATTTCTCCAGCGTCTATTTCCCGCATGGTAACGCGACATAGCGCCATACCATTTTTTTGGTCACTTCGAACCGTATTATTTGATCTTCCCATTTGGATAGAACATTACCTACAATTCTAGGTCTCCCGCATATATATGTATACATAATATATAACTTATTTATATATTTATGTTATATAACCCGCAACTTTCATTTTTTTTCCCCGCATTTATTTGAAATTACCCGCACCGCGCCCAATTAGTGGCTATCCGCGCACCTACGTAACCCGTTAAAACTTAACATTTATTTATTTTTGTTATCAGTAAATACCCGCGCCGCTAGGTTAGGTTTTACGTGTAAAATAGGTGCCTCCTTTTTCCACCGCTTCGTACTGTACCTACTACTTAGTACATACCTACCGCGTTCTAAGTTCGGATTATATTGTTATATACTTGCCATAGATCAAGGTCACAATGAGTGAAAACAAGTTAAAACTTTTACATGCGAAAAAGGAGATGTTGTTTGCTCGTATGCGAACCATTTGTGACTATACAAAATCACTCAATAATGAGGTTATCAAGGAGTTATTCCTATGTGCTATTGAAAACATTGATGCACTACGGTTTGATTTTCATGAAGTGCTCGAGGCCGTAAACGAGCTTGAATTAAAATTAAATCCAGAGTTTTCAATTAATTATCAGCCATACTCGGCTTTCGAAGATTTGTATAGCCAAGTAAAGCGGGCCGCTAGACAGCTTCAAGTAGTACCTACCGCCCCTGCCACAAAATGTGACAGGCGTAAATTGCCACCAATTGAACTACCGCAGTTTAACGGTGACATTAAAAATTGGCCTTTATTTTACGCGAGTTTTCAAAACATGGTACATCATAACCCCGCGCTATCAGACTCAGAAAAGTTATATTATTTGATAGGTAAATTAACTGGCAAGGCACAGTCTGTGTTTTCCGGCATTACGCCTTGCGCCGAAAATTATATGTTAGTTTTCGACGCATTAATTAGTAAATATGAAGATAAACGGTCATTAGCCACCGCATACTTAGATCAAATATTTGATTTGAAATCTTTTACGTCGGCCACTGCTTCCAATTTCGAACAGTTTTTAGATAAATTCGCATCATCAGTTTCCGCGCTTCTAAATTTAAAAATGGATAATCTTACTGATTTTATGTTTCTTTATTTAGCTTTACGTAAACTAGATCCCGAAACTGTTCGCTCATTCGAGTTGGATAACCGTGGTACCGATATACCTACTTACACTAAGTTAGTGGAGTTCGTTCAACATAAATTAAAAACATTTCAACGTAATAACATACCTATTCGTAACCATGAAGTGATAAGGAAAGTTCCGGACCACCGAATGGAGGTGGCATCTAAGCCGATTAGGTCTACTATGCATACTTATGTTAACGTTGCTTCTAATTCTAATCAACTTTGCGCTCTGTGTAATTTACAACATGATCATTTATTTAAATGTTTAGAATTCAAAAAACTTGCACCTTATGACAGGTACTTATTTGTTAAAAATAATAAACTTTGTTTAAATTGCCTTAGTCAGACACACCGCACTCATTCATGTAATTCGGATTCACTTTGTCGTAAGTGTAACCGCAAGCATCACACCATACTTCATTTTGGTGATTTTAAAAATACCGCATCCAACGTGAGCACACTCACTTCGAACGTCGTTGACCTTGGCGAAGCGATGCCGAACCATCGGTCCGTACCATCCGTACCTACGTCACATCCTTCGTCTCGCTCGCAACTTGTATCGCGCGATCCGGGCTCCGCTGTTGCTGCAAATTGCAATTCCGGTGACGTCACGCTTTTTTCGTCGTTCTTTAGCCACGTACCTGGTACTGTTTTATTAAGTACCGTGTGTGTTTTAGTAGCAGACAAGTTCGGAAATCAACATCGTATACGAGCTTTATTAGATAGTGGTTCGCAGGGCAATTTCGTAACCCGCGAATGCTGTCGTCTTTTAAATTTGGACATAAATAAATGTTCGAACCGTTCGATTGTTAAGGGTATCGGCGGTTCTGTTAAACCAACACAGGGTTCCGTACAAATAAAATTCTCTTCGCGTTTTGATCGTGATATAACGTTCGATATGGAGTCACAGGTTGTCGATAAAATTACTGAGCCGCTTCCATCGGTAGCTATCGACGTTTCTGCGCTTCGGAGTTTCGAAAAATTACCCTTAGCCGACGACACCTACGGGACTCCCGGGGAAATTCAAATGTTGATCGGCGCCGCTATATTTCCGCACCTATTACTTTATAATAGGGTTAATTCTGATTCTTTTCCATTATGCGCGTTAGATACCGTTCTCGGCTACGTCATAATGGGTTCCGCACCCGCTAAAATTAATAATTATTCAACTGTTTCCTGCTGCTCTGTTATAGAGCCATTAGACTCAGTTGTTCGCAAGTTTTGGGAGTTAGAGGAGGTTAGTGTAGCCCCTGTACTCAGTCCAGACGATAAAGTTTGTGAGCAGTTCTATACTGACACAACCACCCGCGCCGCTGACGGTCGGTATACCGTCGCACTCCCGTTTAAGGGAGATGCACTTTCGTTAGGTGACTCTAGACAAGTAGCAGAACGGCGATTTCTGTGTTTAGAGCGCAAATTTCAAGCTTCACCTGAATTTAAGGCAGCTTATGATGATGTCATTAAGGACTATTTGAGTCAAGGATATTTATCTCCCGCACCTCCGGACACCGTGGAAAATCCATTTTATATCATACCGCACCACGGTGTGATCCGCGAGGATAAGGTTACTTCTAAATTACGCGTGGTACTCGACGCTAGTGCTAAGACGAGTACGCACATTTCTTTAAATGACATTTTATATAATGGTCAAAATTTACAAGGTAATCTTTTTAACATTATTGTAAACTTTCGCATATTTTTAGTAGCGTTATCCGCAGACGTACGCCAAATGTTTTTATGTATTGGCATCCGTGAACGCGACCGTAGGTATCAGCGTATCCTTTACCGCTTTTCGCGCGACGAACCGTTGACCGTATATCAATTTAACCGCGTTTGCTTCGGTTTAAAATCTAGTCCGTTTCATGCTTTACGAACGATCCGACAGCTGTCTTCGGATGAAGGTGCGCGGTACCCTAGGGCGAAAGCAGCCGTAGAATCCGGGCTGTATATGGATGACTATGTATACTCCGTGGAAAGTGTTTCCGAGGGTATATCCACCGCAGCTGAAACGATTAGTATGTTTAAAGCCGGGCAATTTGATTTAGTAAAGTGGACCAGTAACTCTTCTAGTGTACTGGATTCTATTCCACCTTCTCACCGCCTTTCTTCCCTTAAGGAGTTTGACGAGTCTGGCATACAAAAGGTACTAGGTCTTTGTTGGTCGCCTAATTCCGACGTGTTCAAACTTAGGATAAGTGTACCTCACGAAACCTGTACTAAACGCACGATACTTTCATGTGTAGCCCGTTTCTGGGATGTCATGGGGTTCGTAGCACCCGTAGTGCTTTACGCCAAGTTACTCGTCAAACAGCTATGGCTATCTCATCATGATTGGGACGATGAGCCACCCAAGGAGATTGTCGATGTGTGGAATCGTTTCAAGTCGGAACTTCCTTTACTTAGCCAAATAAGTTTACCGCGTCACGTTGGCATCTCCAGCAGCAGCGTCGTCACGATCGTGGGATTTTCAGACGCGAGTGAAAAAGGATACGGGTCGGTTGTATATTTTCATGTCGAAAATGATGGCCGTAATACTGTCAGTCTTATCGGTGCGAAGTCGAAGGTCTCGCCTAAGAAGGTTGTTTCTCTCGCTAGGCTCGAGCTTTGCGCAATGCTTCTTCTTGCTAATCTTATGGCTAACATTATAGACGCATGCAAGGCCCGCCTCACGATTAAAAATATTTTCGCGTTCTCAGACTCGACTGTCGCGCTTTGTTGGGTTCATTCGTCGCCCCACCGCTGGGCTACTTTCGTGGCCAATAGAGTGGCAAAGGTTCAAGATAACATTTCATCGAAGCATTTTTATCACGTTTCGGGTACTGAAAATCCAGCGGATTGTCTGTCGCGTGGTCTAACGCCCGCACAGATTATTAATCATCCACTGTGGTTTACCGGACCGTCATGGATCAAGTCGGATCCATCCCAGTGGCCTATATTACCTTTCAATCCGTCTACTATTTCGGAACCGCCGGAGGAAAAGAAGCATACTTTGCTTACCTCTGTTAAGTTATTTAATTCTCCGCTGCTAGATTTGGCAAGCCGCGTCTCTTCTTGGTCAAAGCTTTTACGCTCTATAGTCTTTATGTTTCGATTTATAAAATCATTACCGCAACGCAATTATATTTCAGCTTCTGACCTTAAATTCGCAGAGTTTAGATTACTACGCGATTTACAAGCCGCGCATTTCGGTAGCGAAATTGCTAATTTGAAGACTGGTAAAATGTGTCAGCGCAATTTTCAACGATTAAAACCGTTTTTACAAGACGGAATGATTCGTGTAGGTGGTCGGTTGTCTCATTCCAATCTGTCGTATGAGCATAGACACCCCATCATTTTACCGCCTAAGGATCACATTATGGATCTTCTAGTCGACTACTATCATAAAATTTATTGTCATGCCGGACCCGACCTTTTGATGTCAATTTTGCGTCAAAATTATTGGATTTTGTCAGCACGGAATTTGATACGTAGCCGAGTTTATAAGTGTATGCCGTGTTTCCGATTACGACCTAAACCTACCTTTCCGGAAATGTCTAATCATAAATCTTGTCGCGTAGTACAATCCGCAAAGCCATTTGTGCATACCGCCACTGACTTCTGTGGCCCGTTTAGAGTAACAGTCCATCGTGGTCGTGGTATCCGCGCCGTCAAGGCTTATGTTTGTTTATTTGTCTGTTTGACTACCCGCGCTGTACATATAGAACTGGCTGGCGATTTGAGTACTGCCTGTTTTATGTCAGCCTTTAAGCGATTTCTATCGCGCCGCGGCCCTGTGGCCCGGCTTTACTCGGACAACGGCACCAATTATGTTGGTGCCAAGCGTTTGCTGTCTGAATTACATGAATTTTTAAAATCTCGTCATTATAGTACGGAATTTTCTCAAGTGTTAGCCGAAAACCGCATCATTTGGCATTTGAACCCACCCGCAGCGAGCCACTTTAATGGCAATTCTGAGGCTAACGTTAAGAGTCTAAAGACTCACTTATACCGCGTCATTGGCGAGCAAATTCTATCGTTCGAGGAGCTGAGTACTGTACTAGCTCAAATAGAGGCTGTCATGAACACACGGCCTCTTTGTCGTACGCTTTCAAACGACCCCGCGGAACCTCTAGCTTTAACGCCCGCGCACTTCTTGAATGTTACCCCGCTTAAGTATTTACCTGCCCGCGACATTGAAGAAGACAAACTTCATGTCCTTTCGCGTCATACTTTGTTAGACAAATTAGTACAGTCGTTTTGGAAGCGGTGGAGATCTGAGTACCTACACACGCTCCAATCGCGTCAAAAATGGAATACTCCTACTAACCCTATTACTGTAGGCACTGTAGTCGTTCTTATTACTGAAAATTCACCACCGCTACATTGGCCTTTAGGTTTAGTCGAAGAAGTTTTTCCGGGTTCCGACGGTGTGACGCGAGTAGTGCGCGTGAGAACCCAATCTGCATCGTATTTACGACCAGTGGTTCGACTTTGTCCCATACCTAATCAGTAAAATCATCTCATTATTATTTGAATAATTTAGGTTAGGTTATTTTATGTATTCATTTTATTTTATATATATTCCACTTCTTGTTTTGAAGAGAATCCTTCAAGCCGGGGGGGAATGTTTGCGCCGCATAATGTCATATTTCATTATTCTATATTTGAATTTCCCGCCATCTTATTTATTGTATATCTCTTCAATTCTACCGCTATTTTTAATTAATATTAGCATTTCCGCGTGGTTGACACATCTCCCGTCCTTTTCTTTTCCCCGCAACCTTAACCGGCGAGACTGGGATGGCAACATGCGCGAAATGAAGATCACTTCCGCCGCCGGCGCTGAGAGCGCGCTCGACTGGCGAACAACAGGAAGCTCAATTTTTTTTGTAAGAACTTCGTGTGTGTGTGAAGAAAAACATGGCGAACGTGCAAAACCGCCTCGCGCCTTTTATTAACTTTTCTATGATATAAACTCGAATTGGTCAGTGAAAGTGGTACCTTTGTGTTATTAATTTGTGTCTCGTGAACTTTAAATAAAATAGCGAACGCAGCCCGCGCCCGCGGCGATCTCAAGCAACAGCATCAAGTAGCCTACCGACTGGGATCGCTCACCAGGTACCCCTTCTTTCCATTTCCTCTTGTGTCAACCCGCGTATTAGTCTATCTATCTAGATATCTAAGTACTTGTTACATTTATTTAATAATTCTACTCTCATACAGTCCACTTCCCTTATACATTCAAAATTTCTCCAGCGTCTATTTCCCGCATGGTAACGCGACATAGCGCCATACCATATCAAAAAAATGGTATGGCGCTATGTCGCGTTACCATGCGGGAAATAGACGCTGGAGAAATTTTGAATGTATAAGGGAAGTGGACTGTATGAGAGTAGAATTATTAAATAAATGTAACAAGTACTTAGATATCTAGATAGATAGACTAATACGCGGGTTGACACAAGAGGAAATGGAAAGAAGGGGTACCTGGTGAGCGATCCCAGTCGGTAGGCTACTTGATGCTGTTGCTTGAGATCGCCGCGGGCGCGGGCTGCGTTCGCTATTTTATTTAAAGTTCACGAGACACAAATTAATAACACAAAGGTACCACTTTCACTGACCAATTCGAGTTTATATCATAGAAAAGTTAATAAAAGGCGCGAGGCGGTTTTGCACGTTCGCCATGTTTTTATGTATTGGCATCCGTGAACGCGACCGTAGGTATCAGCGTATCCTTTACCGCTTTTCGCGCGACGAACCGTTGACCGTATATCAATTTAACCGCGTTTGCTTCGGTTTAAAATCTAGTCCGTTTCATGCTTTACGAACGATCCGACAGCTGTCTTCGGATGAAGGTGCGCGGTACCCTAGGGCGAAAGCAGCCGTAGAATCCGGGCTGTATATGGATGACTATGTATACTCCGTGGAAAGTGTTTCCGAGGGTATATCCACCGCAGCTGAAACGATTAGTATGTTTAAAGCCGGGCAATTTGATTTAGTAAAGTGGACCAGTAACTCTTCTAGTGTACTGGATTCTATTCCACCTTCTCACCGCCTTTCTTCCCTTAAGGAGTTTGACGAGTCTGGCATACAAAAGGTACTAGGTCTTTGTTGGTCGCCTAATTCCGACGTGTTCAAACTTAGGATAAGTGTACCTCACGAAACCTGTACTAAACGCACGATACTTTCATGTGTAGCCCGTTTCTGGGATGTCATGGGGTTCGTAGCACCCGTAGTGCTTTACGCCAAGTTACTCGTCAAACAGCTATGGCTATCTCATCATGATTGGGACGATGAGCCACCCAAGGAGATTGTCGATGTGTGGAATCGTTTCAAGTCGGAACTTCCTTTACTTAGCCAAATAAGTTTACCGCGCCCGCGGCGATCTCAAGCAACAGCATCAAGTAGCCTACCGACTGGGATCGCTCACCAGGTACCCCTTCTTTCCATTTCCTCTTGTGTCAACCCGCGTATTAGTCTATCTATCTAGATATCTAAGTACTTGTTACATTTATTTAATAATTCTACTCTCATACAGTCCACTTCCCTTATACATTCAAAATTTCTCCAGCGTCTATTTCCCGCATGGTAACGCGACATAGCGCCATACCATTTTTTTGTGGTCCTTCGAGCCGGATGATGTAGTGAACGTTCAGTCCATTAGAGAGCATAATCAGCTTAGTGGTGTCATTGAAGACGACACCGACGCTCTCGTCGCAGAGTTGATACCCGAAGCCGTATTTATCGGAGTAGTCGACCCATTTGCCGACCCACACGAGAGGTTGGGCAGCCGGGTCGCTCAACTCGTCCGTCAGGGACTCGGGACGACATTTCAGCTTGCTACTAAGCAGCGCCGCGAGTTGGTCGCGCAGCGCGCTGAGATTCTGTTTCAGCGAGGAGGGTTCGACGGCGCGAGGCTCAGCCGCGATTACCTCACGTTTCACCGGCGAATCTATCGCCATCGCCATGTTATCATTGGTGTTAACTTCGTTAAGTGGCCTGCGGTGCAGCGACACGCCTTCCAACTGATCAGTCCTCGGCGCTGTAGTGAGACAAGACAGCGGTAAGGCAGCCGGCATGATGCCCGAAGCGAAGAAGTCATGTTGCAGTAACTTGTCGACGGAGGGTCGTCGAGCGGGGTTGGACTGGAGCTGTAGCACGATCATAGCGGCCGCCGGCTTGCGTAGTGACGATGGGATCGTGCTACAGCTCCAGTACCAAAAAAATGGTATGGCGCTATGTCGCGTTACCATGCGGGAAATAGACGCTGGAGAAATTTTGAATGTATAAGGGAAGTGGACTGTATGAGAGTAGAATTATTAAATAAATGTAACAAGTACTTAGATATCTAGATAGATAGACTAATACGCGGGTTGACACAAGAGGAAATGGAAAGAAGGGGTACCTGGTGAGCGATCCCAGTCGGTAGGCTACTTGATGCTGTTGCTTGAGATCGCCGCGGGCGCGGGCTGCGTTCGCTATTTTATTTAAAGTTCACGAGACACAAATTAATAACACAAAGGTACCACTTTCACTGACCAATTCGAGTTTATATCATAGAAAAGTTAATAAAAGGCGCGAGGCGGTTTTGCACGTTCGCCATGTTTTTCTTCACACACACACGAAGTTCTTACAAAAATTGAGCTTCCTGTTGTTCGCCAGTCGAGCGCGCTCTCAGCGCCGGCGGCGGAAGTGATCTTCATTTCGCGCATGTTGCCATCCCAGTCTCGCCGGTTAAGGTTGCGGGGAAAAGAAAAGGACGGGAGATGTGTCAACCACGCGGAAATGCTAATATTAATTAAAAATAGCGGTAGAATTGAAGAGATATACAATAAATAAGATGGCGGGAAATTCAAATATAGAATAATGAAATATGACATTATGCGGCGCAAACATTCCCCCCCGGCTTGAAGGATTCTCTTCAAAACAAGAAGTGGAATATATATAAAATAAAATGAATACATAAAATAACCTAACCTAAATTATTCAAATAATAATGAGATGATTTTACTGATTAGGTATGGGACAAAGTCGAACCACTGGTCGTAAATACGATGCAGATTGGGTTCTCACGCGCACTACTCGCGT
Organism: Idaea straminata; assembly: GCA_951213275.1. NCBI lineage: Eukaryota > Metazoa > Arthropoda > Insecta > Lepidoptera > Geometridae > Idaea > Idaea straminata. Next base: position 10,289,165 of record OX577862.1, on the reverse strand, counting down.
CACACCGTCGGAACCCGGAAAAACTTCTTCGACTAAACCTAAAGGCCAATGTAGCGGTGGTGAATTTTCAGTAATAAGAACGACTACAGTGCCTACAGTAATAGGGTTAGTAGGAGTATTCCATTTTTGACGCGATTGGAGCGTGTGTAGGTACTCAGATCTCCACCGCTTCCAAAACGACTGTACTAATTTGTCTAACAAAGTATGACGCGAAAGGACATGAAGTTTGTCTTCTTCAATGTCGCGGGCAGGTAAATACTTAAGCGGGGTAACATTCAAGAAGTGCGCGGGCGTTAAAGCTAGAGGTTCCGCGGGGTCGTTTGAAAGCGTACGACAAAGAGGCCGTGTGTTCATGACAGCCTCTATTTGAGCTAGTACAGTACTCAGCTCCTCGAACGATAGAATTTGCTCGCCAATGACGCGGTATAAGTGAGTCTTTAGACTCTTAACGTTAGCCTCAGAATTGCCATTAAAGTGGCTCGCTGCGGGTGGGTTCAAATGCCAAATGATGCGGTTTTCGGCTAACACTTGAGAAAATTCCGTACTATAATGACGAGATTTTAAAAATTCATGTAATTCAGACAGCAAACGCTTGGCACCAACATAATTGGTGCCGTTGTCCGAGTAAAGCCGGGCCACAGGGCCGCGGCGCGATAGAAATCGCTTAAAGGCTGACATAAAACAGGCAGTACTCAAATCGCCAGCCAGTTCTATATGTACAGCGCGGGTAGTCAAACAGACAAATAAACAAACATAAGCCTTGACGGCGCGGATACCACGACCACGATGGACTGTTACTCTAAACGGGCCACAGAAGTCAGTGGCGGTATGCACAAATGGCTTTGCGGATTGTACTACGCGACAAGATTTATGATTAGACATTTCCGGAAAGGTAGGTTTAGGTCGTAATCGGAAACACGGCATACACTTATAAACTCGGCTACGTATCAAATTCCGTGCTGACAAAATCCAATAATTTTGACGCAAAATTGACATCAAAAGGTCGGGTCCGGCATGACAATAAATTTTATGATAGTAGTCGACTAGAAGATCCATAATGTGATCCTTAGGCGGTAAAATGATGGGGTGTCTATGCTCATACGACAGATTGGAATGAGACAACCGACCACCTACACGAATCATTCCGTCTTGTAAAAACGGTTTTAATCGTTGAAAATTGCGCTGACACATTTTACCAGTCTTCAAATTAGCAATTTCGCTACCGAAATGCGCGGCTTGTAAATCGCGTAGTAATCTAAACTCTGCGAATTTAAGGTCAGAAGCTGAAATATAATTGCGTTGCGGTAATGATTTTATAAATCGAAACATAAAGACTATAGAGCGTAAAAGCTTTGACCAAGAAGAGACGCGGCTTGCCAAATCTAGCAGCGGAGAATTAAATAACTTAACAGAGGTAAGCAAAGTATGCTTCTTTTCCTCCGGCGGTTCCGAAATAGTAGACGGATTGAAAGGTAATATAGGCCACTGGGATGGATCCGACTTGATCCATGACGGTCCGGTAAACCACAGTGGATGATTAATAATCTGTGCGGGCGTTAGACCACGCGACAGACAATCCGCTGGATTTTCAGTACCCGAAACGTGATAAAAATGCTTCGATGAAATGTTATCTTGAACCTTTGCCACTCTATTGGCCACGAAAGTAGCCCAGCGGTGGGGCGACGAATGAACCCAACAAAGCGCGACAGTCGAGTCTGAGAACGCGAAAATATTTTTAATCGTGAGGCGGGCCTTGCATGCGTCTATAATGTTAGCCATAAGATTAGCAAGAAGAAGCATTGCGCAAAGCTCGAGCCTAGCGAGAGAAACAACCTTCTTAGGCGAGACCTTCGACTTCGCACCGATAAGACTGACAGTATTACGGCCATCATTTTCGACATGAAAATATACAACCGACCCGTATCCTTTTTCACTCGCGTCTGAAAATCCCACGATCGTGACGACGCTGCTGCTGGAGATGCCAACGTGACGCGGTAAACTTATTTGGCTAAGTAAAGGAAGTTCCGACTTGAAACGATTCCACACATCGACAATCTCCTTGGGTGGCTCATCGTCCCAATCATGATGAGATAGCCATAGCTGTTTGACGAGTAACTTGGCGTAAAGCACTACGGGTGCTACGAACCCCATGACATCCCAGAAACGGGCTACACATGAAAGTATCGTGCGTTTAGTACAGGTTTCGTGAGGTACACTTATCCTAAGTTTGAACACGTCGGAATTAGGCGACCAACAAAGACCTAGTACCTTTTGTATGCCAGACTCGTCAAACTCCTTAAGGGAAGAAAGGCGGTGAGAAGGTGGAATAGAATCCAGTACACTAGAAGAGTTACTGGTCCACTTTACTAAATCAAATTGCCCGGCTTTAAACATACTAATCGTTTCAGCTGCGGTGGATATACCCTCGGAAACACTTTCCACGGAGTATACATAGTCATCCATATACAGCCCGGATTCTACGGCTGCTTTCGCCCTAGGGTACCGCGCACCTTCATCCGAAGACAGCTGTCGGATCGTTCGTAAAGCATGAAACGGACCGTCATGGATCAAGTCGGATCCATCCCAGTGGCCTATATTACCTTTCAATCCGTCTACTATTTCGGAACCGCCGGAGGAAAAGACGGATTGAAAGGTATTAAATAACTTAACAGAGGTAAGCAAAGTATGCTTCTTTTCCTCCGGCGGTTCCGAAATAGTAGACGGATTGAAAGGTAATATAGGCCACTGGGATGGATCCGACTTGATCCATGACGGTCCGGTAAACCACAGTGGATGATTAATAATCTGTGCGGGCGTTAGACCACGCGACAGACAATCCGCTGGATTTTCAGTACCCGAAACGTGATAAAAATGCTTCGATGAAATGTTATCTTGAACCTTTGCCACTCTATTGGCCACGAAAGTAGCCCAGCGGTGGGGCGACGAATGAACCCAACAAGCGCGACAGTCGAGTCTGAGAACGCGAAAATATTTTTAATCGTGAGGCGGGCCTTGCATGCGTCTATAATGTTAGCCATAAGATTAGCAAGAAGAAGCATTGCGCAAAGCTCGAGCCTAGCGAGAGAAACAACCTTCTTAGGCGAGACCTTCGACTTCGCACCGATAAGACTGACAGTATTACGGCCATCATTTTCGACATGAAAATATACAACCGACCCGTATCCTTTTTCACTCGCGTCTGAAAATCCCACGATCGTGACGACGCTGCTGCTGGAGATGCCAACGTGACGCGGTAAACTTATTTGGCTAAGTAAAGGAAGTTCCGACTTGAAACGATTCCACACATCGACAATCTCCTTGGGTGGCTCATCGTCCCAATCATGATGAGATAGCCATAGCTGTTTGACGAGTAACTTGGCGTAAAGCACTACGGGTGCTACGAACCCCATGACATCCCAGAAACGGGCTACACATGAAAGTATCGTGCGTTTAGTACAGGTTTCGTGAGGTACACTTATCCTAAGTTTGAACATGGTATGGCGCTATGTCGCGTTACCATGCGGGAAATAGACGCTGGAGAAATTTTGAATGTATAAGGGAAGTGGACTGTATGAGAGTAGAATTATTAAATAAATGTAACAAGTACTTAGATATCTAGATAGATAGACTAATACGCGGGTTGACACAAGAGGAAATGGAAAGAAGGGGTACCTGGTGAGCGATCCCAGTCGGTAGGCTACTTGATGCTGTTGCTTGAGATCGCCGCGGGCGCGGGCTGCGTTCGCTATTTTATTTAAAGTTCACGAGACACAAATTAATAACACAAAGGTACCACTTTCACTGACCAATTCGAGTTTATATCATAGAAAAGTTAATAAAAGGCGCGAGGCGGTTTTGCACGTTCGCCATGTTTTTCTTCACACACACACGAAGTTCTTACAAAAATTGAGCTTCCTGTTGTTCGCCAGTCGAGCGCGCTCTCAGCGCCGGCGGCGGAAGTGATCTTCATTTCGCGCATGTTGCCATCCCAGTCTCGCCGGTTAAGGTTGCGGGGAAAAGAAAAGGACGGGAGATGTGTCAACCACGCGGAAATGCTAATATTAATTAAAAATAGCGGTAGAATTGAAGAGATATACAATAAATAAGATGGCGGGAAATTCAAATATAGAATAATGAAATATGACATTATGCGGCGCAAACATTCCCCCCCGGCTTGAAGGATTCTCTTCAAAACAAGAAGTGGAATATATATAAAATAAAATGAATACATAAAATAACCTAACCTAAATTATTCAAATAATAATGAGATGATTTTACTGATTAGGTATGGGACAAAGTCGAACCACTGGTCGTAAATACGATGCAGATTGGGTTCTCACGCGCACTACTCGCGTCACACCGTCGGAACCCGGAAAAACTTCTTCGACTAAACCTAAAGGCCAATGTAGCGGTGGTGAATTTTCAGTAATAAGAACGACTACAGTGCCTACAGTAATAGGGTTAGTAGGAGTATTCCATTTTTGACGCGATTGGAGCGTGTGTAGGTACTCAGATCTCCACCGCTTCCAAAACGACTGTACTAATTTGTCTAACAAAGTATGACGCGAAAGGACATGAAGTTTGTCTTCTTCAATGTCGCGGGCAGGTAAATACTTAAGCGGGGTAACATTCAAGAAGTGCGCGGGCGTTAAAGCTAGAGGTTCCGCGGGGTCGTTTGAAAGCGTACGACAAAGAGGCCGTGTGTTCATGACAGCCTCTATTTGAGCTAGTACAGTACTCAGCTCCTCGAACGATAGAATTTGCTCGCCAATGACGCGGTATAAGTGAGTCTTTAGACTCTTAACGTTAGCCTCAGAATTGCCATTAAAGTGGCTCGCTGCGGGTGGGTTCAAATGCCAAATGATGCGGTTTTCGGCTAACACTTGAGAAAATTCCGTACTATAATGACGAGATTTTAAAAATTCATGTAATTCAGACAGCAAACGCTTGGCACCAACATAATTGGTGCCGTTGTCCGAGTAAAGCCGGGCCACAGGGCCGCGGCGCGATAGAAATCGCTTAAAGGCTGACATAAAACAGGCAGTACTCAAATCGCCAGCCAGTTCTATATGTACAGCGCGGGTAGTCAAACAGACAAATAAACAAACATAAGCCTTGACGGCGCGGATACCACGACCACGATGGACTGTTACTCTAAACGGGCCACAGAAGTCAGTGGCGGTATGCACAAATGGCTTTGCGGATTGTACTACGCGACAAGATTTATGATTAGACATTTCCGGAAAGGTAGGTTTAGGTCGTAATCGGAAACACGGCATACACTTATAAACTCGGCTACGTATCAAATTCCGTGCTGACAAAATCCAATAATTTTGACGCAAAATTGACATCAAAAGGTCGGGTCCGGCATGACAATAAATTTTATGATAGTAGTCGACTAGAAGATCCATAATGTGATCCTTAGGCGGTAAAATGATGGGGTGTCTATGCTCATACGACAGATTGGAATGAGACAACCGACCACCTACACGAATCATTCCGTCTTGTAAAAACGGTTTTAATCGTTGAAAATTGCGCTGACACATTTTACCAGTCTTCAAATTAGCAATTTCGCTACCGAAATGCGCGGCTTGTAAATCGCGTAGTAATCTAAACTCTGCGAATTTAAGGTCAGAAGCTGAAATATAATTGCGTTGCGGTAATGATTTTATAAATCGAAACATAAAGACTATAGAGCGTAAAAGCTTTGACCAAGAAGAGACGCGGCTTGCCAAATCTAGCAGCGGAGAATTAAATAACTTAACAGAGGTAAGCAAAGTATGCTTCTTTTCCTCCGGCGGTTCCGAAATAGTAGACGGATTGAAAGGTAATATAGGCCACTGGGATGGATCCGACTTGATCCATGACGGTCCGGTAAACCACAGTGGATGATTAATAATCTGTGCGGGCGTTAGACCACGCGACAGACAATCCGCTGGATTTTCAGTACCCGAAACGTGATAAAAATGCTTCGATGAAATGTTATCTTGAACCTTTGCCACTCTATTGGCCACGAAAGTAGCCCAGCGGTGGGGCGACGAATGAACCCAACAAAGCGCGACAGTCGAGTCTGAGAACGCGAAAATATTTTTAATCGTGAGGCGGGCCTTGCATGCGTCTATAATGTTAGCCATAAGATTAGCAAGAAGAAGCATTGCGCAAAGCTCGAGCCTAGCGAGAGAAACAACCTTCTTAGGCGAGACCTTCGACTTCGCACCGATAAGACTGACAGTATTACGGCCATCATTTTCGACATGAAAATATACAACCGACCCGTATCCTTTTTCACTCGCGTCTGAAAATCCCACGATCGTGACGACGCTGCTGCTGGAGATGCCAACGTGACGCGGTAAACTTATTTGGCTAAGTAAAGGAAGTTCCGACTTGAAACGATTCCACACATCGACAATCTCCTTGGGTGGCTCATCGTCCCAATCATGATGAGATAGCCATAGCTGTTTGACGAGTAACTTGGCGTAAAGCACTACGGGTGCTACGAACCCCATGACATCCCAGAAACGGGCTACACATGAAAGTATCGTGCGTTTAGTACAGGTTTCGTGAGGTACACTTATCCTAAGTTTGAACACGTCGGAATTAGGCGACCAACAAAGACCTAGTACCTTTTGTATGCCAGACTCGTCAAACTCCTTAAGGGAAGAAAGGCGGTGAGAAGGTGGAATAGAATCCAGTACACTAGAAGAGTTACTGGTCCACTTTACTAAATCAAATTGCCCGGCTTTAAACATACTAATCGTTTCAGCTGCGGTGGATATACCCTCGGAAACACTTTCCACGGAGTATACATAGTCATCCATATACAGCCCGGATTCTACGGCTGCTTTCGCCCTAGGGTACCGCGCACCTTCATCCGAAGACAGCTGTCGGATCGTTCGTAAAGCATGAAACGGACTAGATTTTAAACCGAAGCAAACGCGGTTAAATTGATATACGGTCAACGGTTCGTCGCGCGAAAAGCGGTAAAGGATACGCTGATACCTACGGTCGCGTTCACGGATGCCAATACATAAAAACATTTGGCGTACGTCTGCGGATAACGCTACTAAAAATATGCGAAAGTTTACAATAATGTTAAAAAGATTACCTTGTAAATTTTGACCATTATATAAAATGTCATTTAAAGAAATGTGCGTACTCGTCTTAGCACTAGCGTCGAGTACCACGCGTAATTTAGAAGTAACCTTATCCTCGCGGATCACACCGTGGTGCGGTATGATATAAAATGGATTTTCCACGGTGTCCGGAGGTGCGGGAGATAAATATCCTTGACTCAAATAGTCCTTAATGACATCATCATAAGCTGCCTTAAATTCAGGTGAAGCTTGAAATTTGCGCTCTAAACACAGAAATCGCCGTTCTGCTACTTGTCTAGAGTCACCTAACGAAAGTGCATCTCCCTTAAACGGGAGTGCGACGGTATACCGACCGTCAGCGGCGCGGGTGGTTGTGTCAGTATAGAACTGCTCACAAACTTTATCGTCTGGACTGAGTACAGGGGCTACACTAACCTCCTCTAACTCCCAAAACTTGCGAACAACTGAGTCTAATGGCTCTATAACAGAGCAGCAGGAAACAGTTGAATAATTATTAATTTTAGCGGGTGCGGAACCCATTATGACGTAGCCGAGAACGGTATCTAACGCGCATAATGGAAAGGAATCAGAATTAACCCTATTATAAAGTAATAGGTGCGGAAATATAGCGGCGCCGATCAACATTTGAATTTCCCCGGGAGTCCCGTAGGTGTCGTCGGCTAAGGGTAATTTTTCGAAACTCCGAAGCGCAGAAACGTCGATAGCTACCGATGGAAGCGGCTCAGTAATTTTATCGACAACCTGTGACTCCATATCGAACGTTATATCACGATCAAAACGCGAAGAGAATTTTATTTGTACGGAACCCTGTGTTGGTTTAACAGAACCGCCGATACCCTTAACAATCGAACGGTTCGAACATTTATTTATGTCCAAATTTAAAAGACGACAGCATTCGCGGGTTACGAAATTGCCCTGCGAACCACTATCTAATAAAGCTCGTATACGATGTTGATTTCCGAACTTGTCTGCTACTAAAACACACACGGTACTTAATAAAACAGTACCAGGTACGTGGCTAAAGAACGACGAAAAAAGCGTGACGTCACCGGAATTGCAATTTGCAGCAACAGCGGAGCCCGGATCGCGCGATACAAGTTGCGAGCGAGACGAAGGATGTGACGTAGGTACGGATGGTACGGACCGATGGTTCGGCATCGCTTCGCCAAGGTCAACGACGTTCGAAGTGAGTGTGCTCACGTTGGATGCGGTATTTTTAAAATCACCAAAATGAAGTATGGTGTGATGCTTGCGGTTACACTTACGACAAAGTGAATCCGAATTACATGAATGAGTGCGGTGTGTCTGACTAAGGCAATTTAAACAAAGTTTATTATTTTTAACAAATAAGTACCTGTCATAAGGTGCAAGTTTTTTGAATTCTAAACATTTAAATAAATGATCATGTTGTAAATTACACAGAGCGCAAAGTTGATTAGAATTAGAAGCAACGTTAACATAAGTATGCATAGTAGACCTAATCGGCTTAGATGCCACCTCCATTCGGTGGTCCGGAACTTTCCTTATCACTTCATGGTTACGAATAGGTATGTTATTACGTTGAAATGTTTTTAATTTATGTTGAACGAACTCCACTAACTTAGTGTAAGTAGGTATATCGGTACCACGGTTATCCAACTCGAATGAGCGAACAGTTTCGGGATCTAGTTTACGTAAAGCTAAATAAAGAAACATAAAATCAGTAAGATTATCCATTTTTAAATTTAGAAGCGCGGAAACTGATGATGCGAATTTATCTAAAAACTGTTCGAAATTGGAAGCAGTGGCCGACGTAAAAGATTTCAAATCAAATATTTGATCTAAGTATGCGGTGGCTAATGACCGTTTATCTTCATATTTACTAATTAATGCGTCGAAAACTAACATATAATTTTCGGCGCAAGGCGTAATGCCGGAAAACACAGACTGTGCCTTGCCAGTTAATTTACCTATCAAATAATATAACTTTTCTGAGTCTGATAGCGCGGGGTTATGATGTACCATGTTTTGAAAACTCGCGTAAAATAAAGGCCAATTTTTAATGTCACCGTTAAACTGCGGTAGTTCAATTGGTGGCAATTTACGCCTGTCACATTTTGTGGCAGGGGCGGTAGGTACTACTTGAAGCTGTCTAGCGGCCCGCTTTACTTGGCTATACAAATCTTCGAAAGCCGAGTATGGCTGATAATTAATTGAAAACTCTGGATTTAATTTTAATTCAAGCTCGTTTACGGCCTCGAGCACTTCATGAAAATCAAACCGTAGTGCATCAATGTTTTCAATAGCACATAGGAATAACTCCTTGATAACCTCATTATTGAGTGATTTTGTATAGTCACAAATGGTTCGCATACGAGCAAACAACATCTCCTTTTTCGCATGTAAAAGTTTTAACTTGTTTTCACTCATTGTGACCTTGATCTATGGCAAGTATATAACAATATAATCCGAACTTAGAACGCGGTAGGTATGTACTAAGTAGTAGGTACAGTACGAAGCGGTGGAAAAAGGAGGCACCTATTTTACACGTAAAACCTAACCTAGCGGCGCGGGTATTTACTGATAACAAAAATAAATAAATGTTAAGTTTTAACGGGTTACGTAGGTGCGCGGATAGCCACTAATTGGGCGCGGTGCGGGTAATTTCAAATAAATGCGGGGAAAAAAAATGAAAGTTGCGGGTTATATAACATAAATATATAAATAAGTTATATATTATGTATACATATATATGCGGGAGACCTAGAATTGTAGGTAATGTTCTATCCAAATGGGAAGATCAAATAATCCGGCTCGAAGGACCAAAAAAATGGTATGGCGCTATGTCGCGTTACCATGCGGGAAATAGACGCTGGAGAAATTTTGAATGTATAAGGGAAGTGGACTGTATGAGAGTAGAATTATTAAATAAATGTAACAAGTACTTAGATATCTAGATAGATAGACTAATACGCGGGTTGACACAAGAGGAAATGGAAAGAAGGGGTACCTGGTGAGCGATCCCAGTCGGTAGGCTACTTGATGCTGTTGCTTGAGATCGCCGCGGGCGCGGGCTGCGTTCGCTATTTTATTTAAAGTTCACGAGACACAAATTAATAACACAAAGGTACCACTTTCACTGACCAATTCGAGTTTATATCATAGAAAAGTTAATAAAAGGCGCGAGGCGGTTTTGCACGTTCGCCATGTTTTTCTTCACACACACACGAAGTTCTTACAAAAATTGAGCTTCCTGTTGTTCGCCAGTCGAGCGCGCTCTCAGCGCCGGCGGCGGAAGTGATCTTCATTTCGCGCATGTTGCCATCCCAGTCTCGCCGGTTAAGGTTGCGGGGAAAAGAAAAGGACGGGAGATGTGTCAACCACGCGGAAATGCTAATATTAATTAAAAATAGCGGTAGAATTGAAGAGATATACAATAAATAAGATGGCGGGAAATTCAAATATAGAATAATGAAATATGACATTATGCGGCGCAAACAGTGTTGTTTGTATAAAATAAATCTAAGATTGTATACGTTTTATCGTTTTGATAGACAATAAACTCTACATTTTCTTAATTAAAACATTCACTTATAAGCCGTTATGAACTTTAAGTAGAGCAAGCAGATGCGTTCTTATCACCGTGCATTCCAAGTCAGAGCTTGATTGATAACACTTATGTAATTATACTACTATATCTAATGCACCGATATTATAAACTTTTGCTACAGGAATAGCTACTTTGTATACTTAAGTTAGAGTCTCAATCTCAGTGGCTGCAGGGTCCTGATAAATAAAGTTGTCATAGGTTTTGATTGTTTATTCAATATCGTTAATTCAAGTCCCAGTTCAATTGTTTGTTTTACTAGTATGACCATGTGGGACAATTCGAGCTTTGTTATTTTGCATATTCGATTTGTTTGAAGATCGAATAAATAATTTATTATTATTACTTTAGCCGGGAATAGAATCTACTACATTATTAAATCCATAGATAAAACTTATTCTTCTTGGGTTTTGAAAATAATATCACAGAAGCTTATTCATTTTCTCAGTATAACTGCAATTTACGAAGTACACGAACTTTATTACACTTTCATTTAAATGTATAAAAAAATCTTGAATGTTTTCTTGACGTTTTGGTTTATCATGCTCTATTTATTTAGCAATTCATTGTTGTACTTTAAGCTACTCATCCATCATTACACCATTGACATCATCAATTACAAGACTTAAATTAAATATACTACGATTCATCAATAATACTTATTACATCAGTGTCTTTAGTTATAGATGACTCGCAAATATTGACCTCAATCATAATGTTTGAATCATCTGGTAGGCATAGTTTAAGTTTTTGTGAACATGTCGTGTTGGGTCAAGTCAACGTCAACCAAATTTTGGACAAATAATCGAATCCAGATCCGTTTAAGTAAGACATTTTTAATTACTATAAAATTGTTAGAAACAGTTATTTTACATAACCATTTCCATTAAAAACAGATATTAATTAAAACTATTTCAAATTCTTCGCATGATATCAAGAATTTGATTAACCATAAAACTAAAATTTCTATTACGGCATCGCATGAAATTGTTTTAAAGGCTTTGCAAATATCATGCGAAAATAGATCTAGGAAATTATGTCATGACTATAGACATTAAGATTTAGCATGACGCCTCAATGTAGTCAGTTCGTTAAGCAATCACCATTTTAAACGGATTAAATCATAAAATATTAATTTAAAGCTTTATGTCAAAGTTTTATAAAGGAAATTGATTTATGATTTGCTATCTGTTGCAAATTTTTGTGCAACTTTTAATTTTATTGCAAGTTTTCTCAAGGTTCTTTAAAAATGTGAATGGAGGGTCAATAAATTAGAGATTTAAGATGAAATAAAACATCCTGCTTGATAATATCAACGTTTTAAAACATATTTTTTTCTATGATAAATTTCACTAAACCATTTCACATGAAGTTTTTCATCGTTAACTTTTACCATTTGCGGATCTAGCAGTTGTTAAATGATCGTTAGCATTTGCTTTACTATCATCTATAAAACGCAGTTTTAATGCATCCCCATTAACGTAATATCTAAAATCATTAGCAGCACTAGAAATGTATTTTCAAACGCTAGTAGCATTTATTGTAATTACCTTACCTAGTCAGGTTTAAGTCGTTAAGTTTAAGTTTCTTTAATAATTATTATTGTCGGTTTGAGTGAGACTCAATTTTATTTTGCTATAACTTTCTTCAGCTGTGAGAAATACGTAATATTAACTCTTGGCCATGAACAGGATTTTAGCGAGCGGTGGATAGTGACAAACTGGGTGACCAGAATTTGACTAGACAAGACTTTTAAATAAGAAGATATGCTGGGCGATAAGGTGAAACTTCACTTTGGACAAGAATAATACAATAAACTTTTTAAATAAAAAAAACTTTTAACTACAAAAAGACACTAGCGTACATAATTCACACTTTCATTGCCACAAAATAAATCGAACTCTAAATCTACCTCTTACCCATCAAGCTTCTCAGACAATTCATTAAATATTTCTTTATTCACTACATAATATTAACCTTCAAACATACTACAAATAAGTACCTAATACGAGCGAATGCTGTTTGCCATTCATACATACTCGAAGCTTACAATAATGTAGGTGTGTTGTATATGTAACTTATATGTGTTAGTTAGTATATATGACATCATCATACTCAACAGCAGACATTGAAAAACAAACTTTTTCTTTATAACTTTAATCGTGTTTTAGTTGACCATCGTGATCTTGGATCTTTTTTGATTCAAAGTTTTTTATTCTTCTGTTTAGTTTATTTTTATTAGGGATCGGATATTGGTTTATAATATCAAATTGATTTTAATCGATATTAAATTTACTTTTATTGGTTTATTTTTATCATATTTGCATTGATATTGCTTAGAAATAAATCTTGATTATGTTTTGATAGTATTTTTTCGGAATAATTATGTACCATCGATTTTTTAATTCATTAGAAGTCTCATGAGTCACCAGTTATACCAAAATGATCAGTATCTAATACTTTTTCATGCTTCGTCTTCTCTGTTTGTCTGTATATTTATCTCTCTTATCTATTTTATGTACCTACTTTATAGTTGAATAATGTCTTATCTTTCGTCAGATGCGTCTTCAAAATAAATCAATACTTTTTCTTTTCTTTCTTCTCATGTTTGAGGCTTTTTCACCCGGTTGTCATCGTGATCCTAGATTTTTAAGTTATACAATGAAACCTGATTGAACTATCCCAACAAACCATAGTATAGACACATAATTACTAATAAAGTATCCAGGTAAATGTATAATTCATAGAGTTTATTTTTTACGTCTATTAAATCGATGAACACCGGTAGCACTCACAAAAAAGGTGACGTTATCGCTCACGTTCCGGTAAGGTAATTTACAAACAACCATTTGTCAAGTCTCAAGTCTCGAGTCTCAAGTCTCATTATTTCCGTATCGATCATCGTCTATTTTACTTTAGATTGTCTTTTGTTCCCGTTTCGATCGTCTTTTGTTTCGAAAATAGTTTGACCACCACTCGGACCGTCAACTAAGAGTCCTGGTCCAACTACTCGGTCAATTTACTATCTTGAGTTCGTAAAGTAATGAAGTCCTCAAACACGCAGAATGTTGTTCACCTTGACGTGCGAGGTATTTCCTACTTCTCTGAGAAACACTTACTATTAATTATTTATGTATCTACTTACTTGTTTACAACTGAACCTATATTTTAACTTAGGTTTCATTTTATGTGTATAATTTCGTTTGGAATTTGTCTTTCTATTTGAATACATACGAACTAAACTGGCTCTTTCATAAGCGTTCAAGTATTTTCTAGGTGCTTAACTCTTTTATGTTGTCTGTTGACAGAAAATAAGCAGATCTGGAAATGCGGGATTTTCGATTTGGGTAAAAGTATTTATTAGCAAGTACTTTACACATAAAGAACTCTTCAATGGTTTATTTAATTGTTTTTTTATGTAATTTTCTTAAAAGGTAAGGGTACCGGGCGCTCTCTCCATACAAACGTAGTCGATTGTTTCCTCCCTGGATAATGACACTAGAGCAAATATTTTTATTGCATAAAACTTTTATCTGCCATGACCATGCCCCTATGTTTTTATTTTTTTGTTTTTTAAATCTTAATTTCTGTTAAAATAAGAATATTAAAAAAACCAAGACATATAGGCATAATCATGGCAGTTATAGTTTTTATGCAACAAAAATATTTGCTCTAGTGTCATTATCACGAGAGGACACAGTCGACTACGTTTGTATGGAGAGAGCGCCGGCACCCTTTCCTCTTAAAAGCTTACGTAGAAATAAACAACTGACTCATTGTAAATGCTACTCAATAAACTACTAGTAACTCGCTTCCGAATTCCCAGATAGTAAAAAACACAAACGATTGCAGATTATAATCGAATAGAATTTAGCAAAGCTTTTGACTAAGTGACTGTATCGAATTAGCAATGCTTTATCATCTTAGTAGCTTTTAGTCGCGACTATGTCTGCGTAGGAGATAGATAGACAGATAGATAACTTTATTTTACAACACAGAAAGAAACAGAACACTATAAACACAAAGTAAAGTCATAGCAAGAAAGTATAAGTTGCATAAATGGCCGGCTTTATCGCTGAGAACGATTTCTTCCAAGCAACCTTTGGATGGAAAAAAACTGATTCAGCTTTAATGGTAGGTTGTGAATAATTTTACTTATAATAGGTGACAATTTACATAATTATGGTTTCAAACATTAAATTAATAATACATGCCAAATAATTATATTCATAGATATATACAAATAATTACATATATACATGGATACATACATAAATAATACAGGAATATATACGGATTAGACAGTACTGAGGCAGTGATCAGTTACCATAGATTTGAAAATGGGTAGGGACTTAGCAGATCGGATGGGTTGAGGCAGGGAATTCGAGAATATCACAGAGTGTAAAGAGAAGAAGTTGAATTTTCTAAAATCCTTTCCTAGCAAAAGCCTACATCATAATAACTATATGTATGCTAAATTTAAGCCTGATCTGTCATTTATGACATCTGTACATTTTTTCTAATAACTATGGCTTCGCACGGCTTGTGCATTTAGCCAGTGTCAAGTTATATTTTGCATCAAATTATGACCCGATTTTTCATAAATCGGGCCTAAAGTGTTTGAAAAAAGTCAAAGTCGTCATAGTCCGTCAAGTCAGGGGCTATAGTAAAGCGGTGGCAAGTTTACCATAACCTTAATAGGAGATTTGGAGGCAACGAGAAAACTTCATGTTTGACACTGATTTTTACTTTCACTACACTTGTGCACTATCACAGAACTAAATTGAATAACATTCCACCAGAATTATACAATTCAACTCGGGTTACAACTAAGTTTCATGAAAATAAAACTGCAGCACGACATGTTGTTAACTTGTTCCCGCCAAAACTCCATCTGTACATTCCATACTCTATTTGTGAATAAATGAAATTGAAATTGTCAGTACATTCAATTTATATAGGTTTTATCAGAAATTCTTTGGTTTAGGCGCAAATATTGCGAATGCGAAAGTTGACCTGATTGTCTGTATGTACGTTTGTTGCTAAAATTATCCAAAAACTACAAGAATAAAAATTATGCAAAAACTACAAGAATAAAAATTATGCAAAAACTACAAGAATAAAAATTATGCAAAAACTACAAGAATAAAAATTATGCAAAAACTACAAGAATAAAAATTATGCAAAAACTACAAGAATAAAAATTATGCAAAAACTACAAGAATAAAAATTATGCAAAAACTACAAGAATAAAAATTATGCAAAAACTACAAGAATAAAAATTATGCAAAAACTACAAGAATAAAGATGAAATTAGGTACGGAGATAGTAGGAACATTGGGAACTGGAGGTTTTATAATTAGTAACGAAAGATTATTAAACTGGTAGTGTAATTTCACTTTTGACCTTAGTAACATAAATAACAGTGTAAGGTGTTTTGAGGGTGGTATCCTGGCGCTTACTTTATTTATTGCTTATGCTTTATGATTTGCCTTACGAGGAATCTTAACTGAATACGAGGGATTTAATAAAAAAACATAATAAAGACTTTTACAAATCAAATATTTTATAGTCTGAGACTCTAGGACATAATTTTCCAAAAATGCGATGTCTTTAAGTATAGGACCGTCAAATATTAAGGTGAAAGGGTACCGGCGCTCTCTCTATACAAAGGTAGTCGACTGTTTGCTTCCTGGATAATGACACTACCACAAATATTTTTGTGCCATAAAACGTAATATAATTGCCATGACTATGCCCCTATGTTATTTTTCCATTTTCTAATTTTAAATTAATAATTTTAAATAAAAAACTAAAACATAGGGCATGCCCCTATGTTCATGGCATGGCATTTATAAATTTTATGCTGCAAAAACATTTGCTCTAGTGTCATTATCCAGGGAGAAAACAGTCGACTACGTTTGTATGGAGAGATCCCCCGGTATCCTTTCCTCTTACAAGGTGAAAAATTACAGTAAGTAAATCTGTGTCAATTCTCTGACATATTATAGTAGACTGGACGTAGGCTTTTACTTCCTCGAATCGTATTACACCGAAAATGCCGATTCGTAAAGTTGATAATACCTATTTCATGTAAAACATCAAAGGAACCGGTTTCAAGGTATGCAAATTTTGTTGTTATTTTATTTAGGTGTGCCTCTTTATAATATTTCTTATTAATGGGAATTCCAACAGACACGATATTATAAAAAATATGTCAGTGGTTTTTAAACCCTTTTAAACCCTTTACGACAAGGCACTTAGCTACCTACATAAATATAATTTACTTTTATTTTAACTTTAGGCATTGCAGATTAAATGTGTGTCCCAGAAAACGTCATACGAACGCGCGGCTAACCCAAAAGGGATGAATTTAACACCCACATACCAATCAGCCCCCTTAGACAAGATTACTTTCTATTAGCGATATCGCCAATCGATAGACTTTTTATTTTATTTTTTGCATAAAATTGATACAAGCCAACGAAAAGTCACGTAGTCTTGCGTTAGAGGAAAAAAAAATGGTGGATAAGTTCCATCTTAAGCTAATTTTATACAATGGTTATGTCAATTTCATAAAATTAAATCTATCGATTGGCGACATCGCTAATAGAAAGCAATCTTGTCTAATGGGGCTGATTAGAAGACTACCCATATGGGTAGACCGATAGACCGAATTGCAATAGACCGAGTCTTCGAAAATAAAAAAATGTTTGGTAGGTAGGTACGGTCGGCTGCATAATTGCAGACCCACCGTAAAGCTCCAAAACGGCTGTTATAAGAATGTTTTCAACAAAAGCAAGATTCTAGACATCTGCTTTAGGTGAAGTTTAAAGTCCTCTAACTCTGCAATTTATCAAACAAAAATTATTAGAATGCAAACATTCTAATAATGGTAATTTTCGAACTATACCGAGGGCTGCAATTATGTAGCCGAATGTACCTTAAAGAAATTAAATTCTCCGTCAATACTGTAGTTAATGATTTTATTATTATGTACAGAGGGCATTTCAAATAATTTTAGATTTCGTAAGTAATTTAAGAATTTGGACATTTTTAATTCGTCAAACAACGATGATAAACATGGGATAGTGAAGATCTTTTACAATTGGGGAAGTGCTCCGTAATGTCACAAATCGCCAATTAAAGATGACATTTCAGTTGACAATTTATTTATTGACATATCGTAAACGAAAATGTCACAATCATTTTGGTTTACGATATGTTCAACAATCAAGTAAGTACCTATTATCTAACTTGATTTATTTGCCTTCATAATCACTTTATCTTACAGTTTAAATTCATTTATTTCTAGATAAATCATGTCCAGCAGCTACTTTTTGAAAATGACGTAGAGTGGGCACTGAACAAAAAAATCTAGGATAATAGTTAAAAAAGTTAATACGTTCTTATTGGAATTTCAGTATTAACATATTTCAAACTAAAAATAAAGATTTCGATTTATTAATATAACAGAATAAGTTTAAATACTTGTAAGTTAAATACCTAGTACTTAAAAAAAATATTTACATGTTTTTAAATGAATAGGACATAAGTAGGTAATTATTTGACAGTCAAATATCTAAAGAATTATATATTATTTTTTTACAAATAAAATGAACAGATTTTGTTTAAAAATTATACTTTTCAAATCAAAAGTGTATGTTTACATTTTGTAATAATACACCTTTCCAATTATGAGTTTATACATTTTGTAAAAAATACACTTTTCAAATTAATAGTCTATAAATTTTGTAAAAAAATACACTTTTCAAACTAATGGTCTATACATTTTGTAAGAAATTTCACTTTTGAATTTAATAGTATCTACATTTTGTAAAAAAAAATATACTTTTGAAATCAAGAGTTTCATTCGATTAAATAACATTATATTTGTTGATTTGTCGACCTCTTGACTACGAGTTATCGTCAAGAATTCGGAAGTGATGTTTACTAAGGAATGTATCGATATATCGAAGGAAGAAACTTGTTAGCATCACGCGACGATTATTAAATGAATAAACATTCAAACACTTCGGACGTTTTATGGCGTGATTTCAAATATAACCTGACCACGGTTTTATTGACGCTATAATTCTTATAAATAACTCTGCAATTTATAACGCCAATATTGTTAAGTAATTTTCGAAAACTTGTAGTATTTCAAAACTCTGCAAAAGCATGGAGTAAAAAACTTTGGTGAAGTTTTTAGATTGAAATATCTCTACATCAAATTAATTATGCTACACTTGTTTGATTTGAAGAAAAACTAGTTTTAATTGAAGTACTTTAATGATAGACAATGGTCGTTTACCTTGCTCATATAGCTGGATATTTTAATAGAAGCACGGTTAGAATTACAACGATACCTGCTTAAGTTTTTTTATAACTTACCGTTTTGCCATGTCAGAGCGAGCAAGTCGTCTTCGTACACCCATCGAAGTTCGCTCACTATCGTAGACATATCAACTTCGAATGACATCGATACTAAATAAAACCATCACTCGTTTTGCTAATTCGAGTCACACATAACACAAAATAGATCGATATCCAGGCAACCACATCACTAGCACAGAAAATGCGCGTCAAAACACACTATGCGAGTTGAATTATTCATTCAAAAAAAGCATTCCGGCTCCAAGGTACGGTAAAACACAAAAGGCACTTCTTTATCATTAGAAAAAGTTGTTAAATATCACACCGGGGACAATCGATATGAATTCACGTATCGATTATTACTTCGATTGTTACGAAACGTCAGTTTTTGACAGCTGTTTTTCGATCGTAAAAGTTTTATGATGCGCGTGCGCGGGCGAGACTGGTACACGCTGCGCGGGAGCGAGCCTAACTGACTCGCCTCGCTGGTCTGGTAAACATACCGGCCGCGCTAAGCGGGGGGCCAGTAAGACACGTCCTAAAAACACGTTATCGATAATCGACAAATCACATCACTAAAATCGCTACCTTGCGTGAATTTCGAAGGTCGTAAACATGGTGCGGGTAAATTGTAAATTGTTACGTGTAATCTTTAGTAATTTAATGTTTCAAGACGAATCGGTTTTGCTTAAGTTCATTATTTTGTTGGTAGGTAAACTTCTGTATCAGTTTTTTGAGATTATACCTAGCATCAGCAAAAAACATAGTTTTGTATAAAAAACTTCACAGAATTGACGAAATTTCGGGCTAGATACAATCCTTACAGATGCAGCACGTTTTTTAAGAGACAGAATACAAATTTGAACACCCTACCCTTCACCTTCCTCAACTTAGGTTACCTGGAAGAGATCGCTTTGAGCGAAAAGGCCGCCCTTTGTAACACTTAGACTTAAGCTTTGTTATTATTTAATGTTATTTGAAAATGGTGTTTACAATAAAGAATTTATCTATATATCTATCTAATATAGAGTTGGTCGCATTGGATCATATTATGTGCATAATGTAAGTCCTAGCACGGTCATTCTAAGTCTATAAATCGTAAAGTATCTCCCTACATTGTTTTACAATGTAAGTACAATATATTTACCTTAATACTCCTTAGGACATATGCACGCTCAGATTTTCTCTGAGGACTCTACTACATAACTTTAATAATTAATTTAGACTTATAATAAAAGAAGATTGGACTAAAAGTCTATATTTCGAAGCAAATTAAAAATGAGTCTAGGGGACGAGTTATAAATAAAAGCATTAAAAGTTAACTTGTACTTGTATATGGGCTGTTTTCCGCAATTAGGCTCTTTTTATTGGGTTCATTTTGCGTGAGGATGGAGTAGGCTTTCCCAGCACCTACCACCCTCTCAACTTAGTCGACCAGTCCAGAGGAGAGAACTTGTCAATACTTCTGGAGCTAACTAAGCCGCGGGTTTCATCACGATGTTTTCCTTCACCGTAAGAGCAATGTCAATTAGCCCACATAGAAAAATACATTGGTCGAATGAAAGTCGAGGTAACTACCAATAACCCAACACAGCTCTAAAAGTTAAGTAAGTGCTTTTATAAAACTTTAAAAAATGAAGACAAGACAGCTAGTCCAGATAAGTAAAGAAAGTTTACAAACTTAAGGCTATCTGCAAACTTCCTTATCAAATCACGTACATAAAGAAGTACCTACTACCGTATGAGTATGATGTAATTCTAAGTGATCATCAGACATGGAACTGGACATCTTTGTACTAGTTACGGAGAAAACTTAAAAAGGTTTTAGCGACAATGACAAACAATTATGATTTATTCTAATTCTTTTAATTTTGCTATGTTAGTTCAAATCCCGAACAGCACCAATGGATTTTTCTTTCGAAAAACGTATGTGCGCTAATTTTTTTTGCTCTTACGGTGAAGGAAAACATCGTGATGAAACCCGTGGCTAGTTGACTCCAGGCGTAATGACGAGGTTTTTTGGACACGGTCGACTAGGCTAGATAAAAAATAGGATACCAATTCAAAATATTTCACAGTTCAGTAGGCAGTTCGAAATTAAGTTTTAAAAGGAAAGGTACCCGGCTCTCTCCATAAAAACGTTTGTAAATTTGTAAAATAAAAATATATGTGCTAGTGTCATTATCTTGCATAAAACCTATAACTGCCATGACTATGCCCATATAGCTTGGTTATTTTCATATAAGTAAGAGTTTAAAAAAACAAAATGTATAATAAAAAATAAGACATAGGGGCACGGTCATGATAGGTGTAGGTTATATGCCACAAAAATATTTGCTCTAGTGTCATTATCCAGGGAGGAAACAGTCGACTACATTTGTATGGAGAGAGAGCCGGTACCCTAAGATGATAAAGACTCAACCACTCTTTTTGCTACGAAATATACGAAAACACAGGAAACAGTTAATTATGACTAAGTTATTAATTCTTACAACACAATTAAACAGTCATCTTTTATCTCAAGAGATAAGAATATTTAAATAAACCACTCTATTATTAACTTTAAAATGTTTTTTTCTTGATAACTTATCAGTAGTCTAATTCTGAACCGGATCGTGGGTTATTACTATAAGAAACAATGAATTTAATTAGTTATGTAATTGACCGAGCGAGAGAAGCGGGAAAAATATCTCTGCTTCAAATCTATTTTTCAGGTTGTTTTTAAAACGACCGATCTGGGCGAAGTTTGGTGTATATTTTGTACGATTTATAGAAAAACTAGATGCGCCCCGCGATTTCACCCGCGTAAGTCCCGAACACAGCGTCATCTATTGTGTGTATTTGCAACCTAGATATCAAACAATATTGAAGAATTTTATCGATGAATCAACGTACACCGCCATCTAGAAACCATTAATTGATACATTTTATTCGTTTACATTCACGACATAAGCGAATAATTGATATGATAATCCTATCCAGTAAGTTAGACCAAAATACGGGTACATGTGAAATTTGATTGAAATCAGTTCAGTAGTTTTGGAGTTTATTGGCAACATACATCGTGACACAAGATTTTTATATATACAGATTGCGTTGGTGTCTTAAATGTGACACAGAATAAATACGAATTACAAATTTTAATAGCTATTAGAGGTCGAATTTCCAAAAATCATTTCTCAGTGCAAAAAGGAACCTCCACGCAAAGTTTCAGATGTTTATCTCAGAGATTTGATGATAAAACTTTTTCTCTTTTATAAGTATAAGGAAGTAAAAGGTTCTATCTTTAAGTTTGTAATTTTAATATAAGTGTAGATATTTTTTAAGGAAAAATGCGTCTTCAAAATTGTGACGAGACTAGAACTAGCATCCCTTGAATACCGTTCAAGTGCGCTTACCAATTACGCCACTCAAATAGTTTCAAATAGCCAAGTGCAGGCCATGCACTTTTAAAAATTAAAAATCAAAAAGTGTAGATGTTCGTTTTTTACATAATATGATAGGTCGGCGTTTGACCACTATCACACCTGCCCGATAGATGTTAACGATGCGGTCTAAGATGTATCACGCTGTCCTAGAAGATGCTTTTCACTTGCGTCTTGAAGACCACCACATTGTACACGCCAGGAAAGACAGAAGCTGGTAACTTATTCCATTCCCTTGCTGTACAATGAAGGAACGACGAAGCCAAATATAAATAATAATAAATATAGCAGAACATTCCACACATAGCCCCTAGCCCCAAGCTAAGTAACTAGACTTGAGTTATGGGTGCTAGAAAACGGATATACTAATTAAATACTTTTCTTTTGTAAATATATACCATTTGTAATCATTATAATTTATTAATACATCATAAATACAAACTTAAAATAAAATCAAATAGGTACAAAGAAAAAAAAAACAAATAATTATCTTAATCAAATAAAATCTAAAAATTAAAACTAAACCTATTCGAACAAACCCCTCCCCAGCGTTGCCGGTGTAAAGCTGGACAATATGCAAGCGGCGTTACCCCGCTGTATATACTTATAATACATAGAAACAACCAGACCACAGACAATTATCTAAGCATATACTTGTCTGAGGCGGGAATTGAACCCACAACCCTGTGTTTGGCAGTCCGGCATGGAGACCATTGTGCCAACTGTGTCGTCAAACATGTTAGGTAACTAATAACTATACCTCTTTGTTCCAAGTCAATTTAAACTTTACTAGTACTATCAATTTCATTTTTCCATTAATTTTTCGTTGCGCAATCTCAACTAATTTAGAAACGGTTTCGATAGATCATGTTACGACCAATTATTTTGCACGGAAGTGTAGTAATTCTCTTGGTTAGTGGTAAGTACACTCAGTTTCAAATGATTTAGGTACCTACGTTTTAATGGTAGTTTAATTGTACAGTTGTAACGGAAGTGTATTCTAATTTAGTTTATGTATGGGTTTTTCTAGTAGTCATTAATGGTTAGCGGTATTAAGGCGTTCTTCCAGTACTGTGTGTAGGTATTCACATTACCTTAGCCCCCGCTCTCAAAAACGTAGCGTGCTGCGTGCTAACTGTTATATTTGATCGATATGCAAAACATTTTAGCATTATTATCCACAAATATAGTTTCTAGAGGTCAAAACCTATCATTTGATTCATTTTTAGAAACAAACGTTAACTATTTTTGAATAAAACCCGATAAACGATCTAATAATTCTCTGTTTTCTAACATTTTTTTTATCGAACGAAGTTGTTCATATTATGTTTTCAACCACAATAAACGAAAATATGGTTATGAAACTACAATATCCATATAAATCCAAATAACAAAAAAATAGTATTTGATTACTTAGAGTTGCTTAAAACAAAGGTCGATTTTGGTAGCTTTATTAGCACCTGCCCTAAAGTAATATCATAAAGATTAAATATTATGAAAATAAATACAAATAAATCAGTTACAATAAATGTGGCACAGTTAGTCAAATAAGCCACCCTTTATCGTACCCAGCGTAAAGGTTCCCATAATGATAGAAGCATTGCCCCGCTGAATGGCGATGGCTAACCTCTGCGCCAGAAACGAGCCGAAGCGGGAGTCTCCATTTCTGTTTTATATTTTAGTTTTAGGCTCTGAACCTACTGAAAAACTTGATTTAATTGATCTATTCTACATTAAATCCTAAGGAGAAATATAGGCTATTTTTAATCTTGATATTCTATCTGGAGCTACGCGGTTGAAACTAAAAGTATTTGACCTAAGGCATAAACCTAAACGCCTAAGGCTAAGCCTAAGGTAGGTTTCTGAAAATCAGCGCTGTGGTTTTTGCTATTGCCTTTCTACGCAATAAAACGAAGCTATTGTTTAAAACGATGTTGTTGATGATGATGTTATTTGATCATAAACGATTTCATTTTTTTAAGCTATTGCAAGCTATTTATCGCTCGGGCTTTGAACGCAGAAATCAAGAAATTCCGTAACGAAAATAAAACCTAACACCCTCCACTCCGCCTACCATGTAGCTCGGCCGAGCGTTCGCTTAACGTGTATGTATGTATATGGTACGACTGTACGAAGCTCGCAGGATGCAATAGCTTTACCGCGGCAGTCCCCGAGAACCACACGTTTTTATTTTAATTTACACTTTTACAGGAAAACATTTTTAGAGCACAATAATTGCAAAAAGATTTTTCCACATAAAAAAATTGAATTTTATTTTTGAGCTTATTTCGATACCCTGAAAACTATAACAAGTTAAATGTTAAATACGCGTCGATTATCATTGTTAAGACTCTTGGGCACGAATTCATTCACCCGCGTTGATCTCCCCAAAATACCTATACCTGTGCCTTTAGATACTGCGTCAGATGGCGCTGTTTGAAAAGTCCTGCAATATTTATTTACAATAATAATAACGAAACAGCAGCATGTCAGCCTATTTGCAATCACGTCAGCAACTCGCAAAGGAACTCGTCTTTTTGCGTGTGTTGATTGTATATAACAAAACTGTATAATATCTGTGCATTGGTATTAGGTTAAGGGTACAGTGGGTAAAGTCTGCGAGGCGAATGATGACATCTGCGGTAAGGTATGCGCAGAACTCGATATTTATATGAAAATTAGCTGCGCCCCGCGGTTTCACCCGCATAACTCCCGATCCCGTGGGAACATCGGGATAAATAGTAACCTATGTGTTAATCCAGGTCGTCAGCCATCTATATACCGAGTTTCATCGCAATCAATCCACTGGTTTTAGCGTGAAGGAGTAACAAACATACACACACACACACACAAACTTTTACATTTATAATATTAGTAGGATTAAGTTCTGCGCATACCTCGTCTACTATCCACCAAAGATCCTACTTTGCCGCACGGACTGTAAGTATACACATAATTATTCGAACCATCTCGCAAGGCCGCCCATTGTGCCATATTGTAAGGTATAAAATATGAATTTTCTTTTAGCATATAGGTAGTTAGGTACTTAACTTAGAATTTATTTTGTTTTTGTTATATGTAATCATTTTGCGTTTTGTTTTTATAGTGCAATAAAGTGTTTATCTATCTATCTATCTCAATTGTCTAATTGAGATGGTTTATACCTATTTAGGTATACAAAGAGGTTATAGTTATACGAAATGGGGGTTGCTCTAGATGTCTAGGAGAACTTTTTTCTACGACTTTAGAAAATCCGAGATATTTTAATAATTTTGAGCCATCTTTTTCTTAAAAATCATCTGTTTGTTAGAGGCCATCGACCCTGGTGTTTTAATTGTTAATTTAGTTGGAAAGTTACTAGCAACATTTATTTACACGAGATGTCTCGTTTTAGTTTTTATTTATTGACAATCAGTTAGTTCAGTGTGACATCAACCTTATCTGCGTGGGCGCCTCACTAGTTGCGTTTGACAATAGTATGTGTAGCAAAGTTGACAATGGACAAATGTTGGCGTGTTGAAATCTGTACGGTTTTCATGATGAATTGAATCAAGCAAGAAGACCTGGTAAACTTAATCAGGCTCCATTTCGAGACAAGTTGCTGTAGATCGAACTACAGGTTAATGCTACAGATAGAAAACAGAGGAGCAGAAAGGCACCTAAGTACATAAAAAAGAATGTTCTAAATCGGTCTAGGCGTCTCTGAGTAACATACATACATTAAAACAAACCCGACGAATTGAGAACCTCCTCCTTTTTTTGAAGTCGGTTAAAAACCGATTTGTTTAATCGAAAACCCTATTTTACCGATTAATTCTAAGGTTTACCGATTAACTCTAAGGTTTTCACTCGAAATACCGGTATTGAGAGGAATAGAACCGTTCTCCTTATATCCCTATCACGCTATGTACAACCCACCCATCCCCTTCTTTAATTCTTGTCTATCCAAAGGTTGTCTGGAAGAGATCGCCGCTCATTGTGCCATATTGTTAGGTTTAATATTGTTTTTGTAACAGGAGTTTATGTTAAAATTAAGGTTTAATGTGGTACAATAAAGAGTTAATCTATCTATCTACTCGTATATATCTGTTTCATGAAACGTTTGGCGCGCAAGCTGTATAAACTGAGAAAAACCGATAAATGTTACGCAAATCTTTGGAAAAAGTATCCAAATCAACGTTAATGAGCGCCATCTATGTTTAAGTTTGAACAAAGGAATCAAATCATAAGTATTCCAACATTCTCCGTTCTCAAATACAAACTTCGAAATTGTGTCAAGGCTGTATTCGATTGAAATCTCGAACGAAATTTAAGGGGATTTCCTGTTAATTTTAAACATTTGCCAGATACGTAAATGTTTGGGTAATGTGCGAGTAATTCACACTTCACACATCATTATCATTTGTGATAGTAATTAGAAATATAGAAATAGAAATAGAAACATTTATTCGCAACAAAAACTCACAGTGAGCAACAAAAAACTAAAGGCCAATTACCAACTAAGGCGTGTGTTAACATCAAAAAAGGTGTCTTGAAGCAAGAAATAATTATCCCCTTAGAGACGCTAGAGACTAATTTCTTGGTTTTAGCAAGAAATAATTAACTCCTTAGAGACGCTAGAGAATAATTTCTTGGTTTCAGCAAGAAATAATTATGTCCTTAGAGACGCTAGAGAATAATTTCTTGGTTTTAGTGTTTTTGAAAATAATAAGCAGTAGGTTGGTACGGTCGCCTGCATAATTGCAAACCCACCGTTAAGTGCTAAAATTACTATTATTGGAATGTTTTCATTATAATAATTATTGTTGGATAAATTCATGACTTAAAAAACTTTAAACTTCTAAATTAGGTGCCTAGATAACATAAGTTGTGGAAGATATGTTGTGTTGATAACATTCATATAACAACCGTTTTGGAGCTCTACGGTGGGTCTGCAATTTTGCAGCCGACAGTACTTATTCTTCATTAATTTATGCTTCAAGAAACATTTTTTTCTGTAAAAGAATCAAAAGTAAACTATATTTCGCCTATATTTTTAAATTGTTATGCATGGAATCGTTGTTGAGTTTTGGTGAGTTTATTGTTTGTAGTCTTCGATAATATATATTTGATTTCTTTTCCTTCATTTTAATATAACTAACAGAAGAAATTTTCATGTCGTTTGTCAGCTTAAACTAAAGTTAAAACAAAACTGCATAAAAGTATTTTTAATACTTCAAATGACAAAGAAAAAAAGTAGCAATATTTACGCGAAATGTTGTATGAGTTTTAAAAATAAGACTTTCAGAAACAAACCTCGTAAAATAAGGTTTGTTAGTTCATTTTTCTGAAAGTTAAATAGTTGTCTATGTATGTATGTATGTATGTATGCATACGGGCTTTTTTCCGCAACTAGACTCTTTTTAATTGGGTCCTTTTTGCGTGAGGATGGAGTAGGCTTGCCCAGCACCTACTACCCTCTCAGCTTAGTCGACCATGTCCAGAGGAGAGAACTTGTCAATACTTCCGGAGCCAACTAGGCCGCGGGTTTCATCACGATGTTTTCCTTCACCGTAAGAGCAATGTCAATTAGCGCACATAAATTTTTCTTAAGAAAAATACATTGGTGCACGGCCGGCTGGGATTCGAACCCACGACCTTCAGAATGAAAGTCGGGGTATCTACCACTAAGCCAACACCGCTCTATTAAAGGAGTCTATTAAAGGAGTTCAAAACTTTAAAAATAAAATGTTAAAAATCTAAATGAGTCATGTTTTAAAGGCCGAATGACTTTTTATTCCCTTTTTATTAACTTTGCAGCAGTAATTAGATACAAGGGCCCCTTGTTTTGTGGTGTTTGGGCTGCTATGTGTGGGCTTAATTATCAAGCTTTTGTAGACTAAAAGGTTATTAAATTATGTTTAGATTTAATTAGGACATTAATGAAAAATATTTACTTACACAATTTTAAACAAAACACCTCGTTATTTAATTATTATTTATTAATAACTTGCTTTTGCCCGCGACTTCGTCCGCGTATATGTTGAAAATGGATCATGGAGTAGAATCCTTTCTTATCGGATGCCTACGTCACAGAAAGAACACACCCTCCAAGTTTCAAGTTCCTACGACCAGCGGTTTAGGCTGTGCGTTGATCCGTCAGTCAGTCAGTCAAAACAAAGAATTTTATATGTATCAGCTGTTTTTACCCATTAAAGGCTCGAATTTCCAATAATCCTTTCCATTGCCTACTGCCGTAAATTCTCTTAGACATTTTAGGCATCCTTTTAAAAAAATACGGGGGTTCATTTTTGTACGTAGAGGCGAGGCGCCAGGTGCCTGGGAAGTTTCAGACAGTAGTTCTTGTAGTTTTTAGAGATTTCATTTTCAGTCTTCATCTTAACTATAATACGTAGGTAGAATACTAGCACATCAAACGCCCCGCGTCGATTCTATGAAGGTTTCATACGAATGAAGTACTTAGATTTTATAAATAACTAGCTTTTGCCCGCGACTTCGTCCGCGTAGATGTCGAAAATTTGAAGTAGATTGGACCAAGGAATCACGTTGTCCCATACAAACGTTGCCCCCCTTTTTCACACCCTAAGGGGTAGAATTTCGGAAAATTCTTTCCTATCGGATGCCTATGACATACAAAGAATACACCCTCAGAGTTTCAGGTCTTTACGATTGGCGGTTTAGGCTGTGCGTTGATTCGTCAGTTAGTCAGGGCAAAGGATTTTATATGTATAGACTAGCCCGCGACGCATGGTAGTTTATTTGATATACTAAAACCTTCCTCTTGAAACACCCTAGGTATATATTATATTATAAATAACTGCATCAAAATCCATAGCAAAAGTTTTAAAGATCTAAGGACAGACAGACAGCGGAAATCGACCTTGTTTTATACTATGTAGTGATACAATTTATTGTGCATTAAGCTTAAACCCCGATTCGTGAAATCGCTTTACCTTAAGTTTTAAACCACAATACCCTTTAGTTTGGTTTCGCGCACACGCCATCCGTTTCCTGTCATCCGATCCCCTATATTAACGGACATCGATCGATAAGGCAAATGAGCAGAAGTGAAAAGCTGTTGTCCCTTTTTTGAAAAAATGTAATCAAAGTGTGATTTTCGGGAACGGGTCGCTCCACCGCTAACCCTTCTGTTTGACTTTAGAAAATGTCAAAAGAACTTTAATTTTGTGCAGAATTATCAAAAGTACCTTAGAACTTCAGGTTATTATCAAGACTTGCAAAAAATTCCTAGATATAGGAACAATTGACCTGCTTACTTAGAGGAGAAATTACGTAGAGGACTTTACTACCTGGTGCAGAATCGTCAAAAGCACCAGAACTTGCAAAATAGCATCAACCCTTGCAAACATATATACACAGCTAACAAACAACACCATTATAATATAACTGGCCTACACGGTCAAAGTAGAGATGTAAAAACATCTTGTTCAAGCTAAAGAGTTGTCATTTTGATATAATTGATTGAATCAGGCGTTACTTTTCGGAACTCCATAACTGTAATGAAAGTATTTATATTAAGTTTTTAGTTCTGAGCCTAGGAACTAAAAACTAAATATTAATTGTAAATCTTTATTCCAATTTATAACACAAAATTAAATGTCAATAAGTACATCAAATCAAATAGCACAAAATGAAAAACTAAAACTAATAATAATAAACACAAAATAATTAAAAAAGACGCCAAAAAAAAGCCCACCAAATAAAAAACTAAACATTACAAATAAATAATAAAATTAGTATAAAATTAAATTAATTAAAAATCAACCTAGACCTTAACATTAAAACAAGAGGAAGCCTTCGGCCATACCCTCTCGAGGCATTGTAATATTAATTACTTCCATTACAATTTTGATATAACTCAAATAATTAAAACAAACAATATTAAGGTGATAGAGTACCGGCGCTCTCTCCATACAAACTTAGTCGACTGTTGCCTCTCAGGATAGTGACACTAGCACAAATAATTTTGTGCCATAAAACCTACAACTGCCATGACTATGCCCCTATGTTTTGGTGTTTTTCATTGTCTTATTATCATAGAAATTAAGAATAAAAAAGTCATGGCAGTTATATCAAAAATCAAAATCGCATCAGAAATATTTGCTCTAGTGTCATTATCCAGGGAGAAAACAGTCGACTACGTTTGTATGGAGAGAGCCCAAGTATCCTTTCCTCTTAAGGTGCTTAACCACATACATCAGTTATTGCAAGATAATTTCCAATTCTGATCGATTTTAAAAATTAACAAGTCGAAAAATCATCAAATCGTCAATATTTTGATGTTATTTTTTGAAAGAAATTCGATTAACCAATAGCCGGGATTAACTTTACGACATAGATTTCAATTTTTATGTCACAACATTGACTTTTAACCTCTTATTCAATATAACACAAATAAATAGCTAAGTAAGTCTGTGATAACATTCAAAACCATTTTAAATTAGTCAATAAAACAGCGAAAGATATAAAATCTTTAGTCATCAAGTAATCTTTGTAGTAATTTTGATTTTAACTGTTATTATTATGGACATGGGTTTTTAAGACCAATTTGTTTAGGCCTCCGGCAAGAAGAGGAAAATACAAAGCTTTAATCTACAAGGCAGTTTAAGAAGAAAGGTACTGACTCTTTCTCCTACAAACGTAGTTGTTTCCTCCCTGGATACTGAAGCAAATATTTTTATAGCATATAACTTATAACCTCTCAACTGGCAGACAAAATACTTTCATACATTTTTAATATGGCGCCATCTGTCTGCCAGTTGATGAAATAAATGCCACGACAATGCCCTTATTTATATATTTTTAAGACTCTTATTTTTCCTATGATTACTAGAAAATGGAAAACGATTCGACTTAAGTATACGATTTTATTGAGGGTTGTTTGGCCATAACTTCCTTGTTTATACTTGTACTTGTATACAGGCTGTTTTCCGCCATTGGACCCTTTTTAATTGGGTCCTTTTTGCATGAGGATGGAGTAGGCTTGCCTAGCACTTACTACCCTCTCAGCTTAGTCGACCATGTCCAGAGGAGAGAACTTGTCAATACTTCTGGAGCCTTGTTTATAATAAACTAGCAGTAATCTGCGGTTTCAACCGAGTAACTCCCGATTCCGTGAGAATATCGGGATAAAAAGTAGCCTATGTTATATCCAATAAATCAATATATCCTCACACCAAGTTTCATTAAAATCGGTTCAGTGGTTTCGGAGCCTATCCGTTACAAAGAAAAAGTCTTTCCTTTTTACAATATTAGATTTCGTCCATGTATAAGTTGAAAATTTAAAGTATAGATTGAACCAAGGAATCACGTTGTCCCATACCCCCCTTTCTTACCCCCTAAGGGGTAGAATTTTGCCCTCGGATGCCTAAGTCATACAATGAACACACACTCCAAGTTTCAGGTCTCTTTGATCAGCGGTTTAGGCTGTGTGTTGATCAACCAATCAGTCAGTTGTTAAGGACTAAGCATTTTATATGTATAAACTAGCTGTTGCCCGCGACTTCGTCCGCCTAGGGTATAAACTTTCCAAAATCCTTTCTTATCGGATGGCTACGTCACACAAAGAACACACGCCCCAAGTTTCACGTCTCTACAATCAGCGTTTTAGGCTGTGCGTTGATCCGTCAGTCAGTAATTAAGGACAAAGCATTTTATATGTATAAATGAATAAATAAAAATTGCAGGACATTTCACACATCGCCACTTAGCCCTAAGCTAAGTAACTAGACTTGTGTTATGGGTGCTAGACAACGGGTATACTACTTATAAACTTATCTTTTGTACATATATACTTATAATACATAGAGACAATCAGACCACAGACAAATATCTAAGCATAAATATTTGTCTGAGGCGGGAATCGAACCCGCAACCCCGTGTTTGGCAGTCCGGCATGTGCAAACTGGGTAGATTTGTATAGAAATAGATTAATTTTCTTTAATAAGACGTAGTTTAGTTAGTTAGAGTATCGTTAAATACGTTTAATAAGCTAAGGTCTCATTTAACTGGTTCGTTCCATGATGAGTTCGTTACGTAATTGTTTACAAGGTGTTACGGTACGGCGGTCACGAAATTCGAATTACATTTTGTGGTACGATTTTCGTATCGGTTCTCGAAAAAACACGGCCCAAACGGAGCACTCAAGCAAATAGATCGTTGACCTTGTACATCACAAAATATACGGTTATATGAATAATACTAGCTGCGCTCCGCGGTTTCACCCGCGTAACTCCCGATCCCGTGGGAATATCAGGATAAAAGTAGCCTATAGCCTTCCTCGATAAATGGACTATCCAACACAAAAATAATTTTTCAACCAGTCGTTCCTGAGGTTAGCGCGTTGAAACAAACAAACAAACTCTTCAGTTTTATAATATTTTGAATAATATTACGACGAACTTTTAAAAGTGTTTCAGAACTAAAGTTTGCTTTAAAAACAAGAACAAAAGCTTTTGAAATATATTTTTACTAGCTTTTGCCCGCGAAGAAATCGAAAATAGACCAAGTAATCATGTCCCATACAAACTATTTTCACCCACTTAGGGGTAGAATTTCGGAACAAAAATGCTATTGTTTCTTATTCTTTTCGAAATTATATAATTTCTTTTTAATTTACGTGTAAGATCTGGAGGTACCTACGTCCTACATGTACAGTTGGAGTCAGAATTCGTGCGGGTTAAGCGACGCCTGGCGCGGTCATTACTTCGATGGGTGACCAATTAGTAGTGTGGCAAAAATGTATTTTCGTGAGCCCCTCCGTGCTTCGGAAGGCACGTTAAGCCGTTGGTCCCGGTTGCTACCTCTAGTAGCAGTCGTTAGGTTAAGTTCGGCGATTTGAAAACTCTAACAATAGGTGAGCCACACCACTTTACGAGAAGAAGAAGAAGGCTTCGTCATATCCAGGACCTTAGATATGACAGAGTTTTCTTGACATAAAGTATATTTAATTACGCCCAAGGGTATAAATGCGTAAATTAATCAACAGAAATAAACATTACCTGTTTATACTCAACATAATCAAATATTTTCACTGAAAAACAAAATTAAATAAATGTCGTTTCCTTGTAATAAAAATGCTTTGATGTGTTTCAACACTTCTAAGTAGCCAAAAGATACTTTTCCATAGAAAAAAGGCAAAGAATTTTTCTTAAAGGAAAAGTCAGTGAGAACACTGAATCATTTTGATTGAATTTAATTTTATTAAAAAACCACAAGTCAAGCGAAAGTCCCGATTCTGTGGAAATCTATATATCTTCTTTATATCTTTATAATTTAAAAATGAATCGCAAAATGTGTTGGTAAGCGCATCACGCCTAAACGGCTGGACCGATTTCGCTCATTCTTTTTTAGTTGTATTTGTTATTGTTAAGAGAAGGTTCTAATGAAAGAAAAAAATTGGAAAGTTGCGCAGAAAGTTTTACGCGAGTGAAGCCGCGAGGCGCAGCTATATATATATAAATCAATGCCACTTTTCGTTATAATTTTATAACTCAAGAACGGGCTCATCTGTCCAAACCAAATATTTAAGATGGTTTATGTGAAGTTTGCACAAAATCGGTCGAGTGGTTCTTCATTTATCACATTTTTTGTAACAAATGAATTTAATAAATGGCGGATCGTTAATGGGGATTTTGCTTCGCATTATTTCAATTTATACGTAGCGAAGCATGTACCGGGCCGCTGGTAATAATATAAAAAGTACCCTTTGTTATTCATAATGAATATGTATCATTATACCATAGTTTTATCAAAATCGATCCAGTAGTTTCGGAGTCTATCCGTTACAATCACAAAAGAAACAAAAATAAATCCATTTTAAAATACAAAGTGGAGACTAGTTGCGCTTCGCGGTTTCTCTCGCTTTAGTCAAAAACACATCCTCCAAAAAGTGGTTATAGCGGTGCGTTGTATCAGTCAGTCAGAGGACGTCAAATTTTATATTTAAATTAGTTTTAAGAAAGGATTTTTGATTTCTCAAAATCTTTCTTATCGGATGCCTACGTCATACAAAGAACACACCCTCCAAGTTTCAGGTCTCTACGATCAGCGGTTTAGGCTGTGCGTTGATCCGTCAGTCAGTCAGTATAAAGCATTTTATATGTATGGACTAGCGGCGCCTCGAGGTTTCGGATTTTGGAATTTTGGGATAAAAAGTGTTCAATGTCTTATCCATCCTCTAAACTACCACTTTGCCGATTTTTATCCAAATCCAGTCTTTTGACCGTGAAAAAGGTACAAATAAATAAATAAACATTCCGATTTTTAGTATTAGTTAGGATATCACGATATCATAATCCAGACCAGTCTATTACAATTTATCATTCTAAATTAACACCCGAAATTGTTGATTTTGATACTTGCATCTCATTTATAATCTTATTTTATAGAGTTCGATGATATTTTTTGATACTTGTACGTTGACTTACCGTTAGACACATGCTGTGACATACGTATAAACATGTGTTTTAATAATTTGACCTTGATTTTTAGGTAAAAGTATTTAACTTAAAAATTTCAAGGTCACTACAATTTTATGTTATTTATGCCTAATTTTACTATATTTAATGAATGATCGAATTTGAATTTCATTAAAAATATATTTCATTTCATTTATTTATTGAAAACTAGCTGCGCCCCGCGGTTTCACCCCGCGGAAGAACCTTCTCCGGACAATAACAAACACAACAAAAAAAGAATTGGCCAAATTGGTCCAGGCGTTGTTGAGTTATGCGCTTACCAACCCATTTTGCGATTCATTTTTATATTATAAGATATAGGTCACAAATTGGTCATACAAATAAAACATAGTACAGCACAGCTATATACAACCTTTTCGGCATTCAATATTAAAAAGAGATACATTTTGGGATTAAACAATTAATTAAAGTTCGATGTCAAATGATTACCAAATTAGCATAGATGTCACTTTAAAATAAAATAAAATTTAAATCTGTCAAAATGTAGGTACATAATCAATTACATAGCTATAAATTAAAATCATTTTTTATCACAGTTACATAGACTTATCACAAATATTTTGTTAATTATTATTTTGTTTTCTTTTCAAGTCTTTTCTTTTATTCGCAACTGTGATAAAAAACGTCGTACGATATACGTGTGGAATTGATCTTTGCATCTTGGCTTAACACACTCGCTGCCGCTCGCGCGTCATCAACCGCCTCTATGCAAAGATCAATTTACCACACTTATATTGTGTTTAATGTACTATTAATACATACCTACTTAAGAATTTTTCATTTAAAAATTCAGTTATATTGTAATATGCTTTGTATATTATATGGCAAACAAGCTTGAAAACACTATTGCGGGTTGATAGTCCAACCCATTCTGTTTACATAGTTAGACCACTGGTCACGGGACTCTGAACAGACTCGTGGTTCAACTATTTAAAAATTTGGACCACGACACGTTGAAGGTCAGAGTGTGGGGTGATGGTCTAACTACGAAACAGAAACAAAAAGCGATCTGAACTAAAACAAAAGACGGTCAGAACTAAAACAA
Source organism: Idaea straminata (assembly GCA_951213275.1). Taxonomy (NCBI): domain Eukaryota; kingdom Metazoa; phylum Arthropoda; class Insecta; order Lepidoptera; family Geometridae; genus Idaea; species Idaea straminata. The sequence continues at coordinate 10,253,118 of OX577862.1, read as the reverse complement.
AAGACGGTCAGAACTAAAACAAAAGACGGTCTGAACTAAAACAAAAGACGGTCTGAACTAGAGATGTTCGCCAATCGGCGCGGCGCACGCCGCCGCCTCCGGCTTTTGTGTTGGCGTAATCGGCGCAAGATTAAAAAAGTAATCTTGAGTTCTAGTTGCAAAATTGCGCGCTTTGCCTACAATATGATCGAACTCTGTACAGCCCCCTTAGACAAGATTAGTTTTCATTAGCGATATCTCCAATCGACAGATTTTTTGTATGAAATTGTCAAATCATTGTATGAAATTGGCGTAATATGAAGTTATTCCTCAGACTGAGAGTTATTCTACCATTTTTTTCTCTAACGCAAGACCACGTTGGCTTATATCAATTCCATAAAAAAAATATAAAAAAAATGTCTGTCATGTCACTTTGATTTCCGCCCACCGCGCCGATTACGCCGCCGCCGCCGATCACAAAACCATCGGCGCACACCTCTAGTCTGAACTAAGAACAGTAGACGATCTGAAATAAAAGGTTAAAATTGAAAAGGCTCCGAAACTACTAGACCGATTTTGATGAAACTTGGTATGAGGATGTATTGTTTTATTGGAAGTGTTATAGGCTATACGCCGTTGTTTCCACGGGATCGGGAGTTACGCGGGTGAAACCGCGGGGTGCAGCTAGATAAATAAATTAGAGCTAAAAATAGGTATTAGGAAGACCTAGAAAAAACATGATAGTGACAAATCGATAGAATAACCAAGTTGACGATTTATTTATGCATGATATTGATATTAATTTCATTCAGCATTTACATAATTTTATATGATAACGAATCAGATTTGTTTTGACTCGCGATTTGCTATGGATACCTGTCTAATTTATTTATGTTTAGATTAAATTTATATCGTGTAACTAATTCATACTTTAAGTAGCATACCCCGCGACTTCGTCCGCGTAAAAGTCGGAAATGGACCAAGGAATCACGTTGTCCCATACAAACTTTGCCCCCTTTTTTTAAATTTTACTCCTAAAGGGGTGACTCTTAGGAGTACATTTTTTATAAATCCTTTCTTATCGGATGCCTACGTCACACAAAGAACACACCCTCCCAGTTTCAGGTCTCTACGATCAGCGGTTTAGGCTGTGCGTTGATCCTTCAGTCAGTCAGTTATTCAGGACAAAGCATTTTATATGTATAGATTCCTGTTCCTGTCTGTCTATTAACATAAAATTTAAAGTCCTGACTGTCTGATCGATTGACTGAAACATCAAAGCAAAGCTGAAATCGCTCGTTCATAGCTTAGGCCCCCAGCACGGTATGCATGGGCCGGGCGAAAAATTATGTTCACCTGTTATGTCCTCTTTAAGGGAGAAAATTATATTGTCCACCTGCCAAAGCACGGCAAAAGGGGAAAGGATAAGAATATCCCCACATAACACGTGGGGATCTTTTCCCAAAATTGATTTTTTCTCTAATGACAGTAAAATGAAGCAATGACAAAGAATGAATGACAGGGAAATGACGACCGAAGCAGCAGGCAGAAGCTGGTTACCTATGTATAAAATTTAAAGTTACTTACTTACTGACTATATTACTGACTTTACTTACTTTTAACTTATTTATTGTATGTATTATATGTATTATTATATATCATACTTACTGATTACTTTCACTTACTGATTACTTATTATTTTTACTTTTACTTCCTGATTACTTATTACTTATTTCTTTTACTTACTGATTACTTATTACTTTTACTTACCGATTACTTATTACTTAATTACTTACTGACTATATCAACGCACAGCTCAAACCAATATTCTAAGGATCAGGTTATGATTTGGCATTCAGATAGCTGTTATGACGTCGGAATCCGCTAAGAATGGATTTTGAAAAATTCAAACTCTATGCGTACGAAATCGCGGGTCAAAGCTGTTCAAAATGTATGAGTGTTCTTATATTAATGTGACTGATGGATGACTGACTGATGAAAACATTTCTGCACAGCCTTAGCTAAACCGCTGAGGATGCTCACAGCTAAGCGGCGCTCGCTGATCGTTTACGGTCGTGCAGGTTAAGTGACGCCTGGCGCGGTCATTACTTCAATGGGTGGCCAATTAGTAGTGTGCTTCGGAAGGCACGTTAAGCGGTTAGTCCCGGTTGCTACTTCTAGTAGCAGTCGTTAGGTCAGGTTAGAGGCCTTAAGGCGATCTGAAAACTCTAACAATAGGTGAGTCACACCACTATACGATAAAAAGAAGAAGAACTAAACCGTTGAGTTTATATTAGAAAATGAATCCGATTGATAAGAGCTGAAGAACTTCATCCATACTTAAAAAGTTCGATGTAATACCATTGTCTCTTAATTAATCGTTATTAATTAAAAATAGCAGGTAACACGACTTTTACATTAAAAATTAACATGATTAAATAACTTAAAAAAAAACTATTTAATTAAACCGTATTAATCATGTAATTAATTCGACTAGTATAATTAATTGAATCTAAGAACTGCCGTCGTTTTGTAGAAAGTCATGGCAAATTAATTTAATGTTTTGAATTAAGATTTATGTTACATGACCTTTATGTTATGGTGTAACTAATATGTAAAAGGAACGTATTGAGAAATATTAAATTAACTTGTAGACAACGCAAATTAAAATTGATATTGCTATTTTTTGACGTTCAAAAATTGATGAACACCTTCATTCACAAAAAAGTGTCATGTAAAATAGGAAAAAACTACTTGAAAACAGGTCATTAGATTATTTTTTGCTTTATTTTTAATCTGAAAAAAAAAACAATTCATTTGTTTATTTTCTGAACCTGAACTTTTATAACTATATAAATTACATTGTGTCACATAAATAAATAAGTACATTAAATAAAGCAAAATAAATAAAAAAAATTATAATAAAATTAAATGTTAAAATGTCAAAAATATGTGTTATCTTCTTGTTATTTTATCACTAAAATCAAGGTATTTATTCTACCAAGTAAAACCTGAGTAATAAAAGAAAAACTGCGACTGCCCGCCTAGTTCTTAGATTGCAAAGACGCTATGGGAGTGCGCTTCAGTCTGCTTGTATTATTTATTTTTATTTTTTCTCACAGGATCGATGTTAACAGCGAAACTGCGGGGCGTAACTATACGGTCATAGTCAATTTTTAAGCTAATGCATAGTTCTTATCAATAAATTCCGTAACGAAAATAAAACCTAACACCCCCCACTCCGCCTACCATGTAGCTCGGCCGAGCGTTCGCTTAACGTGTATGTATATTGTACGACTGTACGAAGCTTAAAGCTTGTTTTAATTAAGTGGTAATCGTTCACATGAGATTAGATTCAATCGTCTTAAAAAAGAAGTAAGTTTGTGTGTCTTAGAAACGCGCCCTCCAAAGAAACGACACAAAAAAGATATGTGTTCTTATTTTTACAGCCTATGTTAGTTTATTACGTAATTTGAAAAATACTGTACAATTTTTGATAAATTAGGTGTCGAATGATAGGTTTTAACACGGTGAGTGTTAAATGCTATTTTTATTTTAAATAATTTTGTTATTTTTGCACCTACCTACATACATCACTGTTTTTATTTTGATCTCAATAAAATAAAATCAATTTATATCATTAGATAATGTTTTGAAAGTGTAACTTTTGTAATTAATTACGTTTGTCGTAACACCTATTCAGACATATATACATACATACCTTTGAACGTATGAACATTTGAATTTAGGTACATTATAACATTACGTAGATGTTAATTGATAGTCTGTATGTAATTACGATATTGGGAAGCCGATTTTAGAAATTTCATAACGTTATTTTACACAAAAGCGTTTGGGGTTTCTACTGGAGCCCTGATCAGTGACTGCGGAGCCCCGTCGTCATCCCCAAGTCTCGATTTATCGATGTTAGAAGACTAAGGTAGACTTGCAACATGATTGACAAACTGCCCAAATAAATATAATTTTTATCACAGTTGCTCATAAAGTGGATCTTATTCAACCGCTATTAGGCTCATAAACCAACGTATTACGCATGCACGCGTTATGCTATTAATACTTTTAGTAGTTGGTATTTCTGTATATTAGGGGCTGTCCATTAATTACGTGAGGCTCGAAAGGGGGGGAGGGGTCCATAAAAAACACGAAATATCACAAGGGGGGAGGGGGGAGTGTAGTAATATATCACGTGTATTTTTAAGTACTCAAGAGATAAGCGGCGAAAATTTTTCTATAATAAATTTTCTATAAATATTAAAAAAAAAAAGATTCTGAATACACGTGAGGGGGAGGGGCGGGGGTAATGCATCACCAAGGGACAGAGTTAAAAAAATGATTTAAAAAATCATCACGTGATTAATAGACGGTACCTTACATGTTTTTTAGTAATAGTGTTTTTATATAACACTGTAAATTTTATTTTAATTAAGATGAAAGGGTACCCGCGCTCTCTCCATACAATCGTATTCGACTGTTTCCTCCCTGGATAATGATACTAGAGCAAATAGGTTTTTTATCACAGTTGCTCATAAAGTGGATCTTATTCAACGGCTTTTAGGCTCATAATATTATACACGCGTGCGTTTTACATTGCCAACCTAGTGCTGTAAAGTTAAGTAGGTTAAATACGTATCTTACTGCTAATTACATACTGTTTTTAAGTTTTTTAGCTAGCAAAAATGGTTGTCTCTAAAGTCGGTTTACGAACGAAAATTTTACGTGATACATAAACATAAAAATACATAACATAAAAAAATATATACGCGACGAATTGAGAACCTCCTCCTTTTTTGAAGTCGGTTAAAAACTTACGCATTCAACCAGTGAAATGATAAACCGTCACTTCCTACGGAGACAATTGGTTTAACCCTAGCTTTAACACGCGCATTTATTAACATACAATGCACGCGTGCGCAAACGCATCTATGCCACAGAATATAGAATAGTAGATACAAGTATCTACACTCGGTATTGTAGGGTGACCCATCTTAAGCCGAAGTGGTAAGACCAGAAGCGCGATAGAGGTGTCTTTTTTTTCTATTAATTATGGCTTCGCACTGCTTGTGCATTTAGCCAGTGTCAAGTTATATTTTGCATCAAATTATGACACGATTTTTCATAAATCGGGCCTAAAATGTTTCGAAACAGTCAAAGTCGTCATAGTCCGTCAAGTCAGGGGCTATAGTAAAGCGGTGGCAAGTTTACCATAACCTTAATAGGAGATGTGGAGGCAACGAGAAAACTTCATGTTTGACACTGATTTTTACTTTCACTACACTTGTGCACTTTCACAGAACTAAATTAAATAACATTCTAACAGAATTATACAATTCAACTCGGGTTACAACTAATTTTCATGAAAATTAAACTGCAGCACGACATGTTGTTAACTCGTTCCCGCCAAAAACCTAGAGGTGTCTTAGAAACAGTTTTTGGGTATCAACCACTAAAATCCATAGAATGATATTCAAGAAAGGCGAAGAAATGCTTTGTATTATCCACGTACCACACCACTAAACGATTAGAGTGATACACCACTAAACACGATTAGAGTGATTTGCCTCGATCGAAAAAAATCTTGAAAATCGAAAAAAATCGTAATTTTTTTGTAACTTTTTCAATTTAACGGCGATTGTGGAGAAAAAACAAGTACAAAATGTATAGTTTCATAAACTTTACATCAAATCCCATGTAGTATAGATGGTTTTTCACTAAAAGAGATGTGGGTCTTTTTAAAACATAAAACAGTTGAGGGCAGGTGCTAATAAAACTACCAAAATCGGCCTTTGTTTTAAGCAACTCTAAGTAATCAAATACTCTTTTTTTGTTATTTGGATTTATATGGATATTGTAGTTTAATAACCATATTTTTGTTTATTGTGGTTGAAAACATGATATGAACAACTTCGTTCGATAAAAAAAATGTTAGAAAACAGATAATTATTAGATCGATTATCGGGTTTTATTCAAAAATAGTTAACGTTTGTTTCTAAAAATGAATCAAATGATAGGTTTTGACCTCTAGGAACTATATTTGTGGATAATAATGCTAAAATGTTTTGCATATCGATCAAGTATAACAGTTAGCACGCTACGTTTTTGAGAGCGGGGGCTAAGGTAATGTGAATACCTACACACGGTACTGGAAGAGCGCCTTAAAACGGCCATTTCGCGGCGTACGGCGGGGGAAAGGAATAGAGTCATCGCACGGCGCGTGCGTGGGAAAGGGATAGGGGTTTTCAGGTCCTACTTTGCCTTTAACAGAATTACTTTCAATTAGCGATATCGCCAATCAACAGATTTTTTTAATAAAATTGACATAGCATTGTACTACAATATTAACATAAAAAACTTTTCTACCATTTATTTTCTCTATCGCAAGACCACATGATTATACGTTGACCTGTACCAATTTAAAAAAAAATGCTTGTCTGTAAAGTCAGTTTACGGACTTTACGAGATAACGTCCTATGAAAACGATTAAACATTGGGATTTTTTTCTTTTTTTCTCCTTTAGATAAGTCATTCGTCATTATATTATTATTAAATACTTTGTTTCCTAAGTTACCATGACGCATTATAGTTATATTACCATGACGCACGACGTCACACAATATAGGCATGACACTTTTTTATGAATGCATTGTGGTGTTCATCAATTTATTCGTTGCTATTCAATGCTTTTGTTACCAACAAAATGAAACAAAATTTAAAAATCGTTCGAAATTCATTTAAATATTTTCATATTGTTTATGCCTAAATGGTTTTTATTCTAATTGTACTTTTTATGGGATTTTTTCGTATTTTAAATCAGGTATACGATGGGTTCGGGATGATGGTGACGAAGCCTAAATACCTAATATGTTTTCCTGTTGTTTTTGTGCCTAATATATGTTTTCGTGAAAGTCCTCGATTGTACTACATTCATGGTTACAATACAAACACTGCACCGGTCGGTCACCCCATGTTTGTACTTTGTCTATTCCAACTTTATTATGCACTAGCTGCTGCTCGCGGTTTCACCCACATAAGTACGATCCCATGAAGTAAAAAATATTCCAAAAAGTAGCCAATACAGTGTATGAATAAAACACTGTAATCTCTTTTGAGGAATTTTATAATTTACCAAAAAATAAAAATTGGAAAATAATATTTTAAGTTTAGAAAAAATACCTTAAGAGGAAAGGGTACCGGCGCTCTCTCCATACAAACGTAGTCGACTGTTTCCTCCCTGGATATTTTATAAACAAATATTTTTGTGCCGTAAAACTTATAACTGCATAAAACCTATAACTGCCTCATGGCAGTTATAGGTCATCTATGCTCCTATGATTTGTTTTTTTTTTTTTCATTTTCTAATTATCATAGAAATTAAGATTTAATAAAAAAAAATAACAAAACATGGGGGCACGGTCATGGCAGTTAAAAGTTTTATGCAACAAAAATATTTACTCTAGTGTCATTATCCAGGGAGAAAACAGTCGACTACGTTTGTATGGAGAGAGTCCCCGGTACCCTTTCCTCTTAATTTACCCAGGAATAGAAAAAAATCAAAATGTGGCAACACAATAGGCATGAACCAAATATTGATAATTTCTTAAATTTTCGAAATTTCCCGAACTTAATTATTTTATTTCCATGCAAAAATACAAGAACATTTTTAGGGTTAGGGTTAGGCCAGGGGTAAAAATAGGACCTTATTACTAAGACCAGTCCAGTCTCCACTGTCTGTCTGTCACCAGGCTGTATCTCACGAACCGTAATAAGTAGACAGTTGATAGCTACAGTATTTTTATCATCGCAGGGTTTAAATAAATAAATAAATCGTTTTTTCAAAATGGTAAATGTTTCGCTTTTCCAAGATTTCCTACACTTTAAGGCGAAAAGGTACCGGCGCTCTCTCCGTACAAACGTAGTCGACTGTTTCCTGCCTGGATAATGACACTAGCACAAATATTTATGTTGCATAAAACCTATGTATAACTACCATGACTATGCCCCTATGTCTTGGTTTTTTTTTTCATTATCATAGAAATTAAGATAAAAAAAAAAAACAAAAATAAAACAAAACATATGGATAATTATGGTCATGGCAGTAATAAGTTTTATGCAACAAAAATATTTGCTCTAGTTTCAAAATCCAGGGAGAAAACAGTCAACTATACGTTTGTATGAAGAGAGCCCCGGTACCCTTTCCTCTTAAGTAAGCTGTATTTCACCCAATAAAAAAACTTATAAGTAAGTACCTACGAAATATCAACCCTTTTCAACCCTTATCCTTAGTTTACCTTCATATATTTGGAACAACATCGTTTGGATAATCGGATCATAAGGGTGTGCCTAAAATATACGGTTTCTAAGATGATATAGTAAGTACTAACTTTATTTAGAAGTTGGAACAGTCGGAAGACCAATTAGCTGAACCCCACGTTACCCAGAGCCCACTCGCACATCTGTAAGGTTTTAATCTAATGTTAGAGTATGTCTAAGCTGAAATGACGCGCCTTACTACTTAAGGCGCTCTTCCAGTACCGTGTGTAGGTATTCACATTACCTTAGCCCCCGCTCTCAAAGACGTAGCGTGCTGCGTGCTAACTGTTATATTTGATCGATATGCAAAACATTTTAGCATTATTATCAACAAATATAGTTCCTAGAGGTCCAAACCTATCATTTGATTCATTTTTAGAAACAAACGTTAACTATTTTTGAATTAAACCCGATAAACGATCTAATAATTCTCTGTTTTCTAACATTTTTTTATCGAACGAAGTTGTTCATACCAAATACAAAAATATGGTTATTAAACTACAATATCCATTTATATCCAAATAACACAAAAAGAGTTGATTACTTAGAGTTGCTTAAAACAAAGGTCGATTTTGGTAGATTTATTAGCACCTGGCCTTAATTACTTTATTTAGATGGGCGATGTTAATATTAATAACGGCACTTTATCTTTGTGGATGCACTAATTATTCGGTAAAATTCGATTTGTATGTGCACATGTCGGAGCCCATTCAATGCAAATAAACAATCAAAGCTTTTCTCTAAAGAAGCTCCTTATCGTCGGTTAGGAGACCTAGCCCAGAAAAAATGTTATGCGATACGAAAAATATAGAGATAGATAAACACCATTTTTAAATTACATAATTTAATAAATTTAAATTAATAAATGTATGCCGGCTACACGCTATGTAGAGCTTTTGTGAGGGGCAGGCTGAAAATCAGTAGCGGTGAGATGGTCACACAGCTCACAGCATATTGCTGAGACTGCACCCTCCATGGCACGCACATATAATGTTATTGAATGTTTTTGTGTTATAATCTATTTATGTATGTGCTATGGAAAATAAGTGGTTTAAATGGTTTAATGGTTTATAATAATGTGAAACGAAAAACCGTAAGATAAACTATAACATCCTTATTAGTGATTAGACTATAGATCACGGGTAAATCTGTGTCTAAATCTCAGGTTTTATTTCCACATTTCGGACAATCCTTAAACCTAGTTTTGGAATAAGGGGGTAAAGGTTTGTACTATTTAAACCAAGGACTGTATTTCCAAAAAGCTTACTAAATACTTATACTTATAGATTACTAGTCTATACTACTTGTTTGTTTGAACGTGCTAACCTCAAGAGCTACTGGTTTGAATTGAAAAATTATTTTTGTGTTGGATAGTCCATTTATCGAGGAAGGCTATAGGTTACTTTTCATTTTGATATTCTCACGAGATCGGGAGTTACGTGGGTGAAACCGTGGAGCGCTGCTAGTACTTAATAAGTGTACATACTATGCCAATTTGTAACCAGCCCTTTAGACTCCGGTTTATGAATACGTTAGGATCTGAGTCTGAAATAAATTAAAGATAAACATTACTGTGTCTTGAATTTTGAGCATTAATTGACAAAATAAACATGAATCTTGTAGGGTTGATGAGCAAATATCAACTAAGGGTATGTGTGTGTATGTCTATGCCTACTCTAAGTATTATTATGTCTCTTACAAAACTAATTTCTCATACCATTTCTTCTTTTAAGGCGCTTATAGGAACGAAAAACAAAACGCCTTTTGCCTTTTTATAAAATTGTTTGTGTATTGTAAAGAGGGGTTGGATTTTTTGTTCTTGTGTTAAGGGATTGATAGTCCATTAAAGGTTGGGAGCCTATGGTCTAGAGGTACTACTGTGGCGACGCTTCACATCGCCACCAACAGATGGCGCCACTAAGCCGATCGTTGATCCTAGATCGCGCAAGCGAAATTTTTCTGTAGCTAAGCTCGTATACAAGTTCCAACGAAGCATCGTTGGGCCGCGGCCTACCGGGTATAGCACCTGCCCGGTGGAAGATCTTCTCTTTGGAGGTACACACCACCAACTACCTCCAAACTACTCCGAACGACACACACCTGAACGACATTACTACCCTTGGCTTGTACGTGTAGCGGTTGAAAGAAACATACCGTAAGAAACCTATCATACATAAAGATAATTTCAACCGGGAAAGTGGATACAAGCTCTCATCTACATGAAAACCAGTGATAAAAATGTGCAGTGTCGCGAGATATCTTCGGATATAATGAGTGTGGTGTGTCGCGGCCCTTATGACTGTTAATAAAACTGTTTATAAAATCGAGTGTCGGTACTCGACCTATCCTCGGTTACTATCAACTATCAGCATGAGTTACCCTCGCCACTGCTCCAGTCTCCTCGCGACCATGACTATTGTAACATAGTTGAAACGTTGAAATATGAGAAATAAAAAATACGCGATTAAGACCCGAGAAAACATTTACTATGAATACAAATCGTGAGAGTTTGTAAAGTTTATTATACCTACTCCGAACGACCACCAATGATGTGAAATCTCTCGCCATCTGCATTACGAATCGAATTCAAATGAGTGCCTTGTTCAAGAATTCTGTATGTGATGTAGGTCCGGATGTTTTATATAGAACTAGCAGCGCTCCGCAGTTTCATCCCGATGCCATGGAATAGTCATGGCAGTTATAGGTTTTATGTAACAAAATTATTTGCTCTTGTGTCATTATGCAGGGAGGAAATAGTCGACTACGTTTGTATGGAGAGACAGCCGGGTACTTTTCCTCTTAATGGCTAAATCGTGCGTAGTTAAAAAATGCATTTGACGTAATACAATTTTTAGGGGTCAATTATTTTGATTCTGAAGTAGAATTAGTATTTTTTGTCTAAAGAATCAACTTGACATAGCTAAATCTGACTACGCCTTATACAATTCTAAGAGCAAAGAATCGCTTCGTCATATTTTACATTCAGGCGCTCGGTTCAATTATGGTTAAAGAACTTTATTTCTCAAAAGAACAAAAACAGTTCACTTATATGAGAACTTAAAAACTATTTTATATTTAATTTGTATTTATCTCTAGTTCGGACCGTGCAGAAGGTCTTTTAGTTATATTTAGGAAAGTAACATGACAAGTTAATTTTTTTTTTTAAGGACAGTAGGTACTCCTTACTTAAAAACATTTATCTCAGTCATACTTAAAAACAATATTCTGTAAGTATCTAAATATAGGTACGCAATTATTCGAATAAGGTACACAATACTCAATAAAATTACCAAACTTGGTTCAGAAAAATAAAAAGTTGGTTAAATGTGGGTATCTTTACGTATTTAGCAAGCGAAGTGACTGACTGCGGGACAATCGAGTGCAGTGTAGGTATGACGTAGCGGTAATCGCATTGTGTCAAAGTGCGTAAACAAGTTGGTTTGTAGTCGGAGAGGTGGTTGCCTAGTTGTGTAATTTTGTGACCGGTTTTTTTTAATAAATTTTTAATAATTTAAAGTTTTTTTTTTTTTTTTAATAAAAGTAGTAGTTGTTTTAAGAATTTTTACGTTTTGTAAGTATTACTTATTTTTAGACAATTTTAATGTTTTCTATGATATATTTTTTTACCATCCGTTTATATTTATTGAAATTATTTAATTCTTTTATTTCGTTTGGCAATTCGTTATATATTTCTACTCCTTGAAATAGAATATTATTGTTTCCGTACGTTTTAGTTCTAGGGTGTCGGGGTACAAGTTTGTGTTTATTTCGTAAGCTGTGTGTGTAGGTTTTCTTAGTAATTGCTAGATTGGTCTTTACTGTACCATGAATAATTTTCCAAATAATAATACACGTGTTGAAAGTATATAATTGATGTAGATTTAGGAATTTTGTTTTATCATACAATAATTTTGTAGGTGTTAGATGATTTAAATTACACAGTCTTTTGATTATTTTATTTTGTGTCCTTTGCAGCACTTGAATATTTGTCTTAGCTGCTGATCCCCAAACTTCAATAAGGTATTCTAGGTGTGGTTTAGCAAGAGAATTGTAGATGTTATTCCTTATTGTAGGTGGTATACATTTTTTTATTTGACGCAGTGCTCCAGTTATTGCTGTTAATTTTGATCTAACGTGGGCGATATGTGGTTTCCAAGTTAATTTGTCATCTAGGATGAGACCTAGGTATTTTTCTTCAGAAGACTGTTTTATAACGGCATTATTTACAATTAGGGGAGCATGTGATGAAATTCTTTTGTTTTTAGCAGCTAGTATAATATATGATGTTTTGGACGTGTTTATAGTGAGAAGGTTGTGCAAGAACCATTCATTAAGGACGTTTAGATCTTTCTGAGCTCTAATTATCAAGTCGCAAATCGAAGGTCCAAAATAAAACAAACTTGTGTCATCAGCATATAGGGTGAGATGTCCTGTTAATCCTATAGTACTTATATTGTTGACGTAAATAAGAAAGAATAGTGGACCCAAAATTGAACCCTGCGGTACACCACATGATATCTCTTTAATAGTACTTCTGTAAGAACCAATCTTAACCATCTGTGATCTATCGGTTAGGTAAGATGTCAAAAGATTCAAGGCAGTTCCCGTAATACCCAAGTTTTCTATTTTTTCAAGTAGTTTAGAATGACTGACCGTATCAAATGCTTTTTTGAGATCTATAAATACACCTAGACAAATATTTTTTTCGTCGATATTAGTTTTAATTTTGGTTACTAGATCTAATGTTGCCGATAGTGTGTTTGACTTTGGTCTAAAGCCATATTGTTGTTCATTTAAAAAGTTTTTGAGAGTAAGGTATTGTTCAAGACGCGAATATATAACTTTTTCGAACACTTTGGATATTACGGGGAGTACCGAGATTGGTCTATAATTGTTTGGGTCTACCTTGGATCCGACCTTATAAATCGGACTGACCTTGGCTACCTTTAACTTGTCGGGAAATACGCCTATATCTAGACATTTATTAATACAGTTCGTTAATGGTATTATGATATATTCTTTAATGCATTTCAATGATTTCGTGTTTATTTCATCTAATCCTGAGCTACTATTGTTGTCTAAATTGTCTACTATTTTTGAGACTTCTATGGGCGTACAGGGTTCAAAATGGGTGAATGTATTTTTATGAATGTAATTATCGTCGTACATTAGTGTATTACCGGGGCTTGACTGATATTTTGCAGGTATTTTGCTAGCTAATTCTTCGCCAATACATGAAAAGAAAACATTAAAAAAATTGCATATTTCCGTACCGTCAGTCACTTCGCGATAGTCAATAATGAGTTTAGGTGGAGTAGGGCTAGTTTTATTTTTGTTTCGTGCCAGTGAGTTAATAAGATTCCACATTTTCTTCGGATTATTATTGCAGTTCTTAAATGCATTATAATAGTAGTGCTTCTTGTCGTTAGTGATTTTAGTACTTGTTTCAGTCCGTTTCTCCTTGAACTTCCTCTTTAATTCTTCATTATTGTTGTCGAGTTTTAGTTGATGCCATAATATATTTCTGTCGTTGATCAAGTTTATAATTTCTTTGTTGATCCAATCTTCTTTGGGTAGGTTTAGGATTTTAGTTTTTCGTAGTGTGTTAGCTTTGATGTTTGATTTGATGAAATGTTCTAAATTATCGTAGGTGTTGTTTTCGTTTATGTATTCAGCTTCACTTATAGACTTCTTCAAATTAACGTAATCTACTACCGTATATTGAGTTTTTAGTTTCATTTTGGGCTTGTAGTTTGACATTTCCAGGTAAATTTGTTTGTGATCTGACATAGCAGACTCAATTATCGCCATATAGAAGTTATTTTCATTTAAGTCAGTTGTCACATGGTCTAGGATTGTGTTTGTTGTATCAGTTTGTCGTGTGCCATAGAGACTGTCGACCTTATTTATGACTTCATATCCCGTCTCTTCCAAAGCCAACAAGTATTCTGATATTTCGGGATTGTTTCTCAATAAATCTATGTTAAGATCTCCAAATACAATGGATCTTGTTCTTCTTTCTAACTGCTCGGAGTAAATATCAAGAAAGTCCTTATTATTCGTGTCACCTGGTTTGTAAATTCCGCCAATGTTTAACGCGTATTTTGGTAGATATATCCATTCGTAATGGTTTCTGTCTTTGTAAAGGGATTCTTTTAGATCAAAACTAATATTTTTGTGTATGTAAATAGACACACCGCCACCTTTTGTGTCGTTTCTAAAGTTGCTTATGTGTTCGTAGTTTGACAGCGAGTAGAGTTTAGCTTCTTCTTTAGATTGTAACCACGTTTCTGTTAGTATAATGATATGTATAGTAGACGGTATAGCCTTGAGTATGCACTTAAACTCATCGAATTTGCCATTCTTACGAATACTTCTTACGTTTGCGTATAAAAACTTTAGGCTTGAAGAATTCCCGGGGAGATCTTCATATTTTTTGACAATTTGGTATTTTATATTGTTATCTCTTGGGGTAGCGTTTGATAAATTGCTTAGTTTTTTGGCGTAATGCTTTCATTTTTGATAATTGTAGGAATTCCTTTTATGTATTTTATCTTCAGGTTGGTCTCTCCGTTAACAACTCGACGTTTCAGTTCATCTCGAATATTTTGTAAGTAACTCCTTTGAACTGCAGTTTGATCTGAGAAGATTTTAACTGTTGACGGGAATTTAGTTTTGTTTTTTAACAAGTATTTAGGAATATCCGAGTTCTGAAAGATTATCTTTAAAAGTCGAGGTTTATTAGCATCATACTTGCCTAATCTCAAAGCTGTAATGGGTGTTGGACATTCTTGATATACTGTTTTAAGCAGTTTGTTGGCCTCCTCAATATCATGTGTTTTTCGTAGATTTGGGTCAGCGTTGTGTGTTTCTGGAATCCCAATCATAATGATATTCTTTTCCCTTTGTAGGCGATTTTGAATCTCATACATAAAACCATTTTGAGACGATATAGTTGGTTCACTTAGGGAGGGAGCTGCATGGTTATTTTTGAGCAAAACTATATCATTTTCTAATGCTGCAATTTTATCTTGAGTTATTTCATGTTGGTTTGTGATAGTTTGAACTATATCTTGCATTTTGTGATATTCGGACGCAATGTGATCGGAAGTTGCTTTCATAGTCTTTTTGTATGTCAATTGTCAATTGAATGTATGATTCGTGCAGATATTTTTCAAACGATTTCTTTCACATTTTATTTCATTTCAATTTGATACTATAAGGAATGGTTTCAAAGGAATTCGATATGACTGTGACATTTCAAGACCTAGCAACTGCCGGTGACATTTGAAAAATTTCGTTTGTGATTGTGAAAACTCCATAGAATTTTACGTTCGTACTTCACAACGAAAACTCATAGTAAGTTTCTGCACAGATTAGCACCCTAACCCTATGTAGATAGTTGTTCGAATTGTATATTAATCTATTGCTTCATTTTATATTATAATATCGGCATTCGGTTGGTATACAGCTTGTCTTTCGACAAAGGCCTCCTCTAAAGATTTCCACTCTGTTCTATCCTTTGCGACTCGGGTCCAACATGGTCCGGCTACTTTTGCTAGGTCATCTTCCCATCGCTTGAACTACCTGCCCCTGCTTCTGGTACTGCCTCTAGGATACCATCCTGTAACAGACCTTGTCCATTTTTCCTTCTTCTCTCTTATCATATGTCCCGTCCATCTCCATTTTAGTCATATACTATTGATAATGTTCGGTAAATATCTGTTAAAAATTTTGGAACCACGCCAAAGTTTCCGCCAGCTGTATCTTAGTTACGAGATAACGACTGTCTGCGGCTTTCACTGTTTATTTATGCTAATTTAAAACGAGTTAGCTCATTTGGAAGAAATTTTTGATAAGTACCTACTTCGGTAGTTAAGGACAAAGACGAACTTTCCTCAGAGCTTTGTGGATTTTCTCAACGATAATCTCGCGAAGTTTGTTTAGCAAAGTTACACCCTCGTATTCATAAACTTTTAATAAGCTTTCGTTGCTACATTGTAGAGGCACGTAGTCTATTTATCTATACAGATATTTCATTCTACGGAATCGGGACATTAGCTCTTGTCGTTTTCTTATATCTAAACATATAAAATGCTTTGTTATGCTTTTTTCAAGCTATTGCATACCATATTTTATCGCGGACTTTGAGCGCGGTGAATCAAGAAATTCCGTAACGTAAATAAAACCTAACACCCCCCACTCCGCCTACCATGTAGCTCGGCCGAGCGTTCTGTTATACCCCTCTCATGTAGGTACTTAAGCTGACTACTGCTGCCTCAGCAACAGTAGCCTTTGATTAGTAACACACGTCATTAGCTCATCAGTCTCAATCCAGCCGCGACTGCCGAAAGACGGCTTTTCATAATTTTCATTCTATTTCCCAGTTTCTAATTTTAAATAAATCATTTTATATTTAGCTAAACTAAAATCTTTTTTTTAAAAAGTGATTGAGTCTCTATCCCATAACAAATGGTGGCAGCTAAAAGGGATATTTAAATAATCCCGGTGCGCTTTTGAAGAGTCTACCAGTTCAAAGTGTTATCGTCAGCCCGATCCCGGGCCATACCTACGTGCAGTGTTCATCAGCCTGATCCCGGGCATTACCTGACCCTGGGCCTAGAGCCTTGGTCATCACCGAAGCATCCTATTCGGGCTCCGTGACAAGGCAGCCCGAACACCTGGATCCAGCTGCGGCCCTGGTGGTCGCATTCCCCGAGTTATCCCGCAAACACCTGCGATGCAACGCTTCAACATTCTCGGTATCTATGCGCTTTGCGCCTACGCACTGTGAGTCCAATTTCCTAGAACTAAAGACGATAACGCGATACTAGTCTTGTCCCGTGGTTCCAGTTCAATTTATTATTTAATATTTTTCTTTATTATTAAACAGGAAAAATTTTAAGTCGCTGAATCGATTTCAAAATAAGTTCATAATTAATTTAGTGTTTTCTGTTATTTTTATTCGTTTTACTCTTACTTTTTATTTACTCTGTTAATCATGTCGCTTGAGCTCAAAGTACCTACTAAGTCAGATATGCTTTCCGATGTGGAAGAGTTCGCCGACGCTGACGCCGAAGGGCAACAGCGTTCTAGAAGTCCCGATCGCAAAAACGCACAAAAGAAAACAAAATCCAAAACCGAAATAATCGAATTCGAACTCGGTTTTGAAATATTAATTAAATTCATAAAGCCGTATAACGGCGCTAGAGAATCATTAAATTCCTTTTTAATAAACTGCAATAACGCATATGAATTAGCATCTGAAAAACAAAAGCCTGTGATTTTCAGATATATCCTTAGCCAACTCACAGGTAAAGCAGAGGTAGCTTGTTCCATAAAAGAATTTGCGAACTGGGAACAGCTCAAAGATTTTCTCAAAGCTCAATTTAGTGAGCGGAAACATTACGCACACCTGCTTACCGACTTACAGGAAACCAAACAGCGTACAGATGAAAATGTCAGCCAATTCTCCTTGCGTGTTGAAACTTGTCTCTCACAATTGTTGACTGAAGTCTCGATTTCTAATACCAAGGTCAAAGATTTACCAGGTCGCTGTGCGGCAATGGAGGACCTTGCACTTCATCATTTTCTCATGGGCCTCCATCCGCGCATTTCCAATATTGTCAGATGTAGATCACCTAAAAATCTTAACGATGCCATTAACATTGCTATATCAGAAGAACGTATAAAGCAAACCTTATATAGATCTCAGGTTGTAGAGAATAGGCCTCGTAGATCTCAATTATACAATGCACAGCAAAATAATAATAATGCTTCTACTTCACGGAAACCTAATTTCCAGCCTAGTAGACCATCGAATCCAACTACTTGCCGCTACTGTAAAGCTATTGGTCACGACATTAGTAACTGTAGGAAAAGGGAATATAATAATAATCGGTTCCGAACTCAGAACCAACCATCTGGCTCTAACTATCCCCCTCGAGTTCACTTTGTCGAAGACCAAACTACAACTGATTTTCCTCAAATCTCCTACACTGAATTCGACAACCCCGATGTACAACCTCCAGATCAACATTTAAACGAGTAGACGTCTCGAATAGGTGTCGTACGAGACAAGTTATTCCTAAAATCGACACTGCATCCACTGTATCCGCAGCACGACCTGCATCCACTGTATCCGCAGCACGACCTGCATCCACTGTATCCGCAGCACGACCTGCATCCACTGTATCCACTGTATCCGCAGCACGACCTGCATCCACTGTATCCACTGTATCCGCAGCACGACCTGCATCCACTGTATCCGCAGCACGACCTGCATCCACTGTATCCACTGTATCCGCAGCACGACCTGCATCCACTGTTTCCACTGTATCCGCAGCACAACCTGCACCTACTGTATCCACTGCATCCCCAGAAGTCCGTAATTCCTCTGCACCTAAAAAACTAAAATCAAAATTAAAAAATGATATCATACAATCGAAAACTGCAAAATCCTCGCAACCCTGTAAACAAGAATTTGTTAAAACTGATTTATCTGTTTATGAAATAAACGCTGATCCGATGAAAAGATTATTACCACACATTATTGTAGAAAGTCAAGTTTCAGATACTCCATTATCATTGCTCGTCGATTCTGGCTCTGCTGTAAGCCTGTTAAAGAAAACAAGTATATTCTATAACCAGTCTCTATCAGGTGATATCATAAAATTAAAAGGCATTGATCCTAATGAAGAATCAGTAGAAACTCTAGGTCAATTTTTATTAAAAATAAAATCTCCCAGAAAGAAATCTCTCTCTCATAAATTTCATGTCACAAAAGGTATAAATCTACCCTATGACGGCATAGTCGGGTCAGATTTCCTCACAGAATTCGGTGGAAATATTGATTATACACATGATATCCTTGCCTTAAATAAAATAAAGATCGAATTCAAACTTCATTTCTGTGAACCTACTTATATCATTCCTCCTCGGACTGAAACAATAATCGAATGTTCAGTATCGAACCCAAAAATCAAACAAGGTTTTTTACTTGATTACCAGTACTCTGATAACTTACTATTTCCAAATTGCGTAGTTTCAGTTAAAGACAATAATAGAATAAACGTTTCTGTTGTTAACGTTTCTGAAGAACCTGTAAAAATAAACTCTGACTTAAAATTAAATCTCACTCCTATAAATGAAAATAGTTCTATTTTATTTAATAACGTACATTCTGATGAGACAAATCAAAATAAAATAAATCTGAATTCTTATGAACGCTCACAACGAGTCCTTGAACTTTTAAGAACATCCCATTTAAATCAAGAAGAATCCGACGCACTATGCGATTTATGCGTTAATTATGCTGATATTTTCCACCTTCCAGACGAAAAACTGTCTTTTACAAATGCATTGCAACATGATATTCCAACTACATCGACTGTCCCTATACATACTAAATCATATCGTTTTCCTGAAATCCATAAAAATGAAGTTAATGACCAAATCAGTAAAATGCTCGACCAAGGTATTATAGAACCTTCTACCTCACCTTGGTCCTCTCCTATATGGGTCGTCCCTAAAAAGATCGATGCGTCAGGAAAACAGAAATGGCGTGTCGTCATAGATTATCGAAAATTAAATGACATAACTATAGGCGATGCATATCCAATACCACAAATAGCAGAGATATTGGACCAATTAGGATCCTGCAAGTATTTTTCAACTCTTGATCTCTCATCTGGTTTCCATCAAATCAAGGTCAATCCCGATGATAAACCTAAAACCGCATTCACTGTCCCGCAAGGACATTACGAATTTGCTCGCATGCCATTTGGCTTAAAAAACGCACCGTCAACCTTCCAAAGACTAATGAACACGGCTTTGTCCGGCCTTCAAGGTATACGATGTTTTGTATATCTAGATGATATCGTTATATATTCACACCAACTTTCTGATCACATACAAAACCTTTCCCAAGTTTTCCAAAGATTACGAGAGTTTAACTTAAAACTTCAACCAGATAAGTGTGAGTTTTTACGTCGAGAAGTCGCTTATCTAGGTCACATAATCACCGATGATGGTGTAAAGCCTAATCCTGAAAAGATCAAAGCAGTCACTGAATTTCCTACGCCCAAATGTCCTAAGGACATCAAATCGTTCCTAGGACTCGTCTCTTATTATCGCCGATTCATATCTGATTTTTCAAAGATAGCTAAACCCTTAACAAGCCTCCTAAAAAAGGATTCAACCTTTAAATGGGAAAATCAAGAACAAGTAGCATTTGATTATCTGAAACAAAAACTTACCACAGCACCTGTCTTATGTTATCCAGATTTTACGAAGCCATTTATATTGACTTGTGATGCTTCTAATCACGCTTTAGGCACAGTCCTTTCTCAAGGTCCTTTAGGCCAAGAGAGACCAATTGCTTACGCGTCACGTACTCTAAATAAAAGTGAATGTAATTATAGCACAACTGAAAAAGAATTATTAGCAATCCTTTTCGGTTGCAAAACCTTTAGACCCTATCTATATGGCCGTAAATTTCAGATTGTAACTGACCACCGTCCTCTGAGATGGCTTTTTAATCATAGAGATCCTAGTAGTAAATTACAACGATGGCGCTTGAAATTAGAAGAGTATGATTACGAAATCACTTACCGTAAAGGCAAACTAAATTCCGCGGCCGACGCGTTATCCAGGTATCCAGTAAATCCAGTAAATGTAGAAAGTCCTGAAAATGAACAAGAAATGTTAGATTTGCTAGACGTAGAAATATCTCCTTTGTCCAATTTTGATGATATTGACCCTGTACTCGAACAAGAACTCCTAAAAGATATTACATCACCTTTACCAGAAACGAATCCCAGTAGAGACATAAATTCAGAAGATCCGCAACCTTCAACTAGTTGTTATCCTGATTCAATACCTGAAATTCAAACTGAAAACTTACCTTTTCCAGATCTTAATTTGATTCCAGCAGCTCCTGAAACAGAAACCTTACCTGTCCAACCGGATGCCCAAAACCTACCTGTACTCGATCCTCAGCCGACGCCAGTCACCCCTAGAAATGAAAACTTACCCTTCCAAAATGAGTCCTATTCCGATTTCCTGAAATCAAATGAAAAATCATTTTCTTATAATACCATTATCGTTGAACATAATGAAAATTTACTAAAAACTCCTATAAAAATTTTAGTCATTCCAACATTCATAGATCTCGATGAATCTATACCTTACGTCCAAGAAATTGTCAATAATTGTCCCAATCGCGATGAGTTCTTACAAAAAGAAAGAACTCTCTATACATGCCAAAACCTAGAGTACAATAATAAAAAATATTTCTTTATCTATGTAAAAGTACATCATTTTGACGAGTGCCCCTATCCGGATATATATGAATCACTAAAAGCCCTGCGTAACGAAATACTTAGTTCTCATTCAGACATAAATGAAATAAGTATCAGTGATTTTAAAAATCCATTCGAAAAACATTCTTTTATTAAAATATATAATATTATCACCTTCCTATTTCATAATACTAATATAAAAGTTCATATATATCACAATAAAATAATTTATCCATCTCTTAGCGAAATCCCTGTAATATTAAAAGACAATCACGACTTACCTGTATCTGGGCACATAGGTTCTGTAAAAATGCTGAAAAGAATTCAAGAGAAATATTATTGGAAAGGCATGCGTTCTGACATAGAAAACTATGTTAAAAAATGTAAATTTTGTCAAGAAAACAAAGCCTTCAGAAAAATAAATAGAGCTCCTATGCAAATTACTACTACCTCCACAATTCCATTCCAACGTTTAGCTATTGATATAGTAGGCCCCTTACCCGAGTCCGGCACTGCAAAACTAAAGTATATTCTAACTCTACAAGATGACCTTACCAAATTCTCCGTCGCATATCCCATAAGATCGACATCAGCTGAAGAAACATTCAAAGAAGCATTCACTTTATTTCACTTTTTGGTGTACCTCAAACAATTTTATCTGACCAAGGGACTAACTTTACCGCTGACTTATTTAAGAAAACATGTGAATTTTTAAAGATCAAACAACTGTGGTCTACTCCATACCATCCACAAACCCAGGGTGCTCTCGAACGTAGCCACTCGACCCTTAAAGAATATCTCAAATCATTTGTAAATGATAAACAAGACAATTGGCCCCGTTACGTATACACCGCAATGCTTGCTTATAATACAAATGTCCACTGTACTACAAATTTCGCCCCTTACGAACTTCTATTCGGTCATAAACCATATCTCCCTGGCTCTATTTACAACTCTGCACCAGATGTGACGTACCCCGATTATGTAAAAATGTTGCAACATAAGTTGAAATATTCCCGCGAAAAAGCTCTCGAAAATATCGGGCAGTCAAAACAAAACTCTAAGACCTACTACGATAGTCGCACTAGGCCTGTTACTTATAAAGTCGGCGACCTTGTCTACTTAAAAAATCATTTACGCCTTAGAAAAGCCTTATCGCCAGTTTGGAAAGGCCCTTATAAAATTGTCAAGGTTCATGGTTTTAATACATTGACCTTACTGATTAACCGACGTCATGTAAAACATCATTTTGACGAAGTAAAACCCGCTACTGACCAGCCCTAATAACTATAATATAAATATTATTATGACGTAGCAGTCTTATCTTAGGTTTAACTTAGGTATAGGTAACGACTAGGTATTATGTTAGTATAGTTAGTACATAGGTAGTATTAATACTTTTATCTTAACTTTGAAGGGAAAATTATAGATTTAACCTTCTCGTTGTTTTTATTTCAGCGCGTCAGAAATTAATCAAGACTACAATCATCCAATTACTTCAAGTCCTGGTATCTATTTTGACTATGTTGGAAAATTTAAAATTAATTCGGGTTATTTAAACGTTATAACGCCATACGATATCTCGTATTTAAGTTCCCATTTAGAAAACTTAAAAACGGTATTAGACAGTGTAAGACTTCTTTGTCAACAAACCAAGACAATAATTATAGGCGAATTGGAATGCCATAATAGTTTAGAACCGATTACAGTTCAATATCAAAATTTACTTAATCAATATGCGGCTATATCTCATCTAATTGATAACAGAATTAAGCGTGGTGCATGGATAGGAGGTATAGGTACGGTCTTCAAGACTATTTTTGGTACTTTGGACGAAAACGACGCAGCTCGATATGATGACGCAATTGTTACTGTACAAAATAACGAAAAAGTTCTAGCCTCATTAATAAAACAGAACATTTTGGTTACCACCTCTACAATTTCAAATTATAATAAAACTTTACATCAATTAAAATCTAATGAAGCTAGACTAAGCGAAGCTATCGATAAACTCTCCCAACACGTTAAAAACATTTCTATTATTTCAAATACGTTGATTGTAAAATCCAAAATAACCTCAGTTTTGAATTGTTTAGAAACCTCGATTGTAACTTTGTCATTTCAAATGGAAGACTTAATAACCTCCATCTTATTCAGTAGACAAAACATCCTACATCCGTCAGTGATAACACCGCGTCAACTATACGGAGAGCTTACCGATAATTATCGACACCTACATAGTGATGTTGAATTGTCTGTGTCTTTAGACATACGTAACATTCATATCATTATGCACATTTCTACAGTTATATGTTATTTTAATAAGAATAAAGTTATTTTTATTTTAAGAATACCTATAGTATCCCCTAAGGAATTTAATTTGTTTAATAGTATAGCATTACCAACACCACATAATATTCGGAACCCGAATACCTACAGTATGATTATACCTAACTCTAAATATGTAGCGATAGCCACGGACAAGTCTCAGTATAGTAGTATAGACAATTTGGACCAGTGCAAGGCGCTTTATCCGAGAACATATATGTGTGACGTCCCTATTGTGTTCCCAACAAGTGTGAACCCTAATTGTGAAGTGCAACTGATAACCCAAGTGATTAGTGCATTACCAGGGAAGTGTGAAACAAAATTTATTTACGGCAGTGTCGATATTTGGAAACCACTCCAAAATAATAAGTGGCTTTACATCCAATCGAACCCTGTAAAAGTGTCTATCGATTGTATCGGCAGTGAACAAAAATACAAGAACATTTTTAGGGTTAGGGTTAGGCCAGGGGTAAAAATAGGACCTTATTACTAAGACCAGTCCAGTCTCCACTGTCTGTCTGTCACCAGGCTGTATCTCACGAACCGTGATAAGTAGACAGTTGATAGCTACAGTATTTTTATCATCGCAGGGTTTAAATAAATAAATAAATCGTTTTTTCAAAATGGTAAATGTTTCGCTTTTCCAAGATTTCCTACACTTTAAGGCGAAAAGGTACCGGCGCTCTCTCCGTACAAACGTAGTCGACTGTTTCCTGCCTGGATAATGACACTAGCACAAATATTTATGTTGCATAAAACCTATGTATAACTACCATGACTATGCCCCTATGTCTTGGTTTTTTTTTCATTATCATAGAAATTAAGATAAAAAAAAAACAAAAATAAAACAAAACATATGGATAATTATGGTCATGGCAGTAATAAGTTTTATGCAACAAAAATATTTGCTCTAGTTTCCTTATCCAGGGAGAAAACAGTCAACTATACGTTTGTATGAAGAGAGCCCCGGTACCCTTTCCTCTTAAGTAAGCTGTATTTCACCCAATAAAAAAACTTATAAGTAAGTACCTACGAAATATCAACCCTTTTCAACCCTTATCCTTAGTTTACCTTCATATATTTGGAACAACATCGTTTGGATAATCGGATCATAAGGGTGTGCCTAAAATATACGGTTTCTAAGATGATATAGTAAGTACTAACTTTATTTAGAAGTTGGCACAGTCGGAAGACCAATTAGCTGAACCCCACGTTACCCAGAGCCCACTCGCACATCTGTAAGGTTTTAATCTAATGTTAGAGTATGTCTAAGCTGAAATGACGCGCCTTACTACTTAAGGCGCTCTTCCAGTACCGTGTGTAGGTATTCACATTACCTTAGCCCCCGCTCTCAAAGACGTAGCGTGCTGCGTGCTAACTGTTATATTTGATCGATATGCAAAACATTTTAGCATTATTATCAACAAATATAGTTCCTAGAGGTCCAAACCTATCATTTGATTCATTTTTAGAAACAAACGTTAACTATTTTTGAATAAAACCCGATAAACGATCTAATAATTCTCTGTTTTCTAACATTTTTTTATCGAACGAAGTTGTTCATACAAAAAACAAAAATATGGTTATTAAACTACAATATCCATTTATATCCAAATAACTCAAAAAGAGTTGATTACTTAGAGTTGCTTAAAACAAAGGTCGATTTTGGTAGATTTATTAGCACCTGGCCTTAATCACTTTATTTAGATGTGCTATGTTAATATTAATAACGGCACTTTATCTTTGTGGATGCACTAATTATTCGGTAAAATTCGATTTGTATGTGCACATGTCGGAGCCCATTCAATGCAAATAAACAATCAAAGCTTTTCTCTAAAGAAGCTCCTTATCGTCGGTTAGGAGACCTAGCCCAGAAAAAATGTTATGCGATACGAAAAATATAGAGATAGATAAATTCTTTGTTGCAAACACCATTTTTAAATTACATAATTTAATAAATTTAAATTAATAAATTTATGCCGGCTACACGCTATGTAGATCTTTTGTGAGGGGCAGGCTGAAAATCAGTAGCGGTGAGATGGTCACACAGCTCACAGCATATTGCTGACACTGCACCCTCCATGGCACGCACATATAATGTTATTGAATGTTTTTGTGTTATAATCTATTTATGTATGTGCTATGGAAAATAAATGGTTTAATGGTTTAAAAAAATGTGAAACGAAAAACCGTAAGATAAACTATAACATCCTTATTAGTGATTAGACTATAGATCACGGGTAAATCTGTGTCTAAAACTCAGGTTTTATTTCCACATTTCGGACAATCCTTAAACCTAGTTTTGGAATAAGGGGGTAAAGGTTTGTACTATTTAAACCAAGGACTGTATTTCCAAAAAGCTTACTAAATACTTATACTTATAGATTACTAGTCTATACTACTTGTTTGTTTGAACGTGCTAACCTCAAGAGCTACTGGTTTGAATTGAAAAATTATTTTTGTGTTGGATAGTCCATTTATCGAGGAAAGCTATAGGTTACTTTTCATTTTGATATTCTCACGAGATCGGGAGTTACGTGGGTGAAACCGTGGAGCGCTGCTAGTACTTAATAAGTGTACATACTATGCCAATTTGTAACCAGCCCTTTAGACTCCGGTTTATGAATACGTTAGGATCTGAGTCTGAAATAAATTAAAGATAAACATTACTGTGTCTTGAATTTTGAGCATTAATTGACAAAATAAACATGAATCTTGTAGGGTTGATGAGCAAATATCAACTAAGGGTATGTGTGTGTATGTCTAAGCCTACTCTAAGTATTATTATGTCTCTTACAAAACTAATTTCTCATACCATTTCTTCTTTTAAGGCGCTTATAGGAACGAAAAACAAAACGCCTTTTGCCTTTTTATAAAATTGTTTGTGTATTGTAAAGAGGGGTTGGATTTTTTGTTCTTGTGTTAAGGGATTGATAGTCCATTAGAGGTTGGGAGCCTATGGTCTAGAGGTACTACTGTGGCGACGCTTCACATCGCCACCAACAGATGGTGCCACTAAGCCGATCGTTGATCCTAGATCGCGCAAGCGAAGTTTTTCTGAAGCTAAGCTCGTATACAAGTTCCAACGAAGCATCGTTGGGCCGCGGCCTACCGGGTATACACTTGCCCGGTGGAAGATCTTCCCCACTAACCACCACCAACTACCTTCAAACTACTCCGAACGACACACACCTGAACGACATTACTACCCTTGGCTTGTACGTGAAGCGGTTGAAAGAAACATGATAATTTCAACCGGAAAAATGGATACAAGCTCTCATCTAAGTGGAATCCAGTCATAAAAATTTGCAGGTGTTGCAAGATATCTTCGGATATAGTGAGTGTGGTGTGCCGCGGTCCTTATGACTGTTGACAAAAACTGTTTATAAAATCGAGTGTTGGTACTACCCTCGGTTACTACCCTCAACTATCAGTATGAGAGGCCAACTCTCGCCACTGCTCCAGTCTCCTCGCGACCATGACTATTGTAACATAGTTGAAACGTTGAAATATGAGAAATAAAAAATACGCGATTGAGACCCGGGAAAACATTTACTATGTATACAAATCGTGCGAGTTTGTAAAGTTTATTATACCTACTCCGAACGACCACCAATGATGTGAAATCTCTCGCCATCTACATTACGAATCGAATTCAAATGAGTGCCTTGTTCAAGAATTCTGTATGTGATGTAGGTCCGGATGTTTTATATAGAACTAGCAGTGCTCCATGGTTTCATCCGCGTAACACTCGATCCAATGGAATAGTCATGGCAGTTATAGGTTTTATGCAACAAAATTATTTGCTCTTGTGTCATTATGCAGGGAGGAAACAGTCGACGACGTTTGTATGGAACGAGAGCTGGGTACCTTTCCTCTTAATAGCTAAATGCATAAATCGTGCGTAGTTAAAAAATGCAATTTAATACTGTAGTAGAAAGTAATAATGATTATTGCTGTAATACAAATTTTAGTTATCAATTATTTTGATTCTAAAGTAGAATTAGTATTTTTTGTCTAAAGAATCAACTTGACATAGCTAAATCTGACTACGCCTTATACAATTCTAAGAGCAAAGAGTTTATGAATACGTTAGGATCTGAGTCTGAAATAAATTAAAGATAAACATTACTGTGTCTTGAATTTTGAGCATTAATTGACAAAATAAACATGAATCTTGTAGGGTTGATGAGCAAATATCAACTAAGGGTATGTGTGTGTATGTCTAAGCCTACTCTAAGTATTATTATGTCTCTTACAAAACTAATTTCTCATACCATTTCTTCTTTTAAGGCGCTTATAGGAACGAAAAACAAAACGCCTTTTGCCTTTTTATAAAATTGTTTGTGTATTGTAAAGAGGGGTTGGATTTTTTGTTCTTGTGTTAAGGGATTGATAGTCCATTAGAGGTTGGGAGCCTATGGTCTAGAGGTACTACTGTGGCGACGCTTCACATCGCCACCAACAGATGGTGCCACTAAGCCGATCGTTGATCCTAGATCGCGCAAGCGAAGTTTTTCTGAAGCTAAGCTCGTATACAAGTTCCAACGAAGCATCGTTGGGCCGCGGCCTACCGGGTATACACTTGCCCGGTGGAAGATCTTCCCCACTAACCACCACCAACTACCTTCAAACTACTCCGAACGACACACACCTGAACGACATTACTACCCTTGGCTTGTACGTGAAGCGGTTGAAAGAAACATGATAATTTCAACCGGAAAAATGGATACAAGCTCTCATCTAAGTGGAATCCAGTCATAAAAATTTGCAGGTGTTGCAAGATATCTTCGGATATAGTGAGTGTGGTGTGCCGCGGTCCTTATGACTGTTGACAAAAACTGTTTATAAAATCGAGTGTTGGTACTACCCTCGGTTACTACCCTCAACTATCAGTATGAGAGGCCAACTCTCGCCACTGCTCCAGTCTCCTCGCGACCATGACTATTGTAACATAGTTGAAACGTTGAAATATGAGAAATAAAAAATACGCGATTGAGACCCGGGAAAACATTTACTATGTATACAAATCGTGCGAGTTTGTAAAGTTTATTATACCTACTCCGAACGACCACCAATGATGTGAAATCTCTCGCCATCTACATTACGAATCGAATTCAAATGAGTGCCTTGTTCAAGAATTCTGTATGTGATGTAGGTCCGGATGTTTTATATAGAACTAGCAGTGCTCCATGGTTTCATCCGCGTAACACTCGATCCAATGGAATAGTCATGGCAGTTATAGGTTTTATGCAACAAAATTATTTGCTCTTGTGTCATTATGCAGGGAGGAAACAGTCGACGACGTTTGTATGGAACGAGAGCTGGGTACCTTTCCTCTTAATAGCTAAATGCATAAATCGTGCGTAGTTAAAAAATGCAATTTAATACTGTAGTAGAAAGTAATAATGATTATTGCTGTAATACAAATTTTAGTTATCAATTATTTTGATTCTAAAGTAGAATTAGTATTTTTTGTCTAAAGAATCAACTTGACATAGCTAAATCTGACTACGCCTTATACAATTCTAAGAGCAAAGAATCGCTTCGTCATATTTTACATTCAGGCGCTCGGTTCAATTGAATGTATGATTCGTGCAGATATTTTTCAAACGATTTCTTTCACATTTTATTTCATTTCAATTTGATACTATAAGGAATGGTTTCAAAGGAATTCGATATGACTGTGACATTTCAAGACCTAGCAACTGCCGGTGACATTTGAAAAATTTCGTTTGTGATTGTGAAAACTCCATAGAATTTTACGTTCGTACTTCACAACGAAAACTCATAGTAAGTTTCTGCACAGATTAGCACCCTAACCCTATGTAGATAGTTGTTCGAATTGTATATTAATCTATTGCTTCATTTTATATTATAATATCGGCATTCGGTTGGTCTACAGCTTGTCTTTCGACAAAGGCCTCCTCTAAAGATTTCCACTCTGTTCTATCCTTTGCGACTCGGGTCCAACATGGTCCGGCTACTTTTGCTAGGTCATCTTCCCATCGCTTGAACTACCTGCCCCTGCTTCTGGTACTGCCTCTAGGATACCATCCTGTGACAGACCTTGTCCATTTTTCCTTCTTCTCTCTTATCATATGTCCCGTCCATCTCCATTTTAGTCATCTACTATTGATAATGTTCGGTAAATATCTGTTAAAAATTTTGGCACCACGCCAAAGTTTCCGCCAGCTGTATCTTAGTTACGAGATAACGACTGTCTGCGGCTTTCACTGTTTATTTATGCTAATTTAAAACGAGTTAGCTCATTTGGAAGAAATTTTTGATAAGTACCTACTTTGGTAGTTAAGGACAAAGACGAACTTTCCTCAGAGCTTTGTGGATTTTCTCAACGATAATCTCGCGAAGTTTGTTTAGCAAAGTTACACCCTCGTATTCATAAACTTTTAATAAGCTTTCGTTGCTACATTGTAGAGGCACGTAGTCTATTTATCTATACAGATATTTCATTCTACGCAATCGGGACATTAGCTCTTGTCTTCTTCTTATATCTAAACATATAAAATGCTTTGTTATGCTTTTTTCAAGCTATTGCATACCATATTTTATCGCGGACTTTGAGCGCGGTGAATCAAGAAATTCCGTAACGTAAATAAAACCTAACACCCCCCACTCCGCCTACCATGTAGCTCGGCCGAGCGTTCACTTAACGTGTATGTATATGGTACGACTGTACGAAGCTCACACGATGCAATAGCTTTAACGTGGCAGTCCCCGAGTGCCACACTTTTTTTTTCTTATATTTGTAATCTCGCTTATTTATTATGTTTATGATGTTTATGAACGATTATGTTTATTTTATTAAACTTTTTTTTGTTTTTTTTTTTGTGTTTTTAAGTCAGTGCTTTTATTCTTATTATTACTATTCTGATTGTCTTGTATCGTGCGCTTGTCCAAATAAATGTTTTCTTTCTTTCTTTATCTTGACTGACTGACGAATCAACGCACAGCCTAAACCGCTGATCGTATATAGAGACCTGAAACTTGGAAGATGTGTTCTTTGTACGACGTAGGCATCGGATAAGAAGTTATTTTCCTTAGGGGGTGAAAAAGGGAGGCAAAGTTTGTATGGGACAACGTGATTCCTTGGTCCAATCTACTAATTCCACGCGGACGAAGTTGCAGGCAAAAGCTAGTCTTTAATAGACCAAAAATATTTAAGGCCCAATTCCACTGGTAGATCTTCAAGACCGAACAATTTGCTGCATGCTCTAGGTGCAACTCTGTATTGATACAGAATTGCACATAGAGCATGCAGCAAATTCTTTGTTGACGCGTCAATAGATCCGGCACAAAATTGGGCAATAATTCGGTTTAGGTGTAATCTTACAGTTACGCGCTAGGCACTCTTGTCTTCAATAAAACCAAAAAATAAGACATTTTAGGTATCACTCAATACTGCTTAACCAACAAAATATAAAGGGCGTCAATAGCAAATTGTCTTTACAATCTTTTAGAAGACCGCAGACTATGGACTTTCTGTCACCTAATAATTTGCCGATAGTTCAAATTTTAAGCAATCGTTCGCTTCATCTATCTTCCCTAAGGAGACGAAAGAAAGCATTTTTTATACAAGCAAACGCCAATAGACAGGGCATGTCGATGCCGCCGCCCGCGCCGCATAAAAAAAAAGAAAAAAAAACTCCCATGTGTAGAGCAGCCATGACACCTCTATGACGACGTAGTATTTAAATCCTCTTTGCTATGACCGGAACCGACTAATGTTACTGCTGATTTGTCTTAATTAAAATTACACATTTAAAAAGATTTTTATTTGGAGTATCCACGGCGGCTATACAAAGGAAGAAGCCGAGGTAATCTTCACTAATCACTCGAGAGTTAATACAATGTTTCAAAATTACTAGTTTAATCTTCTGGTGACCAAAGGGCTGGCTCCTGCCTTGGACAGCGAATAAGCATCGCCATACGACGAGGGAACGCCAGTCTTGTCCTTCCATTTAAACTTATAATCTTCTATACATATAAAATGCTTTGTCCTGAACTACTGACTGACTGACGGATCAACGCACAGCCTAAACCGCTGATCGTAGAGACCTGAAACTTGGAGGGTGTGTTTTTTGTGTGACGTAGGCATCGGATAAGAAAGGATTTTCCGAAATTCAACCCCTAAGAGGGTGAAAAAGGTGGGAAAATTTTGTATGGGAGAACGTGATTCCTTGGTCCAATCTACTTCAAATTTTCGACATCTACGCGGACGAAGTCGCGGGCAATGGCTAGTTTTTAATAAATGAGTATATTTTAATTGATTTGATTTTATTATTTGTTATTTTGTTTGTTTATTAATTGAATTATTGTACAAGTAAATATTTTAATTCTAATGCTTACACCAAAACACAAAACAATTTTTAACGCCTAAGAAGCCGTGTGCTAAAAAAAAGGATCTGTCGCTGCAAAAGCTGAAAATTAGATTAAATCAGCTATAAATAGTGTATTGTCTGCGACGACTTTTAGTGTTCATGTTTATGGGTTTCGAGGGTTTATGTACATTTTTATGGGGTCTTTCCGATACAATCTAGAGCAGTGTTTAAAGTGAATTGGGCTGTGACGATTCTGTAAGTCATTTCACACTAGAATTCACTGTGTTTTTAAATCGTGTGGATAAAATAGTGACGAAATTTTAAAATTAACAACATTATTGCTGTACATAAAAAAATATACAATTTAATTGGGTACCAGGAAGTCGGTTAAAAAGGGCAGTTTACTAATGAATTTATTTAAAGGAAACTAGCAAAAATCTCAATAATTACTGTTACGCGTCTCGGTTTTCTTTTATATTACTGCGTACTGTTTTATTTATTTATTTATTTTATTTTACTTTAATTATAACGTTTTACAAAAACATTTACAATAATTAAAGAACTAATATAAGGGACGCTCAGTCACACAGATCTCTCACAGAATCTTAAACACTCAAACAGTATATCATTCCATTCATCCACAAACAAATCACATTCACGATTCTTATCCAGGAGGTCGTTCCAAAAGTTGAGGGCACGGGGAACAGGCGACTGCCTGTGTGACACTGTTCGACTTGAGGGTAATGCCAGTAACTTATGGTACCTACCTCGCAAGTAGTTACTGGGCGTGAACAATTTACACAGCTCATTGTTCAAGTCGATGGAGTCAACCTTTCCTCTTAGTATTTTAAGAACCATCATCATTTGGTCGTAATTACGCCTAACTTCTAGAGAGTTGTATCCTAAACAACCCAATAGAAATTGTGTTGGGTACATGAAAGGATAATAGCCATATATCCTTTTATATAGGAAACGAAGGAAGGCTTTCTGCACTTTTTCGAGCGATAGGGTGTAACAAGCTTCGTGGGGATTCCATACACATGAAGAAGTTTCCAGCTTACTACGGATTAAGGCAGTAAATAGCAGTCTTATGACACCGATGTTTTTAAACTCTCGCGCATTCCTGAGCACAAACCCTAAACGCCTATACGTTTCTGTTGCTAGAGTAGC
Organism: Idaea straminata; assembly: GCA_951213275.1. Taxonomy (NCBI): domain Eukaryota; kingdom Metazoa; phylum Arthropoda; class Insecta; order Lepidoptera; family Geometridae; genus Idaea; species Idaea straminata. The sequence continues at coordinate 10,219,670 of OX577862.1, read as the reverse complement.
AATATGTGTGTTGAATGTAAGTTCACGATCGAATGTAACACCCAAATCTTTCACACTGGACTTTCTGGCAATTATTATGCCATCAACAGTATAATTATAAACGATTGGGTGCTTCATTCGACCGTAAGTCATAATGAAACATTTGCTAACATTAAATTCCATATTATTGGAGCGGCTCCATTCAGATATTGCATCTACGTCTCGCTGAAGCTCCTCGCAATCTGACTGTGACTTAATTTCAGTAAATAGCTTTAAGTCATCTGCATAGAGCAGACATCTTGCTGTATTAACAACTGTCGGTATATCGTTAACCATAATCAAAAATAAGAGGGGCCCTAGTATAGATCCCTGACTCACACCGGAGCGCGTATGATAGGGTAAAGATTCGTATAAACCAAGCCGCACATACTGTTGTCGATCACGAAGATAATCCGCAAGCAAGTGGGTTATTTTTGGGGCAAGTCCGATAGCCACAAACTTTGCCAATAAAATGTCATTATTAACTCTGTCAAAAGCTTTTTTAAAATCAAAATATAATACATCCACTTGACGTCCTCTATCGAGCCGAGTTGATATATAATTAACAAGAGTAAACAAGTTAGTGTCAACAGAACGTTTACTTCTAAAGCCATGTTGCTCGTTACAGAGGAATATATTGACCTGATCAAATAAGTATTTGTGTAAGATACGTTCAAAAACTTTTGCTGGTGAAGCCATAATAGCTAAGGGACGATACTCTTCAACCAAGGACTTATTCGAGATTTTTGGGATCGGGGTCACTCTAGAGATTTTCCATTGGTTTGGGTAGACGCCAGATTCCAGGGCCAGATTAAAAATATAACAGAGAGGGGCGCATAGTTCATATTTAGCCCGCTTTAACATTTTTGGAGGGATACTATCTGGGCCTAAGGAGCTACCAGGTTTCAGTTTCATTAAACCATAAATGACGTCGCTACGACTAATTTCAGGTATATTAATGTAATTACTGTCCTTACTATCATCGAGACGGATTACCTTTTCCGAGTCAAGTTGAGGTGAGTCGGGATGAAAGACACTAGAGAAGAAACTAGCGAAGGCTTCTGCTGCCTCGATGCCGGAACACGTTTTACCCTTGTAAATGACATCGGGCTCAAATCCACCTTTTGATCTAAGCGCGGATATATGCCGCCAGAACTCCCGCGGATTATCCTTTATAGATCCCTCAATACGTACCGTGTAGTTAGTATAGGCTTGACTTATACGAATCTTCAAATCGGCTCTCAGGTCAGAAAACTGATTGTACGCATGTATGCTTTTGGTGCGCTTCCAGATTGCGTGGAGCTTGAGTTTTAGTCGAGCATCACTGATTATGTCCGGGGTAAACCATACAGGATAACGTTTAGTTTTACTTGCCTTGCGATGTTTCTTGGGGGTACAAGAATCAATGATGTCGTAAAGAATTTTATAAAAACTTTGAACTGCGTGATTGACATTAGTTGCATTAAGTACAGTATTCCAAGAAACCAAAGATAGCAAATTATGTAGCAATACCCAGTCACATTTCTCGAAATTCCAATCCGTAGATGGGTTGATGTTGCTAGGTTCTAAGAGAGTTGAACGAGGAGCTGTGGTTGTTCTTACCTCAATGTCGAGTGGTGGATGATATGAATCGACGTTGACTATGCCTTCAGTAGCCTCGACAGAGACTTCATGTTTCTTGTCGCACTCCTGAATAAGTACCACATCTAACTTACCTCCATGCACATTATACACCTCATTCTTCTCAGCCAGACAACAAAAAGACAAAAAATAACCATAATAATTAACTATAGATTGCGATGCACTATTTAAGTTAAGGTCGCCTAAGATCAGTACAGATGCTTTTAAGTTATTGACAAAGCTTTCTACTTTACAAAAGAATCTCATGTAGTCACTGTCGTTCGATCTAGGCTTGATATAAACAACGCACACGTAGAAGGCACGTCCCTGCCATGTGAAATTCGCCCATAGGTCCTCCCCGAGGTCAGTCTCCAACTCTCCACAGCGACGGAAAACAATTGGTGCGCGAGCAGCCAACAGTACTCCACCGCAAGGGGTTCCTCTATCCCGTCGAAGTATACTCCACTGGCCAATACTTCCGTACGTAAGCTCCGAGTCTTCAACAGAGTCATCGAGGTTGGTTTCGGTGATGGCTACAACTTCGTGTGGAAGCAAATGCAGGTTATTTCGCCAGACCACTTGTTTTGTTTTTAGGCCTCGGACATTTTGGTAGTGAATATGTAAACTATTCATTTTTCTGCGAGGCTGCGACGACGTCACGAAAGGGCTGCTGGTCAGGAACTGGTCTAGAATGATTAGCCGGTCGTTTGCGCTGTACCCATGCTTTTATGCGAGAATTTACCGGCCATACATCAGTAGATAAACATGCCTCAAAGTGAGCGACCGGGACACCGAGCTTGTAAGATCTATAACTACCCCTAGGCGTCAGCTCTTCAACCGCGCATGATCCTGACGGGCAGAGCGTTTTCAAGTAATCACGTATTTCGTCGGCACTGGATTCCATATTCCATAGGTGAATATGCTTGCGTGGCTCGACTGCTTTTAGTTTTGTAATAGTTGGCCCGGCAGTACCACAGAGGGAGGAAGGTCTACGACTGTGTGACATCATTGTTGACATTACCTCACCGAAACGTGACAATGATGTCACACAATGGGAACGTTACGATGACGTCACACACAATTCCCATGACACTTTTTTGTGAAGGCTGGTGTTCCATCGATTTATTAGACGTTATCAAAAGTACTAAAATTACTTATAAACTAAATAATTATAGAATTGGAAGACCGGAGGGGAAAAATCAAACAAAACCTAATCGAACAACACACAATCACTCCTGACAAGGAATCTAGGTACCTATGTTACTTTGTGTCTGTATGAAATTGGTCAAAAAGTATATTATTCTAAATAAATAAAAAACTAACCTTAAAAAAGGGAAAAATATCCGAACAAACATAATTTGAAATCTAGCAGTTTTACGTTCCATTTTTGACTGCCCGATTTCAGATTGTGTTGGTGCGGTTATTTCAGGACTTCCATTCAATTAAACCAACCAACAAAAATAGTTGTGTCGATAGGAAATAAAAATAGTTATACTTTGTTTTTCCCAACGACACAACTTTTTTTGTTGATCCGATAGGAATATTTAATTTAATTCTGTCCTGTCATTCTGAACAAATAAAACAAAAACAACTTTAGGGTTCCGTAGCCAAAGGGTTAAAACGGGACCCTATTACTAAAACTCCACTGTCTGTTTGTCACCAGGCTGTATCTCATGAATGATAGCTAGACAGTTGAATTTTTCACAGATTATGTATTGCTGTTGCCGCTATAACAATAAATACTAAAATAATGGACGGAACCCTGCGCAAGTCCGACTCGCACTTAGCCAGTAATATTAAACAAGCTGCGCCCCGCGATTTCCCTCGCGTAAGTCCCGATCCCGTGCGAATATCGAAATAAAAAGTATGCTTAAAGCCTTCCTTGATAAATGGACTATCCGACACAAAAATATTTTTTCAATTCGAACCAGTTATAGTTTCTGAGCGCATTCAAACAAACAAACTCTTCAGCTTCATAATATTAGTATAGATTGTTTAAAAAGTGTATATTTTTGATTAAATTTATTGAAAAATCTAAGTTTAGAGTAGCTATCCCATCATTGTAAAACGATAGTGAATGAGTGACCTTATGGGGCAGTTGTCCGTGAACTTAAATTTTCCGCTTGTTTTAGTAGTTTTCGTTACAAAATGTTATAGTCAAGGGTTTGTTTTCGGCACATAAACTTTTATTAAGTACCTAAACGCAAGAATATTTAGGTAAATACCTATTTAGTAAAGCTGGGTTTGAAAGCGATGTTGCCCTAGTGGTAGAAACTTCGTCTTTAATTTCGAAGATCTTTCGGATTCCGGCAAGCCGTGCACCAAAAGACTTTTTTCGAAGAACGAAAATCAGCTGTTTCTTGTAGTTAGAGGTTATTCACCTTGACGTTTTATTTGTTTATTTTTAGACAATAATTTTATCCATGAACTACTAATTTTCCTTTTAGTAAACATAATCTCTAAATTTTCTAAAAAAAGATTTTTTTTCCATAAACGTAACCTAGTTAAAATAAATACATACACGAAACAGACACATTCAGTAACCTATATGAAAAAAAATGTAAAAAATAAAATAAAACAAGGCAAAGGCACTTCGTTCCAAACGCTGGTCCCGCGCTGGTCCCTCGACACGTGCAATTTATTTTAGTAATCGGTAAAGTCAATTATGACGTCATTCGTAGATTAAAAAGACAGTCAAAAGTGAACTTTACATAACAACCCTTGCTACTACACCTATATAGGTAGGTTTCTATTCATCTGCCATTCAAAGTGTAATACTCGAGCTTTTTCAAGCTTTAATCAAGGCTTTTTGTTTCAAAAGCCTACCTATAAAGCTTCACTTTTTACGTTTCAGTTTTAAAAGATAGGTGTTTTGATTAAAAAAGTTTTTTTTTGTGTTAGTACCTAAGTTAGATTAGGCTTCAAATTATAATACATAGGTAACCAAGCGGCTTCCCAAGCGTAAGGCTCGATCCTGTGATTTCAGAGTAAAAAATTGCCATTATTTTGTCCTTTTTTTCATCCGATTCGGATAAGCCGTTTGATAGTGACTAGAGGATTTTTGCATTAAAAATAGTTGGGATTATTTGAGGCTCCGGTTAAAAATAACATTGTTATTTTTATGTCTTTAAAGATTTTTTTAGAGTCCTCAGCTTATAAATGTTAATTTCAAACTTCGCATCACAGCCCGGCTAGCTCAGTCGGTAGAGCATGAGACTCTTAATCTCAGGGTCGTGGGTTCGAGCCCCACGTTGGGCGAACATTTTTGGATGAAACTTTTTAGAAGAAATATATTTGAATTGCCTCATCTAAAAATTAAAAAAGCACAATAAGCTCCGAAACGCCATAAAATATTTATTCTAAAGCATTTTTGATCCTGAATTAATCTTGTACTATGGCTACCAAGATAACTTACCTGCAATTTTCCGTTCTCTCATTTTTCTCCAAAGTTGTTCTGCTTTCCTCATTGGCCAGTTTTCCACTTTAGCACTGAAACTTCTGAAGAATTTGTATTCTTTGAAATGTGACATTCTGCGTTCCATTTTACTCGGAGTATGTCCAGGGGGTGGTGGAGAGGGCGCTTGCGTTCCCGAAGGTGACGCCATTTTGTTAAAATTCAAATTTCGAACACTTTGTTTTCTTTGATTAAAATTTTAATTTAAAATCTAAATGTTTTCATTTTTTGGTCCCGTTTTGTTTTGAATTTCCATTTGACTGTCAGTTTATTTTTACAAAGAGAATTCATTTTCTACATTTAAAAGTTTTAATATTTAAGATTTTAAAAAATGTAATTGATTAACTTTGGTTATAAAGTAAATATTTTTAAAATTCTAATTCTAACACACAATTATTGGTATAAGTTTCCATTTGCTATGTGTTTTTCTAAACGACCTGAAACAAACAAATATTTAAAATTAGGTATAAAATAAAAAATTTAAAATTTTTTAAAAATTAAGTTCAATAAATGGAACAGATCAATTTATCTGGCACACTTTTACAAGAAAGCAAGTTGACAAATAACTAGCAGCGCCCCGTGGTTTAACTCGCTTATGCCCTGATCTCGCGGGAATATCTTTAGCATAAATACTTGTTTGAGGCGGGAATCGAACTTGCAACCTACTATGTCGCAAGCGGGTGTTCGCCCGATGCACCACAGAGGTCGTGCCGCTTAAGTCGTGGGGTTTTATTTTTAGTTAAATAAAGTGGTGTGAAGTGTCAAATGGCTAGGTAATTGTTAAATAAACATTTTATTTATTTATTTTATTTATTACAGTAGAATCATAATAATTATATACAAAAAATAAAAATAAATAAATATAAATATTGCAGGACAATCCACACAGCGCCATCTAGCCCCAAGTTAAGTAACTGGACTTGTGTTATGGGTGCTAGACAACGGATATACTACTTATATACTTTTCTTTTGTAAATATATACTTATATACAAACAACCAGACCACAGACAAATATCTAAGCATAAATACTTGTCTGAGGCGGGAATCGAACCCGCAACCCTGTGTTTGGCAGTCCGGCATGGTGACCATTGTGCCAACTGGGTCGTCAATATTTATTATCTATTTATTAAATATGTTAATATTAACATTATATATAATAATATGATGGTAAAATTTTGCATTAAATTTAAGTATATTAGTAGTAAAATATTAATCCTACTAATATTATAAATGTGAAAGTTTGTGTGTGTGTGTGTGTGTATGTTTGTTACTCCTTCACGTAAAAACTACTGGACCTATTGCTATGAAACTCGGTATCTAGATAGCTGGAGACCTGGACTAACATATAGGCAAATTTATCCCGATATTCCCACGGGATCGGGAGTTACGGGCGTGAAACCGCGGAGCGCTGCTAGTAGATAATAAAATTGTATAAATCAAACCGCGGTAAAGCTATTGCATCGTCCGAGCTTCATACAGTCGTACCATATCCATACACGTTAAGCGAACGCTCGGCCGAGCTACATGGTAGGCGGAGTCCCCACTCCGCCTACCATGTAGCTCCTAACACCCCCGTGTTAGGATTTATTTTCATTACGGAATTTCTTGATTCGGTCGCCGCGCTCAAAACCCGCGATAAAAGCTATCCAAAAGCTTTAAAAATATTCAATAGGAGTTATGCAGTGCATTACATCACCTTGAAGCGTCTTAAAAATACTCTTTGCAATGAAAAGACTATTCAAGTTAATAAAAATATATATATAAAATTAATAATATGTATGAAATATATATATCTATATTCATACCTAGAAAAAAAGAGAAGTTTGCGTCATTATGTACAGTCGGCTGCATAATTGCAGCCTTCGGTAGAGTTCGAAAATGACTATTGTTGAAATATTTTCATTCTAATAATTTTTGTTTGATAAATTGATGAGTTAGAAGACTTTAAACTTCAACTAAAGAAGGTGCTTAGAATCTTGCTCGTGTTGAAAACATTATTACAACAGTCGTTTTGGAGCTCTACGGTGGGTCTGCAATTATGCAGCCGACCGTACCTAACAGCTGAATAGAAAATGAACGGTGAATATAAAAATAGAAAATAAAGGCTTGTTTTATTTATTTAATTTTATTTTTATTTATTTTACGTAGTTGTTAGTTAGTTATCAACAAAAATAACTTTTACCAAATTACTAAACAAGCTCATAATCTACCCTTTATCTACTAACAAAAACACACAATTTGCATTAATACTAAATGGAGTGTACGTTGAAAGGGTCAAAGGTTAATAAAATATGTTAAAGGTCAAAGGTCAAATGAGGCCGTGAAATTAGGAACATGCTGTAGGTTTACCTCGACGCGTCTCTTATTTACTTTTATTGGAAGTAATTAAGAATAATTAGGGTTTTCTACATTATATTCGTTATACAGGGTGATGTGTTTGCGAGATTATTGTAATTTGATTATAGCTTGTATATGTTTATAAGGGGGGCGTCCATACTGACGACATCTCCCCCTCCCCGCTCCCCCAATCTCACGTGAGATTTTTCAAAATGTGGGTTTGTTACGTAAACGCGCTGGATTGTTGAAAAAAAAAAATAGTTTGGTGCTTTTATTTACGACTAGTTAAGACTAGTAATCCATATTGTTTCGAGTTATAAGTGTAATAAAAATTTAACAATAGACTTATATCGTGACTACTGTGATTAAAAAAAAGAATATCTACTCTAATTCAGTCCATGGAGAATCATGCGCGGTGTCAAGAGAGACTATTAATGTCCATTTGATTTTCAGTAAAATCATCTGCTCCTTCAACTTCGTTCTGATCTAGCCACTCTAAGCCGGAAAAATCAATCAGAAAAAAAATTGCGTGATATTTGCCGAGACCCCCCCTCTCTCCAACGTAAGATTAGATGAGATTTGACTCGACCCCCTCCCCCCCTTAAACATCTCACGTAATTTATGGAGGCCCCCTAATAGGTAATAATACATGAAATATAATAGGTAATATGGACAGTTAATTAAATAGAGCCCCGTTCAAAAACTGCATACAGCAGAAATGAAAATGCTGCAATGGTCCGGTGGAGTAACCAGACTAAACAGAGTCCGAAATGAATATGTTCGGGGTTCCTTCAAAGTCGCGCCAATACACAATAAACTAACAGAAAGCAGACTGAGGTGGTACGGACACGTGATGACTTCTCATCACGTGTCTTTACAACATGATCCTCTGGTCTTCACCAGAGGATCATGTCCCTCCCACCCTACAGTTTGTTTACGGTCGTGGGGGTTAAGCGACGCCTGGCGCGATCAATACTTCGATGGGTGGTCAATTAGTAGTGTGGCAAAAATGTATTTTAGTGAGCCCCTTCGTGCTCCGGAAGGCACGTTAAGCCGTTTGTCCCGGTTGCTACCTCTAGAAGCAGTCGTTAGGTCAAGTTAGAGGCCTTAAGGCGATCTGAAAACTCTGAAAATAGGTGAGCCACACCACTATACGAGAAGAAGAAGAAGTTCGAAATGTAGTTCTAAATATTTCTAGCACTCGGGAAGAAATGTGTTTAGTTTCAGAAAGCCGAAAGTTAATAGCCGGAGGCATATCGTATAAAGGTTTGTTATATTTTTGGCTTTTATGATAATATTTCCTGATAAAATATACAGCACAAACTTTCTAGAAAAACTAACGATAATAGCCAGACATTTGCGTACTTATATTAATATAAAAAACTATGAATTCATATCTACTGCTATTTCTGACACCTTTACTAGATTTTTAGTATTTTTCTCTGTTCCGGTAAACGTCACGCATGTCGTGTTTGTTATTGTTTAATAATAATAATTGAACATTGTTACGGCAGGTGCCATAGTATCCATAGTTCCCCAGTATCTAGTCCACTACCATCCCATCACAATAGCTCCAGTAGTTTGGACTACCAGCGATGACTTAAAATCCAGTGAGGCCTCTCCATCCTTCAGCCACTCACGTTCCTGTTGCCCCCTTGCTGTAATTTGCTCGGCTAATTAGGGTGGCCTAGTCTGAGAGTTGGCGAGTCTCCGCCTGCCATTTTTACGTGTTTATTGAACATTGTTACGGCAGGTGCCATAGTATCCATAGTTCCCCAGTATCTAGTCCACTACCATCCCATCACAATAGCTCCAGTAGTTTTGTCCTGTAGATTATCAATAGTTTTATCCAAACCGGAGGTTGTCCTTGGTTGCACTTTATAGTGTAGACAGAGATAGTTGCCGGTTTAGAATCCACCCCATTGCTTGCTATTAAACTTGTTATTGTAAAGGGCCTCTACGTGTTGGCTTCGGCTCCACGCACGCCTTCCAAAGGTCCGGGGCTCCATAGCCCCGTGATACAGGACGTATAACAGACAATAATAATATAGTGTTACTAATTTGATCTTAAGTAGGGAGGGAGTGGGTGTGGACTAGGCTTGTGTTATGGTGACGAGTGATGAATAGGAGACTTATATAAAGAAAATAATAAATAATAAAGGGAAAAAATGTATAAAGGAAAAAACAAAAAATCTCTATTTTTACATCGTTGACGTTATCACGTATAATTATCCTCTGTTTACTGACTTTACAGACTACCATTGTTTTTTTTTTAAGTACAGGTGGTCCTGAACGTCCTGTTAGCCAATAAAAGTTATTTATGTTGTCCTATATGACCTACTAGCCTACTTCGAGATCAGTACTACTAAAATTAGATATTTACGATTAATTAAGTAGCTATGATTAGGACTAGACCGTCTCGACCCAACCTTTTTTAATGAAAAATATTTTAGACTAGCTGCGCCCCGCGGTTTTACCCGCGTAAATCCCGATCCCATGGAAATATCAGGACAAAAAGTAGCCTATGTGTTAATCTAGGGCTCCAGCTATCTAGATATCGAGTTTCATCGCAATCGGTCCAGTAGTTTTTGCGTGAAGGAGTAACAAACACACACACACACAAAAACTTTCACATTTACAATATTAGTAGGATATCTAAGCATAAATACTTGTCTGAGGCGGGAATCGAAGGATTAGTAATATTTCGGTATCCAAGATGTTCAGAAACAGTATTATCTCGAAGGGCCTCTTAAGTCTCTTAAACCTACTTGTACCAGATCCCAATCAAGTCTAATTAGCTATGTTCGTCGTTTACCCAAAACCCCTATTTTCTTTGGGTTTAAAGATTGAACCCTCTTAATTGGATTTCTTGTTAAAGTACTGTTTTAGAGAAGAAATTTAATTTTAATCCAATTTACTTAACCTAGTTTTAATAGTTAGGAAATATTGATTGAAATAATTTCACAAAATAACGCTTAAAGGCTCTCATCACAGATTTGAATCTAACTTAAGGGGATTTAAATAAATGATCTAGGTATCTATGACCGAGATAAAACTCAAAGAAATGTAATAAATAAATACTGCAGGACATTCCACACATCGCCATCTAGCCCCAAGCTTAGTAACTAGACTGGTATTATGGGTGCTAGACAACGGATATACTACTTATATACTTTTCTTTTGTAAATATATACTTATAATACATAGAAACAACCAGACCACAGACAAATATCTAAGTATAAATACTTGTCTGAGGCGGGAATCGAACCCGCAACCCTGTGTTTGGCAGTCCGGCATGGTGACCATTGTGCTAACTGAGTCCTCGAAATCGACAGTTCATGTATTTAATCATTCAAATTGTGGTGGGTAGTCGGTGGATGGAGGCGGCTCAGCCCCCTTAATCAAGATTACTTTCTATTAGCGATTTCGCCAATCGACAAATTCAATTGTATGAAATTGACAAAAAGCATTTTATGAAATTGGCATAAGATTAAACCTTACCTTTTTTATCTAACGCAAGATCACGTGATTTTTTTGTCCGCTGTTATGTCAATCTGTATATATAAAAAAAAATCTTGTGTCACAATGTATGTTGCCAATAAACTCCAAAACTACTAAACCGATTTCAATCAAATTACACAGGTACCCGTATTTTGGTCTATGTAACTTACTGCATAGGATAGTTATCATCTCAATTATTCGCTTATGTCGTGAATGTAAATCGCCAATGAATTACAAATATTTTAAAGTTAGAACCCTATCTAAATCGGTCCAGCAGTTTTGGAGTAAATAGGAAAACTTTAGTGCACAAACAAACACCATTTCCCCTAAATGCATTTACCTCCGTTCCGCTCAGGTAATAAAATAAAATCATTAATCTTTTAATTATTACACTATGAGCAGTAGCACAGCAGGAGTTTTTTATTATAAAATAACTCCCGATCCCGATCGAGGTAAAAAAAAACTCGCGTGGGAATATCGAGATAAAAAAAAATTACTCTTACTCAAGTTGACCAACATCGCTAACAGATGGCGTTAGTAAGTTTAAGTCCCTCGCCTAAATCGCGCTATCGTTGTGTTTTCAACGAATATAGTGGTCGGATGCGAACTACAGGTAGATCCACCAGACAGATGGACAGATGGACGCGATAAGGTAAAAACCTTTATCTTGCAAATAATTTTTGTAACACAAAGTTTGATCGGCTTTGTGTAATTGAATACAGTGCGCCGCAATTTCACCCGCGTAACTCCCGATCCCGTGGGAATATTGGGATAAAAAATAATTTACGTTACTGTCAATGAATCAATGTATTCTGACACTAAGTTTCATCCTGCAGTTTCGGAGCCTATGAAATGCAAACAATCTAATCGTTCCTCTTTATAATATTAGTATAATATACTAATCTATTTTTTTATATGAATATAGTGCCACTTCACTTTTTATAATTTCTTAACTTTTACACGCATCTCTTTGTAAAGTGACTTTTTTTGACAAATTAACCGGAAATGTGACACTACATCGAGAGAAAAAGAAAAATATTTCCTTAAGTTAACATTTTTTAAATCTTGATTGAGTTCTAATTAAAGCAAGGCTAAGCTCTTATTGTTATTGTTCAGAAAATATATCAATTGAGATTAATTTAATGCATTTTTGCAACGTTTTTTTTATTTTAGAAAGTCAAGTGCCCCTGGTGAAAATTTATGTTTTTTGGTTAGGGACGGTTTGATTATCAATGTGCGATATATAATAATATGTATAATATAAACTACTATTATTATATATGTATATACTAAAAAATATTGTAGGTATGTTAATCGAGGCTGTATAGGTTAAAAGTATTTTTTTAAATTAAGTAATTTTATTTTTTATTTCATCCTTTTTGTAGGGAGGGACTTTTTAATTAGCTATTTGTAACGTACGAATCATGCCCTTTCATTTGATACCCCACTCGAGCATATCTACTTACATTCGATTTTTAATCCTGACTTTTATCCCTCATAACTTTCAAACGGCTGAACCAATTTCGATCAAACATGGCTAAGAACACTCTCGACTAATTCACCTTTCAAACAAAAAAAAATCGGTTCATCCGTTCGGGAGCTACGATGCCACAGACAGACACACATACAGACACGTCAAACTTATAACACCCCGTCGTTTTTGCGTCGGGGGTTAAAAAATAGTACACATATGACTTAAAATTTTAAACCCATGCTCAAAGTTTCAAGTTCCGTTTCAAGTTCCTGAGTGACGCCCATTCACGACAACTCCGATCAACAGAATCCCTTCTCCTTCAGGCTCCTCCCCTCAACTCCACTTTCTACAAAAAGTCCTTCTCTTTTCACTCAGTGATACTCTGGAATACCCTGCCTCAACCCATCCGATCTGCTAAGTCCCTACCCATTTTCAAATCTATGGTAACTGATCACTACCTCAGTACTGTCTAATATCCGTATGTATTCCTGTATTATTTATGTATGTATGTATGTATGTTTTTTTTGTATCTATGTATATAATTATTTATTAGTATGTATTGTATGTATAATTTGATATTTTAAAGCAATATTTAAGTAAATACTTTATATTATCACCTGTTACAGGTTATGTTTGGTATCCTGATTGAGTAAATTCACAACCTACCATTAAAGCTGAATCAGTTCTTTTCCATCCAAAGGTTGCCTAAAAGAAATCGCTTTCAGCGATAAGGCCGCCCATTTTTGCATCTTATACTTTCTAGCTAATACTTTACTTTGTGTATTTAGCTGTTTCTTCCTGTGTTGTACGAATAAAGTTATCTATCTATCTCAAAAAATATTTACTATTTTCTGTTTTTAAACACAAATTTTTTTGAAAACTTTTTAATACTTTCACAAGTCTTTTCTTTTATTTGCAACTGTGATAAAAAACGTCGTTATGTACTATTAGTGATTAAAATAACACAGACTCAGTGTTAGTAAAATACTTAATTTCCTATGTTAGTAATCCACTAAAATGTGAATAAAATGTAATTTGTGGCGCCCCCTGGTGAATCATTACCGTAACAACTAGTTACGGACCATCGCTAATGAATTACAAAAAAAAATATAGAAAACTGTATCTAAATCGGTCCAGCCGTTTTGGAGTAAATAGGAAAACTTTAGTGCACAAACAAACACCATTTCCCCTAAATGCATTTACCTCCGTTACGCTGCAGGTAATAAAATAAAATCATTATCATTAAATAAATATAAATAAATATTTCAGGACATTCCACACATCGCCATCTAGCCCCAAGCTAAGTAACTAGACTTGTGTTATGGGTGCTAGATAACGGATATACTACTTATATACTTTTTTTTTGTAAATATATACTTATAATACTTAGAAACAACCAGACCACAGACAAATATCTAAGCATAAATACTTGTCTGAGGCGGGAATCGAACCCGCAACCCTGTGTTTGTCAGTCCGGCAGGTGACCATTGTGCCAACTGGGTCGTCAAAATTATTCATTTAATTAATCTTTTAATATTACACTATGAGCAGTAACACAGCAGGGGTTTATTTTTATAAAATAACTCCCGTGGGAATATCGAGATAAAAAAATTACTCTTACTCAAGTTGACCAACATCGCTAACAGATGGCGTTAGTAAGTTTAAGTCCCTCGCCTAAATCGCGCTATCGTTGTGTTTTCAACGAATATAGTGGTCGGATGCTAACTACAGGTAGATTGACAGGCGCATGATACGGGTTTTTACCTTATCTTGCAAATAATTTTTGTAACACAAAGTTTGATCGGCTTTGTGTAATTGAATACAGTGCGCCACGATTTCACCCGCGTAACTCCCGATCCCGTGGGAATATTGGAATAAAATATAATTTAAGTTACTGTCAATTAATCAATGTATTCGTATTCTGATACTAAGTTTCATCCTGCAGTTTCGGAGCCTATGAAATGCAAATCTAATCTTTCCTCTTTATAATATTAGCATAAATTATATTATGTATAAAATACATATAATATAAATTAATTTATTTGATGTGAACAAAATTACAAACCATTAATACAAAACAATAATTAAAACACACGCAAAAAGACATATTAATTTTTTTTAATAATTTAATTATCATTGAAAGTTAAATGAAACAAACACAAAATAATTAATCAATTAATTAAAAACATTGAATACAATTATTAACTAAAAAAAATAGTAAAATAAATAAAAAAATAATTCCACTATTATTAGTATATATGTATATACTAATATTATATAGATGAGCATTGATCATGAGCACACATGAGATTTTTCTTGATCTTTGTATAAAGAAAAATCTCGCGGAAAACCGGTTGCAAATCTAACTGTTAACTAACAAACAAAACAAAAATACTCTTTATTATCTAATATAAGTATAGGTAAAAAAGTATAGATTAAGATAGAAGTATAGATTATTATGTAGGCAGTCGGTATTACCTAGTAAGAAGGTAACGATTTTCAGAATTTAACGATTCACAGGATGTTTACGTTTTATATGGTTATTGATAGTTAGAATTAAGCGTTTTACTGGAAAATTGTGCATGCACTTAGGTAAAATTGGGCATTTACCAATATATTTTCCCTATAAATTCGAAGTCATTAAAAAATAATCAACTCAAGTGAATAAACTAAAAAAAAGATAGTTTATTATACACGACGAATTGAGAACCTACTATTTTAAAAGCTTTTATTTAACTTGCAGTGTATGTATGTATGTATGTTAGTATGTATGTTTGTATGTATGTTTGTATGTATGTTTGTATGTATGTTTGTATGTATGTTTGTATGTATGTTTGTATGTATGTTTGTATGTATGTTTGTATGTATGTTTGTATGTATGTCTGTATGTATGTTTGTATGTATGTTTTAATGTAGGTATGTTTGTTCGGGTCAAATCTTGCAACTTAATTTTCATCCACTTCCCGGTTATTTTAATTCAGTCTAAAATAAGGGTACATCTAAGCAATTAAAAAAATAACGGGTAAACAAGGAAAATATTACCTATACCTACAAAAAACAATCAAATAGCAAAAAAATAAACAAAAGTAAAATTATCTTTCTTCCACCCCATGATTTACCAGTTAAGCTGAGGTTGCCTGGAAAAAACCTTTTTAAGCGATAAGGCCGCCTGTTTGTACTTTTTAAGGTTCCATACCTCAAAAGGTAAAAAATAAACCCTTATAAGATAAGTCTCTTGTCAGTCTGTTTGTACGTGGTGTCTTCAATTTTTTTTGGTACCTAAGAGCCTCAAGGATGATCCCTTATAAATTTGGTAAGCATCTGATGAAAATCTTCGAGGTGATGAATAGAATTTCATCTGTAGCATCTGTTTCTATCTATTTATATCAACTTTAAATCAACAGCCCTTTAAGTTTAAAGGGTACCGGCGCTCTCTCCATAAAAACGTGGTCGACTGTTTCCTCCCTGGATAATGAAACTAGCACTACTGTAATTTTTGTGCCATAAAACCTATAATTGCCATGACTATGCCCTATGTTTTTTTTTTTTTCGTTTTCTTATTATCATAGAAATTAAGATATAAAATAAAAAATAAACAAAACACAGGGGAATGGTCATGGCAGTTATAAGTTTTATGCAACAAAAATATTTGCTATAGTGTCATTATCCAGGGAGAAAACAGTCGACTACGTTTGTATGGAGAGAGCCCCCGGTACCCTTTCCTCTTAAGAAAATTTATAAAGGTATTTCTATCTGTTTTTATGTAGATTTATTTGCCTGGTTAATACATTTTACCATCTTAAGTCATTGATGTAGGTAGCTTATTATTGATTTTCTAAACCCACTTATTAATAGTGCAAGGTATCATTAAAAATTAACCACACCTCTTCAAGGACTCGATCAAAAGAAAAACTTAAGTAATCTTACCTCACTATTACGTCTTTCACTTAAAATAACTTAACTATCACTAAATCCTTAATTATTAATACACATCACATCACTTTAAGTCAGAAAGTTTTTTTCGCGGACAATTGCGCAAAATTTCGCGAAATCCGTCCTTTCAGCGCGCTCGAATCTACAGGTCTGGCCGCATCGTTTCAGTATTTCCCGCTATAAGACAAGAGAGAGACAGTAGATGGGAATTTTCCGAGAGTGTGAAAGAGATAGCTGTATATGTCGTCTATCGGAAAAGCGCAGTTATACATACGTAGTTGCGGGTGTGTATATGAAAATGCGGCATAATAGAAGTTCACACAAAACATTTTAAAAAAACATAAGCTTTTAAAGGCGACTTCATCTGCGTAGAAGTTCTTTTGTGAAAATTAACTTAATGCTTCTAGAACTTATCAAGGAATACATGCTTAGATTTTGGATTGTAATAAATAAATAGGCTGTGAAACTGCTAGACTGATTTTAATTAAACTTTGAATGAAAATGAAAAGTAGTTAAGCGCATTTTCACCCAGATTTTTCCTCGAAAATTGGTGCTAGTCAGTTATTACCTATGTATATTTTTATCTAAATCGTTTTTCAAATTAAGAAACAGTATGAATTATCGAATAACATCTCATTCGTTTGTAATATTTGCTCTCATTTCGGTGTGGGTTGTGCCATAAAATATGGTATAAGTAGAAAAAAAAATGTTTATGTTATTTTTATAGCGTGGGCTACGTTGTGGGTGAAACACCATTGCGTTTTCATGATTTGATTTGGTTACCTTGAACTTTAAGGTGGCATCTCGGCTCTCAAACTAGTGTTATAATTTAAATACTAGATTAAATAGAAAACGGTTTTGCGTATCTTTTTACCTATGTATTGTACAGTCGGCTGCATAATTGCAGCCCTCGGTAGGATTCAAAAATTACTATTAATAAATAATAAATAAAATAAATATTGCAGGACATTCCACACATCGCCATCTAGCCCCAAGCTAAGTAATTAGACTTGTGTTATGGGTGCTAGACAACGGATATACTACTTATGTACTTTTCTTTTGTAAATATATACATAATACATAGAAACAACTAGATCACAGACAAATATATACTGCATAACTACATGTTTGAGGCGGGAATCGAACCCGCAACCCTGTGTTTGTCAGTCCGGCATGGTGACCATTGTGCCAACTGGGTCGCCAATTATGGAAATAATTATATAATAGAATGTTTCATTCGAATATTTTTTGTTTGATTAATGATAAGGTAGAAGAATTTAAACTTCACCTAAAGCAGGTGTCTAGAATCTTGCTCGTGTTGAAAACATTCTTATAACAGCCGTTTTGGAGCTCTACGGTGGGTCTGCAATTATGCAGCCGACCGTACCTAGTTGTTAACTATCTAAAATATTGTAGACTTTTGCATGCAGTCACTTACTCGTACTTACACCAGACAAATCTTAATGATTTTTGGTGTTTCGAATGTTTTTTAAGTTTTCTAATAGTTTATATATACAATAAATAAATAAAAAATAGAAAAAGAATTATAGTAAAAAGAATTATAATCGTTATTTGTTTTATTTGTTTATTGATTGTTGTGATGGTATATATAAATTATTATGATGGATTAAAAATTAAGTTTTTTTTTGTTTCTTTTTTCTAAATATTTTTTTTTATTTTTTTCCGTACCAACAAATGGAAAAACCCTATAAAATATTATGCTTCGGACGAGGCTGTATAGGTTTAAAGTCTTTTGCCTGAACTTTCGGGAGAATAATTAAAAAACAAACAAAAAAATTGCCTAAAAAAATAGTAAACATAACCTAAAATCCTTAAAAACACACTTTAAAATTATTTACTTTTTTCCGTTTTTAAACACATGGCAAATATTTTGATAACTTTTTATTATTTTAACAAGACTTTTCTTTTATTCACAACTGTGATAAAAAACGTCGTGTAAAAACATACGTACCTACTAATATAAAAACTACTTTACTTGTTGGGTCCTATTCTTTTTTTATGTTGGAAATAAGTTTATAATAATCTTAATAATGTGAAAGTTTGTCTGTTAGTACCTATGTGTGTTTGTATGTTTGTAACTCCTTCACGCAAAAACGACTAAACCGATTGCGTTAAAACTCAATGAGTTATCTGAAAACCTGGATTATCATTCGGCTACTTTTTTCTGATATCTCAAAGGGGTACAGTCGGCTGCATAATTGCAGTCCCCAGTAGAGTTAAAAAATTACTATTATTGGTATGTTTTTATTTTAATATTTTACTTGCGCGGGTGAAACCACGGAGCACAGCTAGTGGTACAATAAAGAGTTTATCTATCTATCTGGAACCTACGGAACGAAGTAAGTTAGCTTTATTTCATACCAGGCGAGGGCTAATACCAAAACCAATTTCTCGAGGATAAAATTCCCTTCATTACCTAGCTACCAATATATTTTACTTATAAAATAATCATTTTCCTTATTTCTTATTTCTCTCTTCAATAGACAAAACGATATGAAAACAGGGATTGTATGAAAAAGAAAACATTTATTGAATCTCTAAGGAATTTTCTAGGAAAATACTCACATGGAAGTAAAATATGATCCTTAATTTAACGAAGTAAGTACCTACCTATAAAGGGAAAGAAGGCATACCACGGTCGTGAGCGGTCTTTACTTCGATGGGTGACCAATTAGTAATGTGGCAAAAATGTGATTTCGTGAGACCCTCCGTGCTTCGGAAGGCACGTTAAGCCGTTGGTCCCGGTTGCTACCTCTAGTAGCAGTCGTTAGGTCAAGTTAGAGGCCTTAAGGCGATCTGAAAACTCTAACAATAGGTGAGCCACACTACTATACGAGAAGAAGAAGAAGAAGAATGACCGAATCGTTCGATTTGAAGCAACCGATAATTTTTTAGGGGTCCGTACTTAAAGGGTAAAAATTGGACTCTATTACTAAGACTCCACTGTCTGTCTGTCAGTCTGGCAGCAGGCTGCAGTCTCTCATGAACCGTAATAACTAAACAATTGAAATTTGATGTTTTTCTTTAATTTTGTCTTCAAAATAGTCGGTGTACATCGGACGATCAAAAAGTATGTGAACTCTGTGGTCTGTTTTCACTCAGTGCCTTAAGATGTTTATTGAGTTTCAGTTAAGTGCAGAGCAAAGGAAAAACATACGTGAGCTTTTAAGAAACTTTTAGTTAAAAATTCTAATAGATTGTCAGTTAAGAGAATATACGTAGGTAACTCTTTTCTTGAACCTATTATGAAAAACAGTTTTTTTTTGTTTATTTGTGATTGGTCCCAGACATAAAAAAATAATAGAATAAATGAATCCGGTAATCGGGACCGCGGTTTCAGTTGATTGCGATCCCAGTCCAAGGAACCCTCATACTTTTTTTAAAATAAATTGATCATTACCCATAGACATACCTATTATTTTAATAAGCTAAGATTGTCCCACATTTGAGCAAAGGTCTTCCCCGAACCTTTTCACCTATAGCAGTCCTCTGCGACTTCCAACAAGTTTGGTTCAAATAGACATAATTATTTACCTACCATTTTAAATTATATTATTACTAGCAGCGCTCCGCGATTTCACCCGCGTAACTACCGATCCCGTGGGAATATCAGGATAAAAAGTAGCCTCGATAAATGGACTATCCAAAACAAAAATGTTTTTTTTTTTCAATTTGAATCATTAGTTCCTGAGATTAGCGCGTTCGAACAAACAAACAAACTCTTCAGCTATATAATATTAGTATAGATTATGATTAATGTTTTTGTAGTCAAATTCAAAATTCTTTATTCATTTGGAATCATAAAATTTGCATGAAATCATATTGAACGTTTTAAAAACTAAGTTAGGATGTGTGCCTTCGGAACGCGCCCACCAATAAGAAGAAAGCACAAGAAACTTACGATGTTATTAGTGGTGTCTAAGCGCGCAGTTCCGCGTCATAGTTTAAGACTCGCCATTTGAATTTCAACAAATTCATATCCGATACCAATGTAAGATTGATAAAATAAACTGAAGCAACATTCTTACGTAACGTAAATAAAGCGTAAAGAATATTTATCTCGGTTCAAAGAGTTTCAAAATAAAATCAACCTCGAACTAAATATAAAATATAAAAGTGATTTGTTGATTCCATTCCTATTTCTTTAAAATATGTATGCATCTTTGCATCGTTTGCTTTGCTTTGATTAATATGCATCTTTAGCTCTTTGTTTTACAACTGATAGGTCAAAAATATAGGTATGTTTCAATATTTTGAAAAATTCACAGGTTTAGTTTCTGGTAGGTACTTAGGTAGTGACTTTTCCAAAAATCAAATGATGCAGTTTAGTTTTTGTCAAAATTGGGCATGAAGGTCAGTTATGTAGCTCTAAAGGGCCACTTAAAAAAATTACCTAAATGAATACAAAAACTACAAAAACTTCGTTTCTTTTAGGAGTGAAACGCGTACTCAGAAAGGATTTTTGGAAATGAGACCTTTAGAGGGATAAAAAGGCCTGATAAAGTTTAAATAAATATAATCGAAATAAATATTATGAGCACAGTGCCTACAGTAAAAGATGGCACTGCTACAAGAATTCTTAACACGTTAATTTACTAATTTAAAGACTAATTAACCGCCTTTGCCTAGATCAGAATATTATTACGAAGAGAGTATGGATTGTACCAAAGGTGGAATCCGGTTTCAACCCTTAGATTCTACCCTTGAGAATTTTAACATATGTATATTGAATGCTCAGTCTAAGCTACAAAGCTGGTAGCGATGAAATTCGAGGTGGCATGCAGCACCAACGCAATGGCCTTGGACCCGTCGCCTTCAACTAAAATTGTTAATTACTGCATGACAAATTGTTGTGTATTTTATATAGGATCTTTACCGACTTTTGTATATTCTTGAAAACATATTTTTTTATGTCGAAGTCCATTTTAAAGAAAAATGGCACAACTTCGAACAAAAATACTTGTTTGCAAGAAGGTTGGTTAGGTTCTTGAAATTCTAAATGTGTAATGGCGTCAGATGCAGACGAAGAAAATAAAAATAAAAACAGGTGACTTTAAATGCTTATATCTTTTTTCCATCTAGTTCACGAAATACTATCAATGTCATTTTATTTTAGAAAAACGAGGAATTTTAATATATTTTTTCAATTTGTGTAAATGCTCAAGTATTGCCATACTATTATTTTTTAACTAAATAAAAATATATTTGACTTTTTGGATTAAATTTCAATAATCTACGAAACAAAAAGTCGAACCAAAATGTCAGTAAAGATCTCACCAACAATAATAGAAAATTCACAACAATTATTATTCATTCAATTAATAACAAAACACCATATAGATATTTTCCGTCATCTTAAATTGTTTAACCGTGGTTCAACCCCTTTAGTTTCCTGTAGCAGTGAACCGTTCGCCACTTTGATCCAAAATGGCTATTTTCCCGTAAAAACCTTACTTATATACTTCTCTTGGTCACCTTTGGCCAACGAAGCACGTAATAGGTACACACACAATCTTATTAATGTTAAACACTAGAGGATTGAGAGGAAGATTACCCATTTCGGACCGGGCAAGTAAAGTAACTGGAAAAGGCAATTGAATAGTTTTTATAAAAGAGTACTTGCTTCCCTCGAACCGGGAAAAGAAGAAAAAACTGGGCAATGCAATTAAATAGTTTTTTATTTAAGAGATACTTCCGGAATTTCAAACTATTTTCTTGTATCTATGTAAGGCAATCCTAATGAATATTTATTCTAAAAAGTCAATGTAAAAGACGAGATTTAAGACACAGCCTAAGATTATGATACCTACATGGACTGAGTGACGCGTGACCGGTGACGGCCTGTGGTGTCGTAGATACAAAACAAAATGACAAAAATAAACAAGGACATTAGGGGAGTTTTGGCGGGAACGAGTTAACAACATGTCGTGCTGCAGTTTTATTTTCATGAAACTTAGTTGTAACCCGAGTTGAATTGTATAATTCTGGTGGAATGTTATTCAATTTAGTTCTTTGAAAGTGCACAAGTGTAGTGAAAGTAAAAATCAGTGTCAAACATGAAGTTTTCTCGTTGCCTCCAAATCTCCTATTAAGGTTATGGTAGGTATACTTGCCACCGCTTTACCAAAACCCCATGACTTGACGGACTATGACGACTTTGACTGTTTTAAAACACTTTAGGCCCGATTTATGAAAAATCGGGTCATAATTTGATGCAAAATATAACTTGACACTGGCTAAATGCACAAGCCGTGCGAAGCCATAATTAATAGCAAAAAAACAAGGACATTAAAGAAACAACTTAAAATGATGTATGTCTAGGTATGGCACCCTACTTAGGGAAACATATTTAAATTTTTAATATCTATTTTTTATTTTATTTTAATTAAGTTGTAACTTCGTAATGTTTTGTAACTTATAAATAAATCAACTAACAAGGTAGGTAAATAGGTAGGTAAAAACCTATTTATCAATTACTGACACTTTAAAAATTAATAGTAATCAAAGCTAATGCCTTACCAAATATGTTGACTTCAGCTATGAGCCAAAGCCTTATGTAAGCTTGACTGCAGCGTTGATCTTCACCAGACCCACAAGAAGACATAATTATATTTAACCCCCAAATTAATTCCGATAAGAGAAAGAAGATGAAACACGATTTAACTGGCTACTTAATTCGAAAACAAACTACTACAGCGATTTAATAAAAAGGCTATCTAATTCAAAAACAAACGACAAAAGCGATTTTTTTAAATTGAAATCTTGTGGGTACTTGTTACCCGTGTATCCTTAACCCAGCTGCTCAGTTGTAATCAGAACGACACATGAGAAATTCTATCTGACAACAAAACAACGGAACTTAAAGTGAAGCTAGATAGAGAAAAATAATACAATATTTTTCTGTATATAAGAACTGGTGACTTGGCTAGAATCAGTGCTGTATCGTCAACAGTCAATGTATTGGAAGGATGGTAGAGGATTATCTTGGGAGAATTGATAGAGCCTTGAAACTCTCATCACGTGAAAATCACACAGCGCATACTTTAAAAAAAAAGTAATTTTTATGACTTCTTAGATGCACCACTTTTATTTTTAAATGTTTTACCTACTTTTTAAAAATCGATGCATTTAGTCAAAATGAGGTCACAAGAGTAGTGATTTAGCCACATACGCATGCAAACAATTGCACACACATTTCTAAGTATATTCAAGGCAGAATACATGTACTTACCTTAATAATAATAATAATATATAATGCTTTATTTCAGGTCTTTACAATAATATGTACAAACCCATAGTATTTTAAAAATAAGCTAAAACTAAAACGAAAACAAATAAGGAAATAATACCTACTTAAAATTTTAAATAAAATTCTTAAGACTCCTTAAGACTGCCAGAAAATACTGGATACCAAATTATCACGTTCAATATCCCAGATCCACAAAGAATGTAGACAGAAGTTGAAGTGGAAAAACGTGGTCAAAAAAGTGAAGGGAGAAGACCAGAAAGGTAGATCCCACCATCAGATGGGATTACATAGTACCAGCAGTTGGGTAACAAAAAAAAAACAGCGCCCACAATATTATGAAATAGCATAAATTCTGTAAATAGCTTGTTATTTATGATAAATAAGATTAAACTTCTGCGAATCGAAGCGATAAATCAGCTGTTTAATAAAATACAAGGTGTTGACATACGCAAGATATTTTTTTAGATGTACAATAAATAGACAAAATGTATGCTATGTTTTCGAAAACAGACTTGATGTTTGACAGACCAATAGAATTTTTGAAAATAATACTAATATTAGAGGTAAAGTTAGACAAATGTTTGAAATAGTTAATCTTTGGAACTACTGGGCCGTTTTTCATAATTCTTTTACAGATTGAAAGCTATATTATCAAAACGTATAGGTATATGTAACTGTTTGTTTTGACATTCTTACGTGGTTAGGACTTAAGCGGGTGAAACCGAGGGAAAAAGCTCAGTATATGCCAATCACATTGATTGATATCTCACCAACGAAGTTACCTTATTTTTACTGAAGATTTATTGCACGTGGCTAACTTAGATTAACCTTTTTCTTTGGTTTTATTGGTTCGTGATAAAAACCAACGCTTTAGAAATTCAGAGGTCACGTTATTGAAATAAAAAGAAAAACGAAGTAAAATGAAAAGAAGGTAAAAAGGGAACCCTTATAAGATCCACTCTCTTGTCTGTCTCTGTTCGTTTGTCTGTCCGTGTGTCACCATCGATTTTCTCAGCAAGTTAAAAAAATAATGGTGAGTAAAGTAAAATTTCGGAACGGGCGGACCAAGCAATTTATATCTGATAGTTATTTATTAACTGTATAAAAATCAAGGTCACGAGTCAACACGATAAGGAGGTATAGACAAATTTATGTTTTCGCAAAAACTTGTAAGTACCAAAGTTTACCTTAATTTTATTTCTATAACTTTTCTGGCATTCCAAAAAATGTCAAAACGTTTAAGTGTTATCTGTAATTATATAATGCAAAATCCTGATACTGATATAATTGTACCTTGATTACTGATATAATCAAGGCTCAAGGCAAATAACGGCTCGAACTGAAAGGCACAGGCTACAACTAACAACCTATTTTGCAAAATTCTACCCAGAAGCAGATGAAGTCGCGTGTAAAAGCTTTTTTTCCGTATAACATTATACTTATTAGACTTATGTATTTCTTTAGATAAATCTATACTATAAAGCTGAAGAGTTTGTTTGTTTGAACGCGCTAATCTCAGGAACTACTGGTTCGAATTGGAAAATTTTTATTGTGTTAGATAGTCCATTTATCGAGGAAGGCTATAGGCTACTTTTTATCCCGATATTCCCACGGGATCGGGAGTTACGCGGGTGAAACCGCGGAGCACTGCTAGTTGAGAGATAAAACATCAGAAGTGGGAGAAAAAACCTGTTAACCGTTTTGACACTTTGATAAAGTATTGTTACTCGGTAACATGACATGTTTAATTTCCTGTATAGAACGACTTCAACGGTGCAGCAGTGTAGATTTTCAGGACAGATATTTTATGTTCTGAACAACGACGTGCTGAATTTTTCAGCAACATTTACGTAGTTACTTTAAAATAGATTCCACACCTCGTTACTTAGTTATAAAGACGTTGCAAATGATCACTATCTATACATATAAAATTCTTTATCCTGACTAACTGCTCAACGCACAGCCTAAACCGCTGATCGTAGAGATCTGAAACTTGGAGGGTCTGCTCTTTGTGTGACGTAGGCATCCGATAAGGATTTTTGAAAATTCAAACCCTACGCGGACGAAGTCGCGGGCAACAGCTAGTATAATATAAAATTCTCGTTAGTTTTCGTTAGTTACCAATCTCCACATAAACGGCTGAACCGATTTGTTTGAAATTTTTCGTGGAAGTATATTCGTTAGGTCTGAGAATCGAACAACGTCTATTTTTTTATTTTTTTTCCTTTTTTTTCTGTAAATGGCAAAAGAACCATTACCGGGACAGCAAGTCATGCTATAAAATTGATTTGATTTGATTAATAAGTATTCCTGAAGACTGCCCATTATTCTATTATTCTTGTACATATTGACGACCCAGTTGGCACAATGGTCACCATGCCGGACTGCCAAATTCAGCACCCATAACACAAGTCTAGTTACTTAGTTTGGGGCTAGATGGCGATGTGTGGAATGTCCTACAATATTTATTTATTTAACCATTTCCGGGACAGCTAGTCATGCTATAAAATTGATTTGATTAACAAGCATTACTGAAGTCTGCCCATTCCTAGCTATTATTCTTGTACATATTGAGGAAAAAACAGGATCTTCTCGGAAACCCAATATATTGAAAACAAAATGATTCGCTGCGTAGATCTATCAATCATCAATGAATGTATTATAAAATTTCGAAGTGTTAGTAAACAATAATGTTTAGCTAGGATTGACGCCAAAATATCTGGTGAGTGATGAAAATCTAGTAAGAAATACACAAGTCAAGTAAACCACAGTTATTAGTCATGAATTAATCTGATCTTATAAGCTCGTGATGATTCCCACTTAAATGAATAAAAATATTTACTTTAGCTTTTTAGAACTAAATGCACTTATTTTTAACTATACATATAAAATTATTTGTCCTGAATGACTCGGATCAACGCACAGCCTAAAAAAACCGCTGATCATAGAGACCTGAAACTTGGAGGGTGTATTCTTTGTGTGATGTAAGCATCCGATAAGAAAGGACTTTCCGTAATTTTACCCCTAAAGGGGCAAAAGGGGGGCAAAGTTTGTATAAGACATCGTGATTCCTCCGTCCATTTCCCACTTCTACGCGGACGAAGTCGCGGGCAAAAGCTAGTTTTATAACTAAAAATTTTAAAAATTTGACCTGAGATTATGTATAATAGAATCACCATCATAATCTTCATAGTCTAAAGGCGACTTGCTTCATGCAAGTCGCTTTTGAGCTTGAACAAATTTACCTAAATCCAGCTATTTACCTTTAACGGGTAGGTTTAACATCTTGAAGTTCCTCAATCATTTTGCTTTTTGTTGTGCATGGCAACCTAAGTATTGTAAGTTAACAATCAACTTTACAGTAAAGTAGTTTGTAGGTTTTGAACTTATTTGCCTTGAAGCTTGTGGCAATTCAGAAATCACATTGCTCAAATTAATATGTACGGAACACGACTGGCACTTGACCGGTTTTTTTTTATGTTTTTTAACTTACCTACATTAATAAATATATAGATACCTAGATAATTGTATTTAAATAAACTTAGTGCAATATTTGTAGGAAAGTTACGATTGTGTACCACTGACCTTTGCTCTCGAAGGTGTTCCGAGGGTTCTGGTCGATGAAGACGTGTCTGATAACGATCCTTGTTCATTAAATCCATAGGGCATTCAATTTCTACCTCAGGCGATGTGTCGAAGGTAAGACGACCTAAGGCTAGCCACTTTCAGATCCACACAATGTCAACAGGAATATATCGAACTTGATACGCAGTACAATATTACGAGAAACAAGATAAAAGTCTTCACGTGATGCGCGGCGCGGACCGGTACTACAACGGAGGTCGTTGGATGCTCGCTCCTGAGGCTCGCTCGAAGGTAGCGAGACGAAGACTGACGGTCGTGGTACATTCGTTATTCAAACGGGATAAATGTATGACCTACCCTCAACTATAGATTTAAAAAAAAACTGAACTAAGTTCCTTTCAATTAATTAGTGAAGGAACTGTAATAAAATTTTATTTTTTTAAAGTATCATATTTTTTTTTATTAACAAATTTAATGTAATATAAACTTAATCAGAAAGCTCAATTTTAGTAATTGCTTTCTAACTATACCAAAAAGTATCGTTACAACTTTTGGTCTTAATTTTTTCCGTCTAGCCCCCTTTAGCAACGTGCGATAAGGAACTTCGTTCCGAAAATAATCGAACGAATACACTCTGTTCCTCTATAGAACAATAGTGTTTAGGTGAAATGTAGCACTGAGTAAATAAATAAACAACAGGATAACATATATTTAATCATCGATGAGTCGTCATTTATAGTTAAAATGTATCAAGTACAAACGAGTTTCGGTTTGGCATAGTGAACCCATTAAAAGTAGTATTTTGTGTAAATATGCAATAGATACTGACTTCACAAAATAAATTCAAAGTATCTATATTTATTCTGGCTAATATTATTTGCAAAGGTCTTTTCAGTGTTAAGGTCATGATTATCATAACCCTATCTAGTGATTTACATTGATTCAAAGCATATTATTCATTGAATCCTTTGAAGCGTTTGTTTTATTAGTTGATGATACCAGGGTTGGAACTTTTGGACCTAAGCAAACATATATTAGTTTGGTATTAAATTTATTTTAGTTTTTCGATGTCGAGCGACCATAATAGTTTTTGGTTTTTGTTTAGTATTAAAATTTAGAATAGAATAGAATAATATTTATTAGAAAAGCACACGGACAAATAAAATAACATAAAAATAAAATAGATAAAACTGACAGAATATAAAACAATCGCAAATAATAATAAATAACTTTAAAATAATATAATTTCAATTATCCAAAGGTTACAACTCCGGCATTATATTTAAAGATTATCTTGGTATTGAATTTTTGGGTTTTATTTTTACAGATCCAATAAACATATAAATATGAGGTAATTTAACAATGAAGAATGTTCTTGACTTCTAAAGATGAATCGGTTTTCATGAAGTAAAGCTGAAACAATCACAGAATCTTGAACCGATTTCAATGCAGTTTTGCTATCTAGAAGTACATTCGTTTCTTTGAAACCTAATAATCCAGACATATATAGATTTCAATCTAAAAACCTATCTTCATCAATGCCTCGGATTGGTACGATTATCTACTATTGGAGGTTTCACCCGAGTAACTCCCAATCCAGTGAGAATATCGGGATAAAAAGCCTAAAACACTTTCAATAAATTGATGTATCCTCATACCAAGTTTCATCAAAAATGGTCCAGTAGTTTCGGAGCCTATTCAATTCAAACATACAAATATACATTCAAATCTTTCTTCTTTATAATAGTAGTATAGATGAATTAGAATCGGAGCGCCTTAATTTCGTTTTTCATAATAATTAATTAATTAATATTAGTTAGCCGTAATTACAAAAAGACTAAGGGCTTGCATGACATTGTGCTTAAACAAAAGCTAAATTCTATCTAAACGCATTTAGTTGGTTAATCATATTTAAGGTCTTAAGTGCTTGTATTATATTTGTGCAATCTAAATGTCAAAATGCATATGTGGCCAAATAATTGAAATGTGTTTCACCATAAAAACAATAATCGGAAAATTCAAAAGCAGATCCTCCCCTTAACGTAAAACAAAACACAGTAGTCCAAAGCAATACTAAGAGAGCAATGTTTTAATTTAATAACCGTCACTCGAGGGAAGAAAAAGAAACAAAATCTAATTCGTAGAGGCACCCCTAAGGAATTAGCTGCTAGTTTCCTATATATAAGGATGCAATGGTACATGTGGTCTTCACAAGCTCTTCGGTAGCAAGAGGTTGAGGTTCTCTGATTCTTTATAAATATGTTGTTATGATATTTTTTGCCAAAAATTCGCAAGGTGAGTTTGTTTGTGTTAAAATTTTATTCTATAATTTATATTCTTTTTACCATATTCCGTCCCACTGCAGGGCAAAGGTCACAGGGAGCAGTGGAAAAAGGGGAGGTTCCTCTTTCCACTGTTCCCTGTCTAGTGCCAGCTGGGTGCAGCCAGTCCCTATGATTCAACTCGTCCTGGCTTCTGGGCCTACCGCGGACTCAGTCCGAACAGTCTTATTCTATAAGTATTTGTATATCTAAAGAACTAGATTTGTATTTAATTTTTTAATTTAGAATCGAACTAGGTATCTATTTGTGTCATTAAATTAAAATAAATTGTTTTAGATTTCAAGATGAGGAAGAAACAAAATGCAATTTTGCTTTTCCTGCTGATTATATCTTCAGAAATCGTGATCGGTAAGGAAACAAATAAAACCAAAACCCACAAGGCAAATCATAAGAAATCAAATAATTTGAAAGAGAAAGCCAGTACTGTACGTCTCAAACGAGCAGTTGATGACGATGACGATCGACCGTTTTGGGCAAACCGTGGTAAGAAACAAATAAACGATTATATAAACCCTAACAAATATGATGAAGTGGTAGATAAACCATCAAAAATTTTGAAAGAAAGAGAGGAAATGGACAATGAACCATTTTGGGGAACAAGAGGAAGACGCGACAGCTCGTCTTCAGAAAAATATTACGATGATTATTCAGGTGTTTCTAACGAAAACACTAATTGTAAGTATTGTTTTGGTACTGTCCATAAATACGATCAAAGTGATAACAATAACAAAGACAGAAGAGATGACAAAATGGTTCCATTTTGGGGAAATAGAGGAAGACGAAGTTCTGATGAAATTGACTCATCGGAACCATTTTGGGGTAACAGGGGAAGGAGGCAGGACAATGATCCATTTTGGGGGACTAGGGGT
Source organism: Idaea straminata (assembly GCA_951213275.1). Lineage (NCBI taxonomy): Eukaryota > Metazoa > Arthropoda > Insecta > Lepidoptera > Geometridae > Idaea > Idaea straminata. The sequence continues at coordinate 10,189,266 of OX577862.1, read as the reverse complement.
CGTAGAGCGGACGAATTTTGGGCTAGTCGTGGGAGAAGACACGATGAACCTTTTTGGGGCAATAGAGGTCGAAGAGATGAGGTTGAACCATTCTGGGGTAATAGGGGACGCAGGCAAGAATCTGAACCATTTTGGGGCAATCGAGGTAGGAGACAAGATAGTGATCCTTTTTGGGGCACGAGAGGCAGGCGAAATGACGAATCGTTTTGGGGTGATCGCGGAGACAAAAAAGAAAATGAAGATGTATTTTGGGGCAGCAGAGGGCGACGCAAAGAAGATTTAAAAACATCAATCATGGACGCAATCAATGATGTTGAAGACGATATTGAACATTTATCGCGTATGAGAAGAAGTGATCAATCGTTTTGGGCAAACAGAGAAAGAGATAGTAAATTGAATTATTTATTTAATGGAGCGACGAGAAACAGAGCAAGACCTAGGTATCTTGGAAGAAACATGGACTTGAATCTCAAAACTTCAGAACCTGGGACAGTTCACGACAGCAGAATTTACGCAGAAGAACCTCATTACATTGTTGTGGAAAGAAGCAGCCGGTCTTCGGGAGAGGTAGATCCGTACTTTATATCTAGAGGAAAAAAATATTACTTAAATTACAGCCTAGCAAAAGCAGCGAGAGATCGCCGTGGAGCCATCGAAGAAATAGTCAAATCTGTCAAAACAGACCCCTATTTTATAGCCAGGGGTAAAAAGGACGATATAAATGTAACAACAACTCTAACAAATGAAGAATTTATCAAAGTTAAAGAACTTATTTGTTCTGCTATCGATCTGATTTCAGCTCCAAAAGAAAGCGGCAAAGTTAAAAGGGAAATCGATGGCGATAGAGATAGAAGAACTATTTTAAAGAAACTAGCGGCTCAATTACAAATTGATCCATATTATGTTAGCAGGGGTAAGAAAAATGACGTTATTTCGAACGAAGACACTCTTGAGAAGTTTATAGCGGATGTTGCTAAAAAGTGCATATAACAAGTAAATTGTTAAGAAATTGTATGGAAAATGTATCCTCGTGATTAGTCGCGATAAATTAAGAATTTATTATGTACAACTTCAGTGCAATTATAAATTGTGTGACCTGAATTAAATAAAGTGTAATTTTTGAAAAGCATTTTGTTTATACTTTCTTGTGTACCTACCTTTCAACATAAATGCAAATTATTGAGAAAATAAATAAGTAGATTATTTGTAACATATTTGGTGTAGGTTTGCGTAAAAATAATTTTACTAGATCTATAAATAATATATTTATTAACAAAGTTAGAAACTTTTTAATCCATATTTAACACACTAGTGTCGAAAATATGTCCCAGACCAACCTACCTCGGAGATAATAGGTGTCTAATTAATAGATGCCTGTGAGAGAGTATGTTTTAATTACCAGAAATAGGGTTAAAACGTGGGGTTCAAATAATTAATAAAGTACATATTAGTGTGACTTCCTTTATTATTTTTCAATTTTATAAATATTTGATACATCATCGAAACTTTAAAATTTAATGTTCTGTCAGGTAACATTTTGATTTAAAATTTTGAGCAATCACAATAATAAACCAAATTCGACGGGTTTGATAGGGTAGATAGATACCTATAATTCGGTAAATACGATAATTTATTTACTTACAAAGTACATTAATGATATTACAGTGAAGAATAAGACAGACAATATGCAAAAGTGAAATAAGCATTACTTTGCTTACTTACGAGTTTAAGTACAAACACAAAATCAGAACTAAGCTAAGATGAGAAATATAACTAATAATAAAGTTATAAGAACTGCTAATCTTATTGTTGATGATATTATACATATGAGAATAGTTAAATATCTATATTTTGAAATATGGAAACCAAAAATAACAAGTAAGCAAGCAATAGTAACAATCGGAAAAAGCTTTTGACGAAATAATTGAACAATTTCAAGATACCTAACATTTAATTTAGGTACACAAAATATTTAATATATCTCAACATACAGCTATCATTTCAAATGACATGTGATATGGGCATACGAGTAAACATTTCCAAAACACGCCTATCAATAAAACGTAGACAGAAAAGCCAAAACGGCTTTTTAATACTGTATCTGATGTTATTATGGCATAGACATTTTATGTCCTAACATTAATAATCTCAACTCACGTAAAATATAAAGACATCGATTAAAAGTTGGAATACTAACGGCCAAAAATTGCAAACTCATTTGCAACAGAATGGCCTCACAATAAACATTTAACAGTAAAAAAGTTAGGCTCATCACTCTTTGACGAGTGCTTAGAACGTTCGAGTTCTGTGATAATTACCATCTTTTTGTTTAAAATTTCTCAAACTCTCCAAAGTAGTAGATGATTAGTAGAGTCTTCTCTGCCTGCATCTTCTGTCATAGAAGAACTTCTAAAATCTTCGTATCCATCTCCCCCGGATATAATTAAAGTTTCTTTGTTACTCTGATTTGTGTCAGTTTGCTTTTGTAGTTTTTCAACGTTGGCCGATCGTCGGCTTAAGGCTTTCGTTTTAAGTGAGGGTTGCGCCGTTTTCGCTGGTTTTGGTGCTACAGGGTTTTCAACTATCGTTAGGAACCGAACGTGTCCTGTATGACCGTAGGTTATACCTGTGTAAAAGTATTAGAATATTAGGGATATGTTAGATTTCTCTTATGTAAAAGAAGCTGATGTTAAACCATCCAGACAAAAAACTAATAACTAATAAACGACCATCATGCTGAAGTTTCTCTGTCCATAAAAGTAGCTATTCGCTTTGAGTCCTAGCTTTTGCATTACACCTGTCACTCGAAGATTAAAGATCGAAGGACTTTTATGATCCATAAATTTGGAACAACATCTGCTACAAAATCTTTTTTTTATAAAAAATGAAACGTAACTGATTGTGTAAAATGAGTATTAAAATTAAGAAAGACAAAATTGTTTTATCCAGACTCAGTTATATTTTGTACAGTAGCTAACACACTTCAGAGAATATTGGAAACTAGCTGTGCCCCGCGGTTTCACCTGCGTAAGTCCCGATCCCGTGGGAATATCGAAAAAAATATCCTATGTCCGTCTTCTGATTGTGAGCCCACCAATTTTCAGCCAAATCGGTTTAGCCGTTCCCGAGTTATAAATGGTGTAACTAACACGACTTTCTTTTATATATATAAGATTTCCAAAAAATCAATATCAGTTACTATCATCATCATCATATCAGCCACAGGACGTCCACTGCTGAACATACGCCTCCCCCAAAGACTTCCGGTCGGTCGCATGCTCTCTGCGTGCAACGACTTCCCGTGACCTCAGTTACTATATTACCTGATAACTGTGGAACAGTAAACGCTCCGGTTCTAGTGTTAGGTGAGTTATGCAACGGTGCAGTGAGCAATACTCCCGCACTCGTTCCTACCCACAGAGTGTCTCTGTGCGCGAGTAGAGCTGTCACACGAAGGCAAGCTGCTTTATGTTGCCGGATAATATCGTCGCAACCTGAAACGATGGAAAGAAATAAAAAATGTCACCTAAAACTAAGCAAAGCAAACGAAAACAAAAAAAGGCATTGTAATTTTTCTCGTAATATAAAAAGATATATATGTATGTTATAGATAGATAATAATATACGTAAACCAGAAATAAATACTCTCTAATCATTGGAAATCATTTAGCTTATAGATAAAGAATAACTAAACACAAAATCTAAAAATGTTATCTGTAATTCGAATAGGGAACTAAGGAAACTTTTGGATATATCCTACAGACACTTCTTTGAGTTTGATTTCATTACTGTAGCTACGAAAAAACAACAAGACTGATTTAATAATCTAACCTAAACTTCTATGTAGGTCTTAGGTAGCACTTACCATGCAACATCTTAGTGACTTGTGCCGTGATGTTGATCTCAGCCAGTTGTTCTCTAGTCGTTGCGTTATAGCAGCGCAACTGCGCTGCGTTGTGAAGCGAAAGCCAGATGGAGCCGCCCGCGACTGCCATGTGACTTATCGGCTTCGTCTCTGAACTTATTTGGAATGTTTCGTCCACCTAAAACATTAAAGATAGATTTATAGAATCCTTTCAGGATCTCGTAGTCATTTATACAAATCCTTTATAAGTGCTCGCTTATGACACCTAAAAGCCCACGTGCAAAATTTAATGTTCCTCATACAAAAAATTACCAGTCACGGTGTGTAATAAAAGGGGTTCCACAAGGTAGCATGCTAACACCTCCACTATATTTTATAGATCATGAAGAGTGCCTAGTATATTTCGTAATATTATTAGGCATTATTAATTATGTAGACCTACATTAATTTAAACAATGTGTCATCTAACGCCAAAGCAAGCAAAGTTTTTGCTATTATGGTTGATAACTTACAAAATAACAAAGTGAAATTTAGCTACGGTTTAGTACCTGCAAAGAATGCGGGTTGATAATTTTAATAGAGGCATGTGTGGCACACCACAGTTTTCCACCGGACAGTAGCATGCTTCCCACGGGACTGCTGCCTGTTCCCACGGGAATTGTCGACTTCTCTGTCCAAGATCCATCTGTAAAGTAAATAAAATTAATGATAGACTAGATGTTAGCCTATGACTGCATCGAAAATATGAATTAAGATTTGGTTCGCATAATAAAACCTCTTACCTATATCTCGACAATAAACTACGAGATCACCATTTCCTAAAGCGACGAATACTTTTCCTTCCACATATCTGAAATTAACCAAACAAAATGAAACGTTATCATTGTAATTATAAAATTTAATTTCATTAACCAATTAACTCCTTCATTTGAAAAAAATGTCTTACACAATAGAATGCACTCCGGAATTGTGTTGAAGTTTGACCTTATTCTTCTTTATCCGTATATTGTCCAAACAATTATACACGTGTATGCACCCGTCTTCGGTTCCTAACCACATTGTAGGTTGATTCGCTGTTGTACCGCTATCTTCTGATGATTGTCGACTTGCTGGTGATGATAAGGTTCCTGATAATTGTGATATTATTTTAATTACTATGTTAGTATTATTTTCTAAGGTTTTCGCGACTTGAACTAATAATTATATTTATTTTAACGGATATGATTTGGTTAGGTCTCAAGCCTAGCAAGCAACAGCTTCGAGACCTAGGGACACAGTTAGTCAAATTTGCGTTAGATTAAACCTTTTTATTAGTTTTTAGTAGAAGGTAGTTTGACAGCATTTCACAATTTTTTTGTAAGATGAATTTGTCTTCTCAACCTGCATGTGACCTTGGGATCTGCAAAGTTCGCGAAACGTCAAGTTTCAACAAATTAATAAAAAACGCGATTATATCTGTTAAAATAAATATTTCTATATTAATTCCTTAAAAATTCGAAAGATTGTTTATTTCACTTGCGCAATCAAATAACTCGAGCTTAGTGGATGAAAATTTGTGTAATAGTTATCCATAGTATGAAAAATATACTTTTCATCATGGGATACCACGGAATCGGAACTTACGCTGGTCGAACCATGGAACATAGCTTGATTATGTGCAAGTGCAGAAAATATTGCAAGGCATGGAAGATTTTCTTAAAGATGCAGTAGCACCAAGCAACGGAAAAAATAAGCTAGATCAAAAAATGGATAGGTACGCATAATTATTTTTTTAAATTAAATTTAATGATTACAACATGCATTGATATTTAAACCATCAAGGTTCATAGATTTATTAAAAGCCATAATTTATACTGTCTAAAAGATAATATTACCCAACATAGCACGTCCAGGTACTGATGTGAAAAATAAAGAAGAGTTAGTTAACTACTTAGGTACCTACATAAAGAATAGGTAAATAGAAAGTATACTAATAGTTTATAGAAGGTTACTAACTACATACAAAAAATATCAGGTCCATATATGTTTCTTGTGTGTTGTACAAATAAAGTGTTTCCATCTATAATTTTATTATATCTATTTTGACATGGTATACATCGATCATTCTTACAATATCCATTGGCCAGATCCAAGATGGATCTAGTTAGAATTTTTTATCTTGTTGGATCCGGATTTAAAATTTTTGATCTACTGAGATTTTTCTTACTTAGTTGATTGCTTCCCAGATCCATCATGGATCGAATGAGATATGTATTTATAATTGGATCCAGATTTAACAATCAATTTCGTTTTAGTTTGTTTTGTATATTTATAACTCGTAGCTTTATTACGACTGCAGCAGGGTCAAAATTATAAAATACAAAATATACATAATTATAGGTACGTCCAACCATATGAAGAATTTTAATTATTGATACCTTTTGACTAGAATTACTCTTCATAGATGTTTTATCGTATATTCTGTCCGTAATAAATATGTTATGACTCTGGCTATGATTAATCACTGGAATAATCGTGTATATTATTAAAAAAATGTTTATATAACTCACCTGAACTGATCCCCATAGCTTGTTTATCGACTGCAGGGTTAGAATTACTCTTCATAACTGGATGAATCTGTATATTCTGCCCCGTATGAGGCGTGCTAAGACTCTTGCTATGATTCGGCGTTAGACTGGCCTTGTTCAGTGAAGTTGTTAGACTGTTGTGTAATTTGATGGAGGCTGATTCTTGGGAACGTTCTGATTGTGCGTCTTGATTCTCGCTGGTTGAGGAACCGTCATCGTCTTCGTCGCTTGATGATGAACTGGAAAATAATGACAAAAAAGATTGAAACAAATAATTTTAATTTCTGGACTGCACAAACACCTAAAAATATAACATAAAAAATACGTAGTACAGCGCCCACAAAAAAGGTTCGTCCTCAGCGCTAAAGCAAGAAGCCCTAGTGGTGATTAATAAACATTGATTTTTAAACAAATTAAATTTTCTGAAGAGTCAATGAGATGATTTAAATACACGCTAAGGATAACGTAAGGAAGGTCTAGAAAACACTGTGAAGATTACAGGAATAATATAGAAGCGATTTTTAAATCAATTTGAACTTTACAGTCCTAGTACAAAAGTAATTATGTTTAACGTTAAGCTAAATAGGTCTATATTTGTCAGTTATATGTCCCATTTCACAGGGCTATGGAGCTCCGGACCTTTGGAAGGCTGATGTGGACACCAAACCCATAACCCCCTTTTTCCAAAACGAGGTTTAAGAATAGTCCGAGATGTGCATGAAACCTTAGTTTTAGACACAGATTTACTCGTGAACCATAGTCTAAATACTATCCCTATAGTATATTAATGGAATAGGGGGATAAAGTCTATTTTAATTATTAAGATAATAGTATTTTATTCTTACCTATCAAGTCGTATGTTCTTACAGCTATCATCAGGGTCGGATATACTGATTCCAGGTTTCACTGAACTACTGCAGCTATTGAGTGAACTTGTGCTCCTGGAAGTTCAAAATTTATACAATTAATCACTTTATAAATTACCCGATTCCGTGGGAATATTGGGATAAAGTAGTTAGCTTATTTTACTCCCAATGAATCAATGTAAACAAGGTGATTTTTAATTGGAGAGATACTTCTCCCAGAAAAAGGCAAAAAATTTCGCCTTTTGAGATCCGATTTCGATGATTGTTTTTTATGTCAAAGTTCAAATTTGGTGAGAATCTGATGGGGATCATCGGAGTGATGAGTAAAATAGCTCTTCAAAATTCCATGAAATTTTATGCTAGCGTTAGTTGTCTACTGCTCGTAGAACTACTATTTTTTTACATAATTATAGGTAGTTAGATAGGGCAGCGTTTGACCACTATCACACCTGCCTCGTGGTAGGTGACGATGCGGTCTAAGATGTCCCTCCCAAAGATCTCCAAAAATAAAAATTATTTCTTATAAATTAAACTCACGGTATATCGACGGTGTGTTGTCTAGTGAGCGCAGGCGCAGGTGGCACACATGCAACGCACAGTATACGCGCGTTGCAGACACCGTTACATGACGTCACTTGCGGCTTCGGCGATAGAGTCAGTACGCAGACTTGGCCAACGTAGCCATCGCTGTTGCATACCTATAATCACGAATATATTATAATATAAGACGAATATATTATAATTTATAATTTATGTTATATATTATTTGTTATGGCTTCTAAAGTTATATAATGTCAACGCAAGAGCGTTTATTGATTTACTTAGTTACTTAATTTATTAGTGCGATTGACTAGTAATTAAAAAGTAACGTTTATTATTTTAATAAATTTAGTTCTTCAATTAATTCAACAAAATTAGTTTTAAAATTATCTAGTAATTTGCAAGAACTATTGTTGGATAAATTATTGTTGTTGTTTGTTAAATATTACTGTAGGATAAATTGTTTTAAATTTTACATTTAAAATTTAATACGTAATCAAATAACTCATGATTAATGATTCTAATCAAAACAATATAATTATTTTAAATGTTCCTGTTTTCTTCAAAAATCGATTTAGAATTAATAAACATTAAAACATTACTTTAAATTTATAAAGAGAAATGTTAATGTTTAAAAAGTGTTTTTCGATTGTATAACGTCACCGCCCATGAGGCGTACGCGTAGTGCGGTCTGTGGTTGAGACTTTACTTGGGCTGGAGCTTTTGGACGGAGTGGTCGAGTTGTGAGTGTATTTGTGATTTTATTAATAAGTTAGTCTTTAGGTTAAAATAAGCAATAGTTACTAAGAATGAAAATAGTTATAAATAAATAAATAAATGAAGTAAAAGTTGTAGTAAATTGGTATTTTGAGTTTGTGAAGTATGAGTGATGAAAATAGTGACGTCAGCAATGCTAAGAATTAAGAGTTCCCGTCCATGTGTAGGACCCGAAGTTATATAGAACTGAATATTTCCAATGTTTTTTGTGAAGCTCGATTTTGAAATAGAATAAAAATATTAAACTTCATAAAATAAAAACAAAACTTAGTAAATATCCTGCTTTAAATAACTTAAGTAGTGAAAATAACCATGTGTGTTTAAAACATCCAATAAAAAGCTTGTATCTAGAAAGGTGAAGGCGTTCTTATGTAAATATGAGAAGATCAAAAATTTAGATACTTTTGTTGTGACATTGTGGCTAGATGGGACAATAATAAAAATATTCTTACCCAAACATCTGGCGATTGTCCCTTAGGCGGTAGAGTAGGTGCTGCACAGGTGAATTGGAGACCTGCTCTGGTCTTCCGTATTGGAACTGGTGATAGGAACTCTGGGGCAGGCCGTTCTTGGCCGTATACACCTGGAAATGTAGGACATACAGACATGAAATAAAAGACAAAATATCTAATAGATAAATACAGTAGCAGTTAAAACAAAAAAGCAATTTTTGCCTCAGAAAGTAAACATAACGGTTGGGAACATAATGTGACAGAATGTTTTATGGGTGATGTCAATCCAAATATTATGGATCCCACCGTATTAAGAGATTTACAAGAATTGAGATTGGACTGTCTCAGGCCGGAGGGCCATAACCCTCGAAACCCCCCCAGGATGATGCAGCAATGAATTTTATGATTTTCAAAAAAAGGTCAGTAACTACTAAGTCAACGCCCAATGGGCAGAATAATGCCTAAGTTCGGAAATCAGAACCTTCTGTCTATAACTACTAAGTAAAATTCAATACTCAGAACTTGAATCAGATTATTCAAAATTGCTATACTTACATATTTTTTGTTTGGTCTCATTTATCAATTCCTCCCAACTATTTCTCTTTTCTGTTTTGGGAAATATTATCGTTAGATTTTCAGGTCCATTACTGAAAGACAAAATTTTGATTTTCGTAAATATGTATTAAAGTCAGCACTAGAGAATAATTAAACATTGCAGGACATTCAACACATCACCACCTAGCCCCAAGCTAACTAGACTTGGGTTATGGGTGCTAGACAATGGATATACTACTTGTATACTTTTCTTATGTAAAAATATACTTATAATACATAGAAACAACCAGACCACAGACAAATATCAAAGCATAAATAGGCATGGCGACCATTGTGCCAACAGGGTCGTGAAAAAAGCATACATTATGTATGCAGTCTTAAGTCGATTATTAATTAAAAATTCATCCTCCATCATGATAAATCGCTTAGAACGAGACTTAGTTTCTTCAAAGTCGAAAGCAAAACTTCATAACTCTTGCATAAGTAAGTATATGAACCCTTTTGTTTTAAGCCCTAAGGGTTTTGATCGAGTCTCGAACGAGAAGTTCTTGAAATGTTGGTCAAGGTTCTTTAATATGAGAAAAGTTATCGGGAAACCATATTTGTTGAATCTGCATTTTTAAAGTAGGTACAAAGTTAAGTGTGACTTGATTCATATTATAGAAATACTATGTATAGCTAGTACATAGTTATTTATTCAAATATTTATAAATCTAAGCACAATACACAACTACATATTTAAATACCTACTAATAAACACCTATTTAGATATTTTGGAATTTTCCCTATCTTCTTCTCGTTTAGTGGTGTGGCTCACCTATTGTTAGAGTTTTCAGATCGCCTCTAACTTGACCAAACGACTGCTGCTAGAGGTAGCAACCGGGACCAACGGCTTAACGTGCCTTCCGAAGCACGGAGGGGCTTACGAATACACATTTTTTGCCACACTACTAATTGGTCACGAAGTAATGACCGCGCCAGGCATCGCTTAACCCGCACGACCGTAAACGATCAGCAAGCGTTACTTATTTGTGAGCCTTCTCGCATTTTCTCTATAAGATCGGTTGTCTTTGTCAAGTCCCAAAATGGTTCCTAGATATTGCATTGTAGACTATTAAACAAGACGTCAGTTTTAAGCCCTCTAATTTTTGGATAGATAATAAAAATTGGGGAAAATTAACATTTTTCATTTAGTTTATTCTCAAATATAGGAAATATTTTTTTAATATTCTTATTTTTTCATTAAATTAATTTACACTTTGTTATGTTTTGTAACTTTCAAATAAAATATAATAATAGTATTTTATTTATAATATTATTATATTTTTTTGTATATTATTTATAAGACACAGATTCTTCTCAATTCAGACTTGAGACACAATTAAGTTCCTACAAAATTAAAAAAAATGACTGATTCAAAATCAAAATCATTCGTCTTTGAAGATCGTCAATTATTTCTCACAAATAATACAACAAGTGGATATTATACTTACGAAGTATTCAAACTAATCTCCATATAGCAGAGCTGCGTATCACTGTTCTGCCTTTCGGACAATTGCTTATTCAAACTATGCAACATTTCCCTAACAATCTCTTCTAATTGTACATGTTGTGTATGCAACGCCGCTACGTACTCAGATATTTGTGTTAAAGTGTTGACGTCTTCGGTTAGGGTTTCAACTTCGTGCATTATTCGCCGTAGGTTTTCGTCTTTAGCTGGAAAAGTTGTAGATTTAGTTGCGTAGCGTATAGGATGTAGCGAAACAATAGGTTGATCAAATACATTAGTAATACATATATACAAAGTGTTTGAAATAACGGAATTGTTTAAGTATTTTTATCACAGATTTTCTTCTTAAAGCAGAGAACCCTAAAAATGTAAATATACCGAGGAAAACTAAGCAAAATAAAAATCCATTCCTACAATTTACTAGCTCCGTCGTAGTCTGACCTAGTTTAAAATAAAGTTACAGCAATCTAACTACGTATAAACTAATACTAGATGATGGAGTCGAGATGAAGTTATTTGATGAAAATGTTGAGTGGATTGCAAAAATGAAGTTTGTTCGAAACGAGCACTACGGAATACGTAATGAAAACAAACATCAAAACATCACTTACGTTCTCCTAGAAAAGAATAGCGTGTAAATTGCAATTAATCTATGAATTAATTTATATTCAAAGCAACAAAATCGTAAGTAGGTAGTTTCAGTATTCATTGCATAGGTTAAAGCATAGAAATAGTTTTTAAAACCATGAATTCTTGTTTGACTGCTTTTTCTAAAGACTCGATATTTTTTAATTTACTTCCATGTACAGAGATTCTGTTACTTTTTTCTTTCATCATCATCATTGACCTTTCTAATATTCGAAAGATGTTTTGACAGCGTCGAGAGCTTTTTCCTTATTAATTATATGAATAGATGGAAAATAAATCTTACCTTTTACAATTTCGAGATCAGCCAAAGACATCCTCATTAGTAGCTTGAACTTATTTCCTTCCATTTGACTCGCGATATTAGTTTGGTATGTCCTGGAATGAAATGTTGGAATGCCATTTTAAGTTAGTTAAATATAATGAGAAACATTAACCGAAGTTTTACTTGACGCTGATTACGACTTAATAATAAAATAACTGGCAAATTCAGTTGAAACAGTATTCAGTACAATCTTAAAAAGAAGACTAGACAAATTCAGTTATTTTATAGTTTTTTATATGGGTGTATGTTACGCTTAAACAGGCATCATGATGAACCATAGCCTATCTGAATTACTATTTGTACACATGATTTGTAATAAAGAACTTAAATTATGTATCAATTCAAATCGTCAAAGGGCTTAAGAGGAAACATATCCGGCTCTTTCTTCATACAAACGTCCTCCCTGGATAATGCCACTAGAGCAAATATTTTGTAGCATAAAACCTATAACTGCCTTGACCATGTACTTATGTCTAATTATTACATATTTTTAACACTCTTACTTCATATAATAATTATAATATGAAAAAAGCAAGACATCGGGGCATGGTCATGGCAGTTTTAGACTACAAAAATATTTGCTCTAGTGTCAGTATCCAGGAAGAAAACAGTCGATTGCGTTTGTATGGAGAAAGAGCCGGATAACTTTCCTTTTTAAGCTCTTTAACGATTTGAAATGATGCATAGTTCAAGTTCTTTATTAGAAATCATGTTTGACATCAAATAGTCAACAAATAGTGATTCAGATAGGCTATGGTTCATCATGCCTGTTTAGGCGTAACATACATCCATATAAAAAACTATATATTAATTGACTTTGTCTAGTCTTCTTCTTAAGACTGTACTGAATACTATTTCAACTGAATTTGCCAGTTATTTTATTAGTAAGTCGTAGTCAGTCATTACTTTCAAAAATATATCAAATTCATCACTTACGGTACAGGCTTCTTTATAGTCCCAGTCCGCCGTTTTACACTTGTTATCAAGAGCGTGTCGTTAAACAGAAACAATCCTCTATCTTTAATGGTCCCCTGAGCCGACGGCATCGTTACCATTTCATGTCTTAGAAACATTCGATCAGCCGTCACTAAGTTCGATAAACCCTCGATCATTTGTTCCAATTCTCTAAGGGTTTGTTGCTGTTGTTCTAGTTCGAGAGATTCTCTCTCGGTACAGTTTATTAGTTCTAATAATTCGTGTATTTCTTTTTGTGCTTCTAATAGGACTTTGTGGTCGGGGTGTGATTGATCTGAAAGATAAATTTTATGTGTGTTTTGAGAAATAGCCTTATTCTTAAACGTTATAGGAAGCTTTAAAATTGGTTTATTTCGTAAACGAAAGACATCTCTATAGACTGGAACCGAAGTTTTGGAACTGGTTCCATACGAGGCTTTAATTTACTTGTATAGAACTGGTTCCGATCGAGGATTTTATGGAACGTAAGGGATTTTTTGTCAAAATAATTCAACATTTTCGCCAATTTTTTTAGAATCTTTAAGTGTTTTTAATTAAGCGATTTCTGATGTTAAAATCATAACTTATTTGTTAATTTGTTTAAATTTTTACAATTTACCCAGTTTTATTTCTTATAACTACAATATACCTGTATGTTTTATTAGCCTCTGTATCAATAGTTTATAACTAGGGAACTTCTGTACAGGTTTTATCAGTAGATTATCCAAAGATAGCTTCCCTTTATGGTCCCTTGCCATAGCGTCCAGAAACTTGGCGAAGGCCGGCCGTGATGCTGCAGCAGTTTTGATTGTCTCCTTTGCTTTTTTTAAATTGTTTATAAAGGACATGTAAGTGTCCTTTACGGTGGGTTTTGTAAACTGAAAAAAGATTTTGTGCACATGAAACATGGATTTTTTGGGATACAGAAATATTAAGAAAAAGTCTATCTAAGTACTCTTTACTAATATTATAAAGAAGTAAAGTTTGTCAGTTTGAAAGGTATGGGGTAATCTCCGAAATCAGTGGACTGATTTGGATGAAATTTTGCAAAAAGATAATTTGGAGGTATCTAGGTGTATTTTTATCAAGGAAGTCTCAATGTATCGGGTAAAACCGCGGGGTGCAGCTAGTAGTAAATATTTGTGCTATGTACTGTGTAGTTTAACATCTAGTGCTAATTTACAAATGTAAATTAGTACTAGATGTATGAACACGAAATATGAACATTCTCCTATTTTAAAATCGGTTAAACTTTGTGGAAGCTGTAAAGTTTTTCCGGTAGAAGCCACAACGACCATAAGTCGTAAATAAAAAAAACTTTCCGTAATTCGGACCCTTGGGTGTGGTTTTCGTAACTTAGTTGGTTAAATCATCGTTACGATGAAAGGAAAGTCGTGGATTCCCATTTCACCGGGGCAAAAAATGCATTTTGTACTTCTTGGTTAAATGGTTTTCAAGTTACAACACATTACAAAGTTACAACTCAAATAAATGGAAAAAATAATATTAAAAATCTAAATTAATTTCCTTAGGGTGCCCAAAACACTCGCTGCATTGCCTCTTTTTATGGCAATGCCGATCCGTTGGCCAAAGCCGCCAGACTCTTTAGTTACCTGAAGCTAATACTAATAACTTTAAAATACTTTTATAAAAATCTAATTCTTCGGGTGCCCATGACAAAAAGCAGTAATACTCATTCAATATGTATCCATCACCGATTAATACATATTTCCACCGATTTATCTTACCACATCTAAGAAAACGTCTCCAACTTTCTGCTGCAGATCCCATTGTTCGAGCCTCCGCCGCAGCTGTTCCAGGAACACTTGGTGTACGTTCAGGATGCCAGGTACTTGGTAGAATATCTCGTCCACTAAGAAGGTGTCCAGGAGACCAGCGTTCTCTGGACTCTTTAGGGGCTGGAGGTATTTCTGTTGAAGAAATTCATTATTATTTTCACTGCTTATTAGAAGCGTTGGATTACCGACCGAGCGTTGGGCTTTAGACTACCTGAGAGTTAGACGAAATGCTTTTAAGACGAGTTCCCAGTTCCGTTTTAGACTAGTTGCTGCCTTAGAAGACCTGAGTTTGCGACGATTCGATACTAACTCCGTAGTTAATATAAATAGTTGGTCTTGTTGACAAAAACATTGGTAATGCTTTCTTTATAATTTCACAAATAGTGATTGGATTAGTCGGTGGATGTAGGGTCCTGTATTGATATATTAGTAGATATTCGAGTTTATATATTAAGGCTTGTATATTCGTACTCAGCGCTATCCCTTTCCCCACGCGCCGCGATATGGCATGTTTTTTACAAAATTAGTAATTCATGAATGAAAAATTTCAATGATTGACTTAAGAGCCGGGCTGAAAATAGATTACTGTAACAACTATCTAAACAAAAAAGTTTCGTATTTCTAAATCGATATATCGTAAAAGAAATTTAAAAAACCCAGTTAAAAAAAAACAAATCATCTAAATTAATGCTATCATGTTTTCACTCGAGGAAAAACTGCTCAAGGATCTGAAGATATATTCTAAATAAAAAATAGTATTGTAGATGTAGCTGAAGAAACTTAATTTTTCATTTCAAAAGGGGCTTTTCAAGTCATACCGGACCTTGAAACTTGGGAGTTTGAAATTTTGGTGCACCTATTTGACTTAGCAACAGTTGCTTTTACATAAAAAAACATTGGAAAACCGCTGTGTCCTTGAAATCATCAATTCAAAGGAATTGGAGGAGGCAAAGGAGTTGAGTCTGGAGCAGACATTTTATAAATTCTTTTCTTTGTTGGAAACAGCGATTAAAATTAAAAAAGGTTAGACATATATATACAACATTCAAGGTTCTAAAAGAAAGATTAACTATCAACGCACAGCTTCTATAGACATGGAAAGGATCAGGACAGTATGGGAGCTTGGCATAGTGTTATTTTCGATAGAGGTCATCAAGATGAACAAATCCAAATCAAACTAAACTTCTGGAGTTTTGGCGGGAACGAGTTAACAACATGTCGTGCTGCAGTTTTACTTTCATGAAATTTAGTTGAGTTGAATAACCAGAATTGAATTGTATAATTCTGGTGGAATGTTATTCTATTTAGTTCTGTTAAAGTGCACAAGTGTAGTGAAAGTAAAAATCAGTGTCAAACATGAAGTTTTCTCGTTGCCTCCAAATCTCCTAATAAGGTTATGGTAAACTTGCCACCACTTTACTATAGCCCCTGACTTGACGGACTATGACGACTTTGACTGTTTTGAAACACTTTAGGCCCGATTTAAGAAAAATCGGGTCATAATTTGATGCAAAATATAACTTGACACTGGCTAAATGCACAAGCCGTGCGAAGAAATAATGAATAGCAAAATAAAAACTAAACTTCTAAAGCATCTCGGAAGCAAGTTACCATTTCTGTTTTGACCCAAAGACTTTTGGAGGATATGTCCTTTGTCAAGTGTAAGGGTTTTTCAAAATTCCGGTTCCTAAACAAAAAAAAAGAATACTTGAAGTGAAAAATAATTTTGTTGACGCTAGAAAACAATTTTTGGTTACTAGTAAATGTTCTTAAAAATAATAAGCAGTATTCTTAATTTAAAGATATTTATTTGAAACTAGCAAACCCGGCGAACTCCGTTTCGCCACCAGATTTTCCTGAATTTTCTTTGTTATAAACCTCACGGAGCCCGAGACTATTCCAACGAATGCAAAACCGTGGAAATAGGTTCGTGCGTTCTGGAGTTATAGCGTCAGGAAGGAAAACCCGACTTATTTTTATATATTAGATATTATTGCTTATTATTTTAAGACCAAGAACCAACAAATTATTCTTTCAAATGGAGATGGAGAATCATTTCTCACTTCAAAAAATCTTTTTTTATAGATATTTTTAGTAAAACATTAAATTTTTCATTAAAACAGTGACTTTATACAACTTCAAATTGAATTTCTGACCGTCCTATCAGGAAGTAAATATTAATTTTTTCCACTAAACAATTCACCGGCAAGTAAGTAGTAACAAGAGCAACCTATAATCTTATTACAGTGTTACTGCGTTCCATTAATCTTTGAGTAGGGTACAAGGTAGTTACGGAATAACTTAGAGCAGAATAATAATATCCATTATGAGGAAAGAGATTAAACCTATTCATAGAGTGGGCGTTGGGCATGCGACCGATCGATCTTATAGTCTTTGGGGAGGCCTATTTTCAGCAGTGAATTTTCTGTGGCTAATAATTATGATGAATAATTATACCATAATGGGCATTGCGACAATTTTGATTCTGTAACTTTGCTGTGTTTTATTTTCGTTTTCTTTTTAATTTGTATGTACTTTTTTGAAAATCGGTTAATTGTTTTTTTTTTACAATAATTTTGTATTAGCCTATATGTAGGTAATTACTTAACTATTGTTTTAGAGTTCCGTATCTCAAAAGGTAAAAAGAAACACTTTGAAGATCACCTTCTTGTTTCTATTTTAAGTAGCTCAAAATTAGTTCCATTATTTCCAGATTATTTTAAAATGGAACTAGTGATTAAAAAAACACCAGTAGTTCCATCATGGAACTGTTGATGGTACTATTGACAATGAACCCAAATTTTTGCACAAAACTAAAAGGACACATTACCTATAATAATATAGACTCACAAATTTATTATGTACTTAATTAAAAAAAAAACAGTCAAAATTTTGTAATTATTGTCGGGTTTATTTCTAGTTTACTAAAACTAACACCCCCTTATTCCAAAACGAGGTTTTTGGATAGTCCGAGATGTGGATTTAAACCTTAGATTTAGACACATATTTACTCGTAAACTATAAGTCTAAGCACTACCCCTATAGATTTTTATTTATTAAAGTGATTTGATATCCTACAAACACAGAATACAGTCATAATTGTAATAAAACAAAATGAAAATTACAATTACCAAATTAAATTATACGAAAGGAAAACAAAATAAAATTACAAATAAAAGACATCCTCAAGCGCGTCTCCCCGAGGCATCGTTCCCAGAAGGCTGGCAACATTTCCCCTCTGAATGGCCAGACTGACCCTTTGAGCGAAAAAGCTACCAGCCCTCCGATCACCAGACACGTCGACAAGGCGCGCGCCGAGGTCCCTAAAAAAAGCAGAGGCTTCGGGACCCCAAAGTCTTCACCCCTATCGGGACGAACATGAAATTATATTACACTAACCCTAAACACTAACCCTATAGATTATATAGGAAACTATATTCTAAACACTATCCCTAAAGATTAGATAGGTATAGTGTTTAGACAATAGTTCATGAGTAAATCTGTGTCGAAATCTAAGGTTTAAATCCACATCTCGGACTATCCTTAAACCTCGTTTTGCAATAAAAGGGTCAGTGTTTGTTTATGAGTTGAATGCCTTCTATACAAATACAAAATACAAATTTTGTAAGACTAGTAAGTATCATATACATTTTTACTCAATAAAGATATTTTATTTTTACATTAAATTTTATTATTAAACTATTAATAAATGATATACATTCAGATTATGTTTAAAGTTAAGGTTTTCAATTTCTAAACAACCTACAAGTTATTTATTTTTTTATAATTTTCTTTTTTAAAACTTTTTTACATTTGGTAATACCTAACATATTAAGAGGAAAGGGTACCGGGCGCTCTCTCCCGACAAACGTAGTCAACTGTTTCCTCCCTGGATAATGACACTACAGCAATTTTTTTTAATTAAAAATGAAAAAAACCAAGACAAAGTCAATTAGTCATGGCAGTTATACGTTTTATGCCACAAAAATATTTGATCTAGTGTCATTATCCAGGGAGGAATCAGTCTACTACGTTTGTATGGAGAGCTCCGATATTTTCACCTTAAAGGTAGGTTTAATAAAGCAGTCCTCCTGGATACGAAACGTAACGTTAGAAGTATTCTCTCCGCGGCCCTAATAATCGATCGGTAGCCTGGGCCCTGCCCCGCTGCCCTAGATTCAGCTTTTTAGGGTTCCGTATACCCAAAGGGTAAAAACGGGTAATAAAACCCTATTACTAAGACTTTAATATTCGTCCGACCGTCGTCCATCTGTCTATCTATCACCAGGTTGTATTACATAAACCATGATAGTTTGAAATTGAAACTATTTGAAATTTTCACAGATTATGTATTTCTGTTGCCGCTATAACAACACATTTGACGACACAGTTGGCACAATGGTCACCATGCCGGGCTTTGTCTGTGGTCTGGTTGTTTCTATGTATTATAAGTATATATTTACAAAAGAAAAGTATATAAGTAGTATATCCGTTGTCTAGCACCCATAACACAAGTCTAGTTACTTAGCTTGGGGCTAGATGGTGATGTGTGGAAAGTCCTGCAATATTTATTTATTTACTAAAAACAGAAAAATAAGAATTAAGTAGGGCTCCATACGACATTGTACGAAACCCTTCGTACGCAAATCCGACTGGCACTTGGCCGGCTTTTTTAACCGACTTCATAAAAGGAGGAGGTTCTCAATTCGGTTGTATGTGTTTTTTATGGATGTTCGCGCATATGTTTTTTGTTTCTCAACGGATTTTAATTTATCTACCTTTTTTGTATTTTAAATCTTAAGTTGTACTTTAAATTTTATTCGAGTAATTGGTAGGTAATAGATAAAATTATAATTATATTTTTGGATGAATACAATTAAATAATTGCTTTAATTTATTAAGGGGAGGCCTTTACCCTGCAGTGGGACAAAATGGGCTAGTAAATAAATTATTTTTTCATATAATTTTTCTTAGTAGTTCCTGAGATTAGCGCATTCAAACAAACAAACTCTTCAGCTTTATAATATTAGTATAGATTTGTGAACTACCTACCTACCAGGGATTACAATGTTTTTATTACAAATAGCTGCGCCCCGCGGTTTTACCTGCGTAATCATTTTCTGCGCAATTTCCTTTATTATTTCTTTCATAAGAACCTTTTCCGGACAATAACAAACACAACAAAAAAAGAATTGGCCAAATTGGTCCAGGCGTTGTTGAGTTATGCGCTTACCAACACATTTTGCGATTCATTTTTATATTATAGATTGCGGAAGTTTCGATTTAGTTTTCAGGGTACCCAATGGATAGTCAAAGTCGTAAGTCAAAATTCTTTATTCCTTGGTACAAAGATCACATGGACACGTCTTAAAAACGGTAATGGTTCACAAATTATTGTTGTTGGAAATATGAAATTTTCATAATATACGATTCGCACTTGGCCAGTTTTTTTTAATATCTCATACTAAGCAGGTAAAATAATTTCAACAACAACAAGTAAGTAGGTATTTAGAAAATTAGGTACCTACCTAAATAACTAACTACGAGCAAAAGTATGAGGACAATGATACCTATTAAAAGTGCTTTCACCTCACACATCAAACATACTCATATTTTTTACGAAACAGTGACAAAAACCTCATAAAAATTCATAAAATAATATTCGAACTGGCAACCCTGAAACATTAGCAAACCCATAAATTAAATGATTTGTCACTCGCCGACTAATTTTGAGCAAACGAACGAAAACGGGTTGTTAATTTAACGTTCAAGAGATTTTCTTTTTATTGATCTCAAGGAAAATATTGAAAATTTCAAATTTAATATTTCATACAATAATAATGTTACCTAGTACCTAATTTATACCTATATATTACACTAGCTTGTTTTTACTAGCCCTTTTTTGCCTGGAACCCAGGATTGTCCTAGTTTAGCCAAATAAAAAATAGAAGTTGTTCGATTCTCAGACTTAATATACACAAAATCATTTCAGTCGTTTTGATGGAGATAATAAAATGTAACTAACACCGCGACACGAGAATTTTTAGGGATATTACCTATTCTAATTATTTTTTGTTTATATTATATTTTATTAAATTTGTTCTCGCCTAATAGGCCTTCTTATTGTAGACTAGCGACCCGCCCCGGCTTCGCACGGCTATATTTTGCATGTATTATACATATAAACCTTCCTCTTGAATCACTCTATCTATTTAAAAAAAACGCATCAAAATCCGTTTCGTAGTTTTAATAGTTTCTAAAGAGCTAAGCATACATAGGGACAGACAGTGGAAAGTGATTTTATTTTATACTACGTAATGATGTTTAAAAATTGATGGTTTTTTAAATTCAAATAGAACTCCAGCAAAGCCGCTTATACAAGCTAGTAGCTCACCTTAACCAAAATTTCCAGAGCTTCCACGTACGATTTCTCCGTCTCGTAAAGTTCGACCACGACGTGAGTTCTTGTGTCCTGTAATATAAAAATATACATTTAAAAACATATTTTTTACAGCAAAATGGAGATAAAATACACAATAATACTAAAATAGAGAATACAAATACAGAGAGCGGTGTTGGCTTAGTGGTAGATACCTCGAGTTTCATTCTGAAGGTCATGGGTTTAAATCTTGGCCGTGCACCGATGAATTCTTCTTAAGAAAAATGTATGTGCGCTAATTGACTTTTCTCTTACGTTGAAGGAAAACATTGTGATGAAACCCGCGGCTTAGCGCCAACTAAGCCACGGGTTTCATAGAGGAGGAAATAGGATGGCTCCAGAAGTATTGACAGTTTCTCTCCTCTCGACATGGTCGACTAAGCTGAGTAGTAGATGCAGGGAAAGTCTACTCCATCATCACGCAAAAAGGACCCAATTAAAAAGAATCTTAGTGCAGAAAAACAGCCTGTATACAAGTACAAGTACGAGTAGAGAATACATCCTGTTTTCAAATCATAGCTACATGTAATAGAAAAAAAAGGTTTTTTGTAGCAAGAAATTCCTCTCCCTAAAGACGCTAAAGAGTAATTTATTTATTGTTTTAGGTAAATGTTCATGAAACTAATAAGCATTTCAGTATTCTTAATTCAAAAACACAACTTTTAAATTAAGAAAAGGTAGGTAACTTAATTTCATCACATTTTTTTTCTAAAAGCAAGAATTTTATCGTCTTTTGAGAGGATTTGTTCTTGCTTCAAAAAAACTTTCGTTCTGTGCAGAGTATTCTGAATCCATTCGTTTTGCTACTAATGTCATTTAGCGTTCATGGCTGTTTAAGAACTATGGCGTTTGCTGAAACATAGCCAGTAGGTACTGTCGGAGTCAGAATTGCAGACCCACCGAACAGATCCAAAACTTCTACTATTAGAATGTTTTCAACTTGTTGAAGTCTTTCAACTCATGAACAAATAGAAAACTGGTGACATGAGAATCTGTAGACATGGAAATCTGGGAAATACGGGAATTTGCCTATTGGAAATCTGAAAAATTGGGAATCTATAGACGTGGGAATAAAACATGAATTTATAAGATAAATATTACTAGAACAAAAACGTTTCATTATTAGTCATTTTAGATCTCTACAGTGGTTCTGCAATTCAGACTCCGACCGTACCTACTGGTTGTTTTTTCGCAAAGACCATACTTATTAATAACACCCCGTCGTTTTTGCGTCGGGGGTTAAATAGACATAAACGCTAAATGACAATAGTAGCAAAACGTCTGAATTCAGAATAATCTGCACAGAACAAAAGTTTTCTTTGAAGCAAGAAATAATCCTCTCTAGAGAAGCTAAACAAGAATTTTGACATTACTTTTCTCTATGTAAGGTACAAAATTAAATTCAAATTTCAGTTAGTTCATCTACACAAGTGCCCTCAAATTCAACTATATTAACATAATAGTTATTATCAACGTTTACACATCATATTAATATAGATAAATAATAGTTTACAAACAAACCTTGTATGTTATCGAAGTGTCCTACAATATTATAATCTATGTTTCTCGTATCAGAACGACCTCTGTCAGTCTATCGATTTGATGAATAATCAATTTGTACGCTTTACTTTTTTGTTAGTAGGTGAAGTAGTTTTTGTGGGAAAATTTAGTTATGGCTGACGTGAAAAAATAAACCAGCTAAGTTCGAGTCGGACTCGCGGTTTGAGGGATTCCCCCTATCCCCCAAATGGTATTCCCCAAATGGGGAATGGTGGGAATTTGGCGTGGCATTATCACCCAAATCGATAATCAATACAAGTCAATTTGGGGGTTAAAGGGAATTAAAAGTTGCGTTATCCCAATATATTTATTCAATTTTGTGTTTTTTGACGTGATAACGTCTAATAAATTGGTGGAACACCTACATTCACTAAAAAGTGTCACGGTAATATTATGACGTCATGCGTCATGGTAACTTAGGAAACAGAGTGTCTAATAATAATATCCTCTCAACTGGCAGACAAAAATACCTTCATACATTTTTAATATGGCGCCATCTGTTGTTGCCAGTTGATGAAATATAGGTCATCTGGGCTTGTGTTATGGTGACGAGTGACGAATATAAGACTAATATAAACGGATAAAAAGGAAAAAAAAATATATAGGTAAGGGTCAAAAAAATCTAAATTTTTCATCGTTTTCTTATGACGTTATCACGTAAAATTATCATCGTAAACCGACTTCACAGACAACCAGTTTGAACTTGAGTTTGAACTGAAGTAGTTTTTGTGGGAAAAGTTATGGCGGAGGTTGAGACGCGTAAAAAAAACCGGCCAAGTGCGAGTTGGACTTGCGCATGAAGGGTTCCGTACCAAGTTGTATAGGAGCCCCACAATTTGTTTGTTTCTATTTATAGAATGTGTTGTTATAGCGGGAACAGAAATACAAAATCTGTAAAAATTGACTCAACTGTCTAGCTATCACGATTCATGAGCCTGATAGACAGACAGACGGACGGACACACAGACAGCGGAGTCTTAATAATGGGTTCCGTTTTTACCCCTTGGGTACGAAATCCTAACAAGTGAAAATATTTAGAAGAAGAAACAACAACAGATAACAGACATAAGGCAACTCGTTTGCTTACACCAGCCGATTTCATAATCTCTGTTTGCACAAAAACTCAACAGGTGATTTTTTTGTTAGCGTATATTGTCCCATTGCTGGGCAAAGGCGTTCCTAACATCTTTCCAAGCATTTCGGTCCTGGACAAGGTTTAGCCCAGTCTGTGTCAAATGCGTCAACATCGTCACACCATCGTGTCTGCCTCGATTCCGACGTCCGTCCTCCGGCACCCAATACGTGACGGCCCTAGCCCACAAGTTGGGATTCATTCGATTCACTCACTCCCACTCACTCACACGTTCATTCAGTCATGATTTTAATAACCCTATTGGAGTTCAAATCAACAATGACTCACGTTTTTCTTTCCCAATAGGATTTTCCCTGAGTATTTTCAGTTGCTATATATTTCAAAAGATCAATTGGTATTTTGATTAATTGTGTTTGTGATGGTATGTTATTAAATAAATAATTATACAATATGTTTTAGCGAAGGGGTTTTAATACGAAAGGGGGTTGTTCTAGACGTTTAGGCGAACAACTTTTGTTCTACGAGTTTTAGAAACTCGAACTTTTTTCTATAATTCTGAGGGAAATTTCACTTGAAAATCAGCTGTTTCATACAAAAACTTCGAACGAAAAGTCGTAGAACAAAAGTTGTTCGCCTAGACGTTTAGAATAACCTCCTTCAGTATTAAAACCCCTTCGCTAAAACACATTGTATATACACACGTTCATTCAGTCATGATTTTAATAACCCTATTGGAGTTCAAATCAACAATGACTCGTGTTTTTCTTTCCCAATAGGATTTTCCTTGAGTATTTTCAGTCGCTTTATAATGTATTTCAAAAGATCAATTGGTATTTTGATATAATGTTTTTGCAATTGTAGGTATAAATAAATATAACAAGACTTTGCACACATAGTCCCAAGTTACTAGGCTTGTGTGATGGTGACCAGACAACTTCGAGCGATTCGAAATTTAGCTAAATAATTAAAAGCTATGTAGTTCTGTCAAATTATCTGGTAAAAAACTTAGTCTAGATCCCGTGGGAATATCTCAATAAATAGCCTGTGTCACTCCTAATGAACTAATGTATCATCATACAAAGTTTCATCAAAATCGGTCCAATAGTTTCGGAGCTAAAAACAAACAAATAAATCGTTCCTCTTTATAATTTAGTTTAGAAAGAACATAAAACTAATTAGTGCCTATTTCATACGAAACTATTTGAGTTTTTTAGTGCCAACTCACGCAGAAAAATAAATAAATAAAACTTTACGAATCCGTTATTTGTAATGATTAATAGTCGTATTGTATGAATGAAATATGTCGTTAGTGATTTAATTAATGCCTCTCGTAAAACGCTTTGGGTTTCTCGAATTCCTGAGTTCAAATAATGATAAAAATACTAGCTTCTTCACACGATTTTGCTCACCATTTCACCCTCTCGGGAGTGGAATTAACATACAGAAACACTTACTAGACCAAAAGCAATCCGTACTTACATAAATATTCGTTTGTTTGTTTGAGGCAAGAATAAAAACTGTAACCTTTTGAATCGCAGGCGGGTGTCCGCTTGGCTTCCGATCTATTTCGTGCAGTGACCCAAGATTGGTCACAAGAAAGTTTTACACTGAGATTTTTGACACATTAAAGTTGTCTATATGTTAAGTCAAAGTTTTGGCAATGTGCTAACATTGCCAAAACTTTGACTGTTTATTTTTTTCAAAAATCTTTGATTTTTCTCTAAGATTTTCTCCATCTCTCCGTGCCACAGAGGCCGTTTATAAAGAGAATTAATTTGCAGCAGAAAACTTATATACCTAAAGCTGAAACTGCTTGACAAAGGAGAAAAGGGATGGGAGTATAATGCGTCATATTATAAAGATCAAACGGTATTTTATTACTAAGCGACAAACAAAAAGTTGTTAGGTATTTGGGCTCACTCGTAAAGTGCCTTTCGGAAACCACGGTAACGAGATCTATACCTAAGGGTAAAGTAGGGAATACAAAACCGGCCGAAAATACGAACCGGTTTTTTCGGTTTTCGTGTCAAAACACCGGTGAGAAAATAAGATATTGTGTTCTATAAGTGTTAAAATTATTATAGGTAATAAGCCAAATTTTGTTCAAATTTATAGAGCTGTGTAGATAAGATGAAATAAGAAATGTAGTAACCAACTAACTTAACAAACTTTCTTGTTTAGAAGATGAGTTTCAGGATTTATTAGCAATTTATACCTAGCTACATACTATAAATGAACTGCAAAAATAACTGAACAACACAACAAAATTCACTTATTTAGCTATTGTAATAGTCAAAAGTTACTAATAACACAGAATATTAAAAGTCAATAAATAGTATTATAAACGATACGATTTTTACTGACAACCGTTGATAGTGTTATAAAAACAGAAAATTTAAATAGACGCGACAAATTGAGAACCTCCTCCTTTTGTTTGAAGTTGGTTAAAAAGGACTGACATTTGACGTGACGACCCAGTTGACACAATGGTCACCATGCCGGAATGCCCGCATCAGACAAGTATTTGTGCTTCGATATTTGTCTGTGGTTTGGTTGTTTCTGTGTATTATAAGTATATATTTACAAAATAAAAGTATATAAGTAGTATATCCGTTGCCTAGTACCCATAACACAAGTCTAGTTTCTTAGCTTGGGGCTAGATGGCGATGTGGGGAATATCTTGCAATATTTATTTATTTCTTAAATGTACCTACCTAACGTTTAATAGCGGTGTTTCTATCTAAAAATAAAACATGCCTACCCAAAAAACCGAAAAAATCACGGTTTTTTTAAGTTGGCCGAAATACCGGTTTTGTTATTTACGATAAAACCGGTTTCCCTAGTTATCTAGATAATAATTACGGACATATTTTATACGTAAATATTCAACTCGTGTGTGAATATTGTCAGTATAATGAAACCACAAGTTAGGGCTGGATCAATGAAATTTATTTATTCAAACGTGACTGTAGGAAACGAGTTTACTTTGTGAAATTCGGTGCTTTTGTAATTTGTTGGTACTTATTTTGAAGTATGATGAATTCTGGTTGGTATATTATGACAAACATACTTAATTATGTTTTGAGGACATGTTTTTACGTGAATTATTTTCCATTTTTAACTTTAGACGCAAAAACGACGGGGTGTTATAAGTTTGATGTATCTATGTGTATGTGTGTGTGTGTGTGTCTGTCTGTGACATTGTAGCTCCCGAACGGATGAGCCGATTTTGATTTCGATTTTTTTCGAAAAGGAGGTTTTGATGTATTTCTGTTGCCGCTATACAGTTGTTATCGTAAATTCACAGTAAATACACATGTTCGTTAGTGTGTGTACCTAGCGATCAGTAGCGAGCGACACATATACAGATTGGTCACTCACACAAACAAAAGCCGAGCGCACTCGGTAAATTGCAAAAACTGTAACAACAAATACCTACTAATAACCGTAAAAAAATGTGGTGTTTCCATACAATATGGTATGGAACCCTTCGTGCGCAAGTTTGACTCGCCCTTTACCAGTTTTTTTTTTGGTACAAATACCGATAAATCCGATATACCGATAGGTTACACCACATTGCTTGCTGACTATACTAAAAATATTATTTGTATTACAATTGCTTTGCTGCATCGGTGCATGAATTCCCAAAACCAATCTCATAGTTTATTCTCTTAATAAAGTTGGCTACAATTTTTGCACCACCGCCCCTCCTGTAAACAAATCTCCGATTCCACCCTTGGGAAGGTGTGGGGAATACGCCATTGATCAACGTCATGGATGTTTAACTATGAGTCGTAACACGACGCAATTTATTAATTAAAATAAATAATTAAAATAATAAGTATAAATAACTCACGGCCGACCTTCATGGTAGGCGGATTGGGGGGTGTTAGGTTTTATTTTCGTTACGGAATTTCTTGATTCGGTCGCTGCGCTCAAAGCCTGTGATAAAAGCTATGCAATAGCTTAAAAATACTAACATTTTTGAGGTTTTCCCCCTATGCCCCAAATGGGGTATGGTGGGAATTTGGCGTGGCATTATCACCCAAATTGATAATCAATACAAGTCAATTTGGGGGAAAATGGGAATTGAAAGTTGCATTATCCCAAAATATATATTCAAATTTGTATTTTTGACGTGATAACGTCTAATAAATTGATGGAACACCTGCATTCACAAAAAAGTGTCACGGTAATATTGTGTGACGTCATGCGTCATGGTAACTTAGAAAACAGAGTATTTAATAATAATATCGCTCATCTGGGCTTGTGTAGGGCTTTATGGTGACGAGTGACGAACAAAAGACTTATAGGAAAAAACATAAAGAATCAAACTTATAACACCCCATCGTTTTAGCGTCGGGGGTTAAAAAAAAGAAGAAAAAAAAGGAATAAGTAACAAATTTTTTTATAATTTTTACAGTTTTCTTTTGACGTTATCACGTAAAATTATCGTTCGAAAACCGACTTTACGGACAGCCATTTTTTCCCCTTGCTTCTAAATAAATGAACTATGAGTGTTGTAGTCGATGAAAGTGCGTGCTTCGATGAAGTAGACCACTCGTCCACCGGCAGTTCAGCGACGTTGATGTTAAAGATAATACCGGGTCGTCGCCGATGTGTCGAACGGGGGATGACGAGTGTATTTGCTCCTACACTCGTGCGCTGGCTACTAACCGTTCGACCCGTGCGCCTTCGCGATGCGCAATACCACACTGTCGTTGAAGTAGATATTATAACGTACCTCTCTCTCAAGGGTGGTCGAAATGAGACTCCTGATTCGCAGTGATTTTTTATTCCCAATAAGACTCTTTGTCCGTTTGGCTTCTCGTTTACAACTTCTTGTTGACTGTTTCACTGTCCAGTCAGAACCACTTCTTGACTTTTTCGCTGTCCAGTCGGAACTACTTGCTCTGCTCCCGAACCCCGGCCCTTTTATACCAAACCAACTAGATTCTAGAAAGATCGGGGGTCGAGAGCTTACAAAAAAGGTCATAAAACCCAACTACCCTATTATGTTTCTACTAAGAATGACCCACACAAATCACTTATTGTTTAGATGACAAAACAGATTCTCGAATATTCTAATTAGGGTTAAATACAAATAAACTACTCATATAAACAAAAACATAAAACAATTAAGAGTTCAAAAGAACTGCATGCAAAAAAGGGTCTGTCTTTCGCGAACATTCTAACAGGGTCTATTAACCGAAACGCAGGTATTTAAGACCGTTCCCCTTTTCCATCTTCGTCGCCAACAATGAGGTTTATTTGCCAGCGGAGTTTCTAATAATACTCTAAAGGAATCTATGTTGGTTTTCAAAAGTGATTTGTTCCTTGTTCAAAACCACTTTAATTTATAAAAAAAAAGCAATCTATTTTTCTCGGTTTACTTGATAACTGTATATAGATTGACAACCTCTGTGGAGTGGTGGATGAATACCCGCCGTGACGCCGAAGGTTGCGGGTTCTATTCCCGCCTCTAACGAATATTATATAGAGAGGAAGAGATAGGTATCTATAGTTTGCTCTGATTCTTGTCGGAAAACTCTAAAAACATTCTCATTATTTTTCAAATTCAGCCGCAATATGTAGGGTTGTCAAATCAGATTTCTAACACGTGAAAATCTGATATCAAATCAAAATTTCATTTCTCAAACTATCATCAATATGAAATTGGGAACTACGTGAGGAAATAATCGGTTTCGTAGGCAATATTTGGAAACTGAAATATTCGTCCCATTTGAAATATACAATGTGTTTCAGCGAAGGAGTTCTAATACATTACCACTCCTTTGCGTTGCGCAGTCGGGTAAAAAGGGGTTCGCCTAGACGTCTAGAACAATCTAGACGTCTAGGCGAACAACTTTTGCTCTACGCCTTTTGGAAATTCGAACATTTCGTTCGAAGTTTTTGTATGAAACAGTTGATTTTAAAGAAAAAATTCCCTCAGAACTAAAGTTGTTCGCCTAGACGTCTAGAACACCCCCCTTTCGTATTAAAACCCCTTCGCTAAAACACATTGTTTACTTACTTAATCATACATAGAGGTTATATTTGCCTGTAAGAGATCGCCTTTAAGCGATAAAGCTGCCCTTCGTGCTTCTCTAGGATCTTGTTCGCCTAGACGTCTAGAACAATCTAGACGTCTAGGCGAACAACTTTTGCTCTACGCCTTTTGGAAATTCGAACATTTCGTTCGAAGTTTTTGTATGAAACAGTTGATTTTAAAGAAAAAATTCCCTCAGAACTAAAGTTGTTCGCCTAGACGTCTAGAACACCCCCCTTTCGTATTAAAACCCCTTCGCTAAAACACATTGTTTACTTACTTAATCATACATAGAGGTTATATTTGCCTGTAAGAGATCGCCTTTAAGCGATAAAGCTGCCCTTCGTGCTACTCTAGGATCTTTCCCATTATTTAAGTTTCATGTATTGGTTTGTTTTTCATATGTTAGTTTATATCTTATATTAAGCTGTCCCGGCAAACGTTGTTTTGCCATTTACAAAAAAAAAATTAGGAAAAAAAAGGAAAAAAAATATTAATTTTTGATTCTCAGACCTAACGAATATACACAAAAAATTTCATACAAAACGGTTCAGCCGTTTAGGTGGAGTTTGCAACTAGCACCGCGACACGAGAATTTTAAATTTAGTATAGATTTAGTTTTTTTTTATGGTGCTTTTCTACGTGTTTATCTATTTAAAAAGTACAAAGTACAAAGAAGGAAAAAATGTGTGGACTTTCGAATGAGTAATCTCCAGAACTACTGGATCTACTTCGATACAAACACAACAAAAGACGTTGGAAACAATGAAAACAAAAATACGATCGAAACAAAAACAAAAAAAGACGATCGTAAAACAAGCAAAAGACCATCGAAACAAAACAAAAGAGGATCGAAACAAAAACAAAAGACGATCGAAAAACAAGCAAAAGACCATCGAAACAAAACAAAAGACGATCGAAACAAAAACAAAAGACGATCGAAACAAAAACAAAAGACCATCGAAACAGAAGTAAAAGGAGATTTAATAGGAAACAGTTTATTGAAATGTAGGAAAGTAGGTAAATAGGTACCTAAAATCATATCTAAAAGTTTGTAATAGGTACCAAAGTACACCCTAAAGTTAGACAGATTGACAACCCTATACAATAGGTCCTATCCTACATCACAGTCAGGTACAGACTCCAGACAATAACACTTCAATGTTCTGTGGTTTGAAATCAAACAATGACGTGAAAAGTTGTAAAGTAGGCTCGTTTTATTGAGTGCCTCATTTGTAAGGCTTTGTAATGCTTCTATTTATAGAAGGCAATTAAACTAGGAAAGAATTAAAGATAGATAGATAGATAAACTCTTTATTGTACCACATTTAAAGGTAGTAATTCAATGGGGAATGGGTACTATAAATTCGCTTTTTTAGTTACAAATCGCTCGGTAGATTACGTGCTCTGCAAAAATCATAAGTAATGGTCAAGACCTTGAAGTCTTCAATTCTAGAGTGAATAGGTACCTTCTAGGCAAGCATGCTACATCGTCGACCTCATCTTCGCTTCTCATCAGGTGAGATGAGGTCAAATGCAAGCCTATTTTATTCAAAAAAAAGAGAATGTGGGTCAGTTGAATGAAAAAGAACTAGAATGCTTTTTAATTAATTCTAAAAGAGATATAAAAATTGCAGGATAAGGCACACAATGCCATCTAGCCCCAAGTTAAGCTACTACACTGTCAGACTCGGAAATTTAATCTATCGTCATAAAAATTGATACAAAGGTATTATGATAGTGAACAGGTATCTTTTCAGCAAGCGTGCTACATCTTAGACCGCTTCTTCACCTACCATAAAGCAGGTATGATAGTGGTCAAATGACCTATTTGTGAAAAAAATGTTTTTAAAAAAGTACTTAGGTGAAAACCCCTATCCCTTTCCCACGCGCGCATCGTGCGATGTCTCTATCCCTTTCCCCCGCGCGCCGCGAAACAGCCAATTTTAATGTTTTTTAAAAGACTAACATCTATTTAGTGAATAACCATCTGTACTACCTTATGGGATTTGATGTAAAGTTTCAGAAAATATAAATGATGTACTTATTTTTTCTTTACGATCGCCGTAAAAGTGAAAACTTAACAAAAATTGCGAATTTTTTACGATTTTCAACGACTTTTTTTTATCGAGGCAAATCACTCTAATCGTGTTTCGAAGTGTATGACTATACAAAGCATATCTTCACCTTTACCACAGTAGGAATATCATTCTATGGATTTTAGCGGTTAATACCCAAAAACTGTTTCAAAGACACCTCTCGCTTCTGTTCTTACCACTTCGGCTTAAAAAACTTTAACTAAATAATATTCCCTTTAACTAAATGACTTTAACTAAATAATATAAATTTCCCTATTTCCTTCCTGAATACTGCGTCTAGAACAGTTTAATGCTCATGCCACTACCAAAGTAATCATTATTTGTTTATAAAACCAATGTACCTACACAATAAGTAAAAACCCTAAAAACCGAAATAGGAAAAAAGAGGAGCATGTGTAGGTACTTACGTAAAATCTAGATTTAATGAACAAAAAGGGCGTATTTGTATGAAGAATACCCGCGGACTTAAGAGGAAGGGTAGGAGGAAACCCGGCGCTCTATCCATATAAACGTAGTTGACTGTTTCCTCCATGGATAATGACATTATCCAGACGTTAAATCTTTTTTGTGTTGATTATGTAGTTTACGTAATGTAGGTTTAGTTAATAAGAGGATTGTGCCTCCCACACAAATCAATTACTTGTTTAAGGGAGTGAAGAGAATGTGTGTTTTGTAATTGTTTTTTTTTTGGTAAATAAATAATTAGGTAATAAAAAAGTTGATACGAAAAAAAAACAAAAAAAAATGCTTTAGTATTAAGAAAAGTATATAAGTAGTATGTCCGTTGTCTAGCTACCATAACACAAGTCTAGTTACTTAGCTTGGGGCTAGATGGCGATGTGTGGAATGTCCTGCAATATTCTTTTTTTTTATGATATGTATTATATTTTAAAGCAAATCGTTCGGATAATGAAATATCATAGGTACTGTATTAGTACTTTTATACAACCTGTTTTCCGCCATTGGAACCTTTTTAATTGGGTCCTTTTTTGCGTGAGGATGGAGTAGGCTTGCCTAGCACCTACTACCCTCTCAGCTTAGTCGACCATGTCCAAAGGAGAGAACTTGTCAATACTTCTGGAGCCAACTAAACCGCGGGTTTTATCACGATGTTTTCCTTCACCGTAAGAGAAATGTCATTTAGCGCACGTAAAATACATCGGTGCACGGCCGGAATGTCATATGTATATAGATGACCTATGACATGCCAGTCGTGCATCAATGTATTTTTCTTAAGAAAAGTTCACACAAGAAACTCGCGTATCTATAGAGATACATGAGTTTCTTGTGTCTTCTCATTGGTGTTCCAAAGAGAATGGTAAGAAACTTATTGAAAAGCCGATTGATGTAGCAGAGGCGTTCAACTCTTATTGGATTAATCTAACTAAAAACACTAAGAGAGAAATTGAATCTTATATCTTTAAATGAGCAATTCTTGTATAATTGGAATCTCGGAATCGGCTCCATCGATTTTCATGAAATTTGGTATATAGGGGGTTTCGGGGGCGATAAATCGATCTAGCTAGGAATCATTTTTAGAAAATGTCATTTTATTCGTGTTTTAAGGCGTTTGAGTAGTCCCAATTTAAGCTGAAAAATATGACTCTTCCTGACATCTATTGGCGAACTACTAATACTATTTTTTATAAAGTTATTCCAGCAGATGGCGTTGTTAAGTAACACGAAGTCAATGAGTGTTTGCTTTGAGGTTAGACTAAGAAAATCAATGTTTATTTATATTATTTGTGTCTTCTTAATGCACGTGTTCACTTGATTAAGTATTTGTTTCTAATATAATATCAAACTAATTGCACTCATGATTTTTTTCTTTAAATAACCAGTTCATATTTTTTTATTATTCTGTCGGTAAGATCAAAAAATATTATTCATATTTCATCATTTTATTAGTATGTAATTCGTACTTAAATATAATTTTCAAAAAACACAATTTATAAAAAAAAAACCGAGCAAAGCTCGGTCATCCAGGTACTGTACTCTTAAACAATCTGTCAGCAATAGTATGTTCATAGAACCATATAGTTGCCAGTGCTGCCACGATATACATAAGATTATATTATCTGTTAAAGTAACACATGTTAAAATTATTAAAACTCCCGCCATTTATTCTTTAGAAACATTCTTCCTTCACTCGATCCTTCAATCAATACCCCATCCTTAAAAAAAAAAAAAAAAAACAACCACTTCCTTTTTCCGCCCTCTCAAGAAGAGACTCTCGCGACAAAAAATATCAATAAAATCAATAAAACCCCATATTTGTCGAAGTGAATACCAAAATTAGTGTCGACGGACTTGCACAAAGTGGATTTACAACTGTGCTACAAGCGGGGCCCTGCAGAAGAGGATATTTCAAAATACCTAAGGAAACCACGCGACAAACACCAACACGTGAGTCCTTTTATTCCCTTCCAGCATAATCCCAGAGGTCCCAAATCAAAAATCAATCATAATTAGATACAGTCCACATCAACATCAACATTTTATGGTCCTTAACGACCCAGATTTCGAAAAAAGTATCGGTGTCCTATCGTCAGTGCAGTTCTAATTTCAAACATAGTCCGCCATATTCATCAAAACTTCGTAGTTTTTCACTTTATTTGTGCTAAGTATTTGTAAGTTCCGTGCGTAACATGCAACGCTCGGAGCATTAGTATATCGTTTTAAATCCCGTGCAACATACGGCACCCAGATTTATCATCATATTTTGTCGGTTCAGTGCGTAACATACGACGCTCGGAACATTATCATATTTTGTCGGTTCAGTGCGTAACATACGACGCTCGGACCAATATCATAATTCAGTGTAAAATAAGCGCTAGAATTCATCATCATTTCAGTACCTTTCAAAACATAATCAAATTATTCTCTAAAATACATATTTTTTGGTTGCGAGAAAACATAATAATATTGTATAAAGCAGAAATTATCAATCGTCCATTTTCTGGAAACGGAAGTCAGTTATCTTTATCAAATCGCTCGTTCATTCGTTTGATTGTAGTTTGTTTGCAGATCAATCAATCAAATCTTGTGCATTCTCTGGTTTCGGTCACCCTTTCCAACGAAACCGGAAACTTTTGTTTCGTTTTTCTTTCATTTGTATTTGTGTCAAATTGACAGTGACATTCATCAAAATTGTATTCAACCTTGACGTAATAGTGACCTTCCGAACTAAACAAATAGTGAATTCGCCTGTTGATTGTTTACATCCGTTTGTTGTGTATTTTCGTCAATTTAAACTTAAAAATGTCAGAAGCCGTATTAAAACATTTGGAAGCAAAGCGTGACATCGCTTTCAAACGTATACATGACGCTGTTGTTTGCGCTCGCGGGTGCGAAAAAGACCCCAGACTCCGAGTCAGACTCGAAACCTGGTACTCGCGCCTCGAAAGCTTGTTAGAAACAGTCAATGAGTCCATCATCAAATTAATTTGCGAATACGAAGACACAGGAAAGGATATAACACCGTTTAAAGAAAAGCAGGAAAAATATCTTGAAGAAGTGGACAACATGTACTCAGAAATTTTGGAAACTAGACAAAAATATCTTGAAAAGGCTGAACAGCCATCGGAAAAACATGAAACAGTAAACATTAACAAACGTAAGTTGCCACCCATGAAACTACCAATGTTTTCAGGTCAGTTTAAAGACTTTCCCGGGTTCATTAACCTTTTTGATTCCCTTGTGCATAATCGTAGTGATATAACAAACGTAGAGAAATTTCAATATTTAATTTCAACCTTGTCAGGTGAACCTATTAACCTTATTCGTGCTTTTCCCGTGTCTGACGCAAACTACCACAGTGCATATCAAGCTTTAGTTGATCGTTACAACAACAAACGGTATTTAGCATTTATGTGTTGGGAACAAATCAATAGTTTGAAACCAATGCACTCCGGTTCACCCACACTGCTTAGGAATATGTTAAATGTAGTTAGTGAAAATTTAGCTATGCTCAGTTCATTGGGTTTGCCTACCACGCATTGGGACTTTGTACTATTTCATTCTTTGCTAACAAAATTGGATAAAGCATCTCGTGAAGCATTTGAGCTAAAACATACAGCAGATTTTCCTACCTTTATGGAATTGCAAACATTTTTGGTGGAAAGATGTAAAGCCCTTGAGCGCTCATCTATCAATTCAAACATTCATTTAACTCAACCTAATCAAACGCAAAATAACAAACGTGTTAGTACAAACAATCAAGCAAAGCCTACCATGCTTTTGGCTCAGGCAACTAATCAATCATGTGTGTTGTGTAAGGAGGATCATGCTCTTTACTCTTGTAACAAATTCTTAGCAAAATCTCCCTTTGATAGATATCAATTAGTACGTCAAAACAAATTATGTTTTAATTGCTTGCGGTCAAATCATATTACAGCAAATTGCAAGTCTACTTATGCTTGCAAAACATGCAACCACCGTCACAACAGTCTCATCCATTATGGTAACAAGACTGACATGGACAGTCCTGTTAAGTCACAACCTAACACTTTGAGTGCCGGCTCGTTAACACATTCAGTGCCGGCATCAGGGTCAAACAATAATATGGTAACTCCTGTCACCTCGTTGTCTAACACGTCACCAACTTCCACATCGAGAACACATTTTGTTTTGCTTGCAACAGCCGAGGTGGAGGTAAAAGATTGTTGTGGTTCCTATCAAAAGGTTCGCATTCTCCTTGATCCAGGCAGTCAAAGTCATATCATTACTAAATCATGTGCTCGACGTTTAGGTTTGGCTCAATATAAAATACAAACACCCATGTCAGGCATTGGTCAAGCCCCTGCATGTTCCACTAGCAAAGTGTTTTTGGAAATCAAACCAGTTGGGAGGCCAGAGCCTTCATTCGCAACAGAGGCAGTGACATTGGATAGAATCTGCAGTGACATGCCCACCCATCCGGTAGACATTCGAAACTTTGAACATATTTCAAATCTTAGATTGGCGGATGAAGCATATCATGTGTCTCGTCCTGTGGAGATTCTCATTGGTGGAGAAATATTCCCTCAAATTCTTTTACCTGGAAAACTGGATGGTGGCCCACATGCTGCAACCGCTATCAACACAATTTTTGGCTTTATCCTGATGGGTAAAACATTATCAAGTTTGTCGTCATCCCCTCCATTATCAATCAATCACGTGTCAATGGACACCAACTTGGATGTTGCTGTTCAAAAGTTTTGGGAATTGGAAAACATACCATGTGAAGATAACATGCAATCTCACTCAGTGGAAGATAAACAATGTGAAGACATCTTTCAATCAACTCATCAACGCGATGGTGAGGGACGTTACATCGTTCACTTACCATTTCGTGAAAAATCAACACCCAAATTTGAGGGTGGTTATGATATAGCTCTTCGTCGTTTCATTCAATTAGAAAAGCGCCTCATGGCCAAGCCAGTGTTTCATGATCAATACAATCAACATGTTATGGAATATTTATCAAGTGGACAAATGGATGAGGTTCCTCCGGAGGAGTGTCAATCAGCCACAGCATTCTATTTATCGCATCATGCAGTTGTAAAACCTGATCATAGTCTTCGTGTAGTGTATGATGCGTCAATGAAGGATAAACAAGGTGTATCCTTAAATGACACTCTTTTGACAGGACCAAAACTCCAGGCTGACATCACCAACATTCTTTTACGTTTCAGGCTCCATGCCATTGTATTTTGTGCTGATATCAAGCAAATGTATCGTCGGATTTTGGTAGCAGAGCATCACCAGGATTATCAACGGATCCTTTTCAGGTGTTCTCCCGGTCAGCCAATTCAAGAATATCGACTTAATCGTGTAACGTTTGGTGTTTCTTCTGCTCCATTTTTAGCAATTCGTGTTTTGCATCAACTTGCTTGTGATGAGGGAGATACCTATCCAGCTGCAGCTCGGGTGCTGCTGGAAGACCTGTATGTAGACGATGCCTGCACTGGATGCTCAACCATCGAAGAGGCAGTTGGTCTCCAACAAGAGCTGATTAACATCTTGGCAGCTGGTGGCTTCGAGCTTAGAAAGTGGTCCAGCAATCATGCAGCTGTATTACACAACATTCCAGAAGAACATCAAGCTAATGTTAATCAAACTTTTGATAGTGAAGGCCATTTTGTAAAGGTCCTTGGATTGGCTTGGAATTCACAAATGGACATTTTCAATTATCAAGTGAATCAGATTAATCGTGAATGTACCAAACGCACCATGCTGTCAGAGCTAGCGCGTATATATGACCCAATTGGTCTTCTTACTCCATTGACATTTTTAGCCAAGCATCTCATACAACGCCTGTGGTTGTTAGGTTCGGGATGGGATCAGCCCGTCCCCCTTGAAATACATCAAATTTGGACAAGTTATATTCAGCAGTTGCCTCATCTGTCTAAACTCCGGATTCCACGTCGTATTACGTCCGATGACGCTGTGTCGTATCAACTCCATGGATTTTCAGACGCGAGTGAGGCAGGTTATGCAGCTGCGGTGTATCTTCGTGTTACGAATCAACATAATCAGCATCGTGTCATTTTAGTTAGTGCTAGATCGAGGGTCTCACCAACCAAGCGTAGGACCCTACCAAGGCTTGAGTTATGCGGGGCTTCATTACTCGCAGACCTCATGCGACACATCATCAATTTGTATAAAGAATTGCTCAACATAGAAGGCATTCACATGTGGACTGATTCTATGATAGTGTTATCATGGATCAAATCAAATTCATCAAATTTTAAAACATTTGTTGGTAATCGTATATCAAACATTCAGCGTAAGCTTCCAGAAGCTATTTGGAAACACGTTCCAGGGAAACACAACCCAGCGGACGCTGCAAGTCGTGGTTTAACACCCGATGAGCTTATCAATCATGAACATTGGTGGACAGGCCCCCTGTGGCTTTCCTTAGATCAAGAGTTTTGGCCCAAAGAGCCACAACATTCTAATATAAGCTATTCGGATTCTGAAATTAATTGTGAGAAACGTGCATGTGTTTTGGCAGTCTCCAACACAGCAGATATTCATTTAGTCGATCATTTAATCAATAAATTTTCATCCTTGAGGAAAATTCAACGTATTCTAGCATATTGTTATCGTTTCATTGATGCCTCGCGGAAGAAAAGGCATGCCGGCCACCTAACAGAAAAAGAACTTCATCATAGTCTCATGACTCTTGTAAAACATACTCAATTAACAAATTTTAGTGAAGAGATCAAACTCTTAAAATCAAACCGTTTGTTATCAAAACCATTTCGTAAGCTCAACGCCTTTTTGGATGAAGACAACATTTTCCGTGTGGGGGGTAGGCTTTCTCAATCAGAACTTACCTTTGAAGCAAAACACCCAGCCTTACTTCCTCGCAAGCATCGTTTGACGCAGCTTATTATTCAGTGCACTCATGATGAACATTTACATCCTGGGTTGCAAGCTTTACATTATCTATTACTTCAAAACTTTTGGATTTTGTCTCCCAGACGAGCCATTAGTCAGGTAATTTCAAGATGTCATCGTTGTTTTCGCACGAAACCTTTACCTTTTCAGCCAAAAATGGCAGACTTACCGCGTTCTCGCATAACGCAAATTAAAGCATTTCAAACAGTGGGTTGTGATTTCGCGGGCCCTTTCAACATAACACTTCATCGTTATCGTGGAGTACGCACAACAAAAGCATGGTTGTGTTTATTCATTTGTTTTGCGACGAGGGCGCTACATCTCGAACTTTGTTGTAGTCTAAGCAGTGAATCATTTTTAGCCGCTCTCCGCAGATTCATAGCAAGACGAGGTCGCTGTAATACCATTCACAGTGACTGTGGTACCAATTTCAAAGGTGCTCATTCTCAACTGGTAGATTTGATGCGTTCAGCTTGTGTATCGGAGCGGATTGAGTTTAAATTTAACGTTCCAGGATCTCCGCACATGGGTGGTCTCTGGGAGGCAGGTGTAAAATCAGTTAAAACACACTTATATCGCGTCTTAGGTACACAAATCTTAACATACGAGGAGTTGAATACACTTTTGACCCAAGTAGAGTCAGTTTTGAATTCACGACCATTATCCGCTATGAGTTCTGATCCATCAGACTTAACAGCATTAACTCCTGGACATTTTTTAACATTAGCTCCGTTAACTTCGGTGCCTGCACCTGACTTTTCTGACACAAAAATGAACAGACTAACTAGATGGCAACTCATACAGAGAATGCACCAGGATTTTTGGTCTCGTTGGCACAACGAATATCTTGTTAGTTTATCACAACGTTTAAAATGGACAATTGGTTCACCTCCAGCAAAAATTGATCAACTTGTTATCATCAAAGACGAAACCACGCATCCATTACGATGGCGTTTAGGTAGGATCATCGAATTGTATTTAGGCCGCGACGGTGTTTGC
Source organism: Idaea straminata (assembly GCA_951213275.1). Classification (NCBI taxonomy): domain Eukaryota; kingdom Metazoa; phylum Arthropoda; class Insecta; order Lepidoptera; family Geometridae; genus Idaea; species Idaea straminata. Next base: position 10,148,786 of record OX577862.1, on the reverse strand, counting down.
CGTTCAGCATCGGTCAGAACTGCACAAGGTGTCCTCAGACGACCACTTGTGAAGTTGTGCCCTTTACCGGATATGGACGATTAGGGTTACCATCACTTATCATTATCATTGCATTCATAAAAATCATCATTATTGTTTAACTTAGAGACCATTAGCACATCATCATATTTATTATTATTATTATAAATACATCATCTTGCTAGCATCATAATCATCATTTATTTATTGTCAAAACTGCATTGACAATACAACACCGGACTTTGGGATTTTCAGTCTCATAAAATTCGCCAGCGGGGGGGAAGATAATGTTAAAGTAACACATGTTAAAATAATTAAAACTCCCGCCATTTATTCTTTAGAAACATTCTTCCTTCACTCGATCCTTCAATCAATACCCCATCCTTAAAAAAAAAAAAAAAAAACAACCACTTCCTTTTTCCGCCCTCTCAAGAAGAGACTCTCGCGACAAAAAATATCAATAAAATCAATAAAACCCCATATTTGTCGAAGTGAATACCAAAATTAGTGTCGACGGACTTGCACAAAGTGGATTTACAACTGTGCTACAAGCGGGGCCCTGCAGAAGAGGATATTTCAAAATACCTAAGGAAACCACGCGACAAACACCAACACGTGAGTCCTTTTATTCCCTTCCAGCATAATCCCAGAGGTCCCAAATCAAAAATCAATCATAATTAGATACAGTCCACATCAACATCAACATTATCACTGAACAACACAAATTCTGTAGGTTATTATGAGATTGCAACTAGAGTTTTAAAGATATGCGTATTAGAACTTGTACCTGTAATAACGTTCTTAGTTAACTTATCATTTTCTAGTGGTTATCTACTCTGTTAAAGCAGTCGATTGTAAAACCACTGCGAAAAAAGGTGACAAAACACAAATAGATAACTACAGGCCAATAACTCTGGTGCCTTTAGTGTCGAAGATATTTGAGATTGCTATGCATAAACGTTCGACTGACTTCTTTAGCAAACATAATGTTGTATGTATGTATGTATGCATACGGGCTTTTTTCCGCAACTAGACTCTTTTTAATTGGGTCCTTTTTGCGTTAGGATGGAGTAAGCTTGCCCAGCACCTACTACCCTCTCAGCTTAGGCGACCGTGTCCAGAGGAGAGAACCTGTCAATAGGCTTAGTTAATAAACATAATGTTATAAAAAATTAACAATACGGCTTTCAGAAGGGTAAATCGACAACTATGGCATGTTTCAACCTCTTACATAATATAATTGACAATTTAGATAAGAGGAACTTGACCACAGTAATATTCTCTTGTGCGACGGATTGCCAATCTGTCATAAATTTATCCATATCGTCTCGCCGCCTATGACGGGGTCTGCCGGGTAATCTTTTTCCGTTGGTGGGTGTCCAAAAAGTTGTTGATTTGGCCCAAAATTTTTCTGGCATACGGCAGATATGGCCGGCCCAATACCACTTCAGTGTGACAGCTTTTTGGGTGACATCGACTGCTTGGGTTTTGGAACGTATTTCGGTATTCCGAATTCTGTCAGTAAGTCTGACCCCAAGAATACTTCGTTCCATGACAATGTCGTTACAAAAGCTTTAAGCTGTATGAAGCTTACTAAGTTTATAGTAGCTTGTAACTGTATGTTTACGACAGCTTTTATTCAGGCAAGCGTACGGTAAATAAATGTAGAGACAGCACAGTCTTGAAAAACTTAAATAAAATGTATTTTTTTCTCTTTCTGTTACTAGTCTACCTTAAGGTGAAAGGGTACCGGCGCTCTCTCCATACAAACGCAGTCGACTGTTTCCTCCTTGGATGGTACTAGCTTAAATATTATGTTTGTGCCATAAGCCTATAACTGCCATGACTATGCCCCTATGTTTTGGTTATTTTCATTTTCTATTTATCAAAGAAATAAATGGAGGCAAAGGTCATGGCAGTTATAAGTTTTATGCAACAAAAATATTTGCTCTAAATATGTACTCATTATCCGGAGGAAGACAGTCGAGTACGTTTGTATGGAGAGAGCCCCCAGTACCCTTTCCTCTTAAGATAGATAGATAACTTTATTTGTACAACACAGTAAGAACATAGAACACGATATACACAAAGCAAAGTAAAGTAATAGCTATAAAGTACAAGTTGCACAAATGGGCGGCCTTATCGCTTAAAGCGATTTATTCCAGGCAACCTTTGGGTGGAAAAGAAGCTATCAAGATCTGATAATTGAATCTATTCTTCTTCTTGTCTGTAAGAATCCATGGTTGCTAATGGCGTCTTTTTAGGGTTTTGTACCTCAAAAGGTAAAGAAAGGAACTCTTATAAGATCACTTTCTTGTCCGTCCGTCTGTCTGTCCATGTGTCACCACCGATTTCTTTGCCTTCATTTTGGATAGGCTTAAAAACTGCAAGAAATTTTCGTTTTTTATTTTAAATCAAATTTAATTTATTATTTTAGCTTGGGGCTAGGTGGCGATGTATGGAATGCCCTGCAATATTTATTTATTATTTATAAGTTTCAATAGTGATGTGTACATTTTGTATTCAGTTACTAAATAAGTACCTACCCAGTTTTCTTTTTAATGTAATGAATTTTTTTATATCAAAATTGAAGGACAGAAAAGACCTTCGTTTAATCTGTACACGTAAAACACTTTTAACAATTTAATTACTGTTTAATTTACTAAAGTAACAGTTTTAAGACTACTTTGTTAAAAAGGAACAAAGTTAGAGGTTTATTTTTATAACGAGTTACGGAAAACCCTTTATTTTGGTACATGACAGGGGTTTACTCTGAAAAGTTCCTGTAATTTGTTAAGCGCTTACGTGAGCTGAAAATTGCGAAGGTCAGGTCAATATTTAGGAAAAATGCTGAAGGGTTTTTTATTTTGTTTTAACTGGTTAAAAACACACATGAAGTGATTATGCAGCTTTTAATTTAATTTAACCAATACAAGCTTTTCGTTGGCAACATTATAAAAAACGGGCTAAGTGTGAGTCGGACTTGCGCACGAAGGGTTCCGGGGATATTCTGTTTTTAGGATTTGTTGTTATAGCAGCAACAGAAATACATCATCTGTGAAAATTTCAACAGTCTAGCTACCACGGTTCATGAGATACAGCTTGGGAGGCAGACAAACAGACAATATTCCTGAATTTTACACAGGAGTTTTTATGCGAGCTAATTTAGCTCTACATCATCATTCGAGCGATGTACTCGGTTGCATCCCTCTCGGGAGCCTGGGGTCGGCTTTCCTACTTTTACGCCTCCGCTTCGCACGAACTTCAGCATCCCGATTGGTAAGGCCATATTTAAGCTAATTTAGCTCTAAAGATAGGTATTTTCATAATTTCTATCCGGTGTAAATCCTCGGGACGTATTGGCTTGTAGAAATATATATATATAACTAAACAAGGACGTCTGTCATTCAATACCATTTACTTGACACAACCTTGACCTGGCCAAGCCATACTTATCAAATGATTGGGTATCGGCAGCTGATGTCAACGTGTTCATGTTTTCAGTTTGATTTAACTTGCAGATTCAGTTTAGTACTGAAATATAACTACACAAAGTAATGAAAAAACGAACGTGTGAATGTGGGACACGCGTTTGGAACAAAGTCCCTTTGCCTTCTCTTATTTTTGTTTTTTTTTTTGCTGTTGTTAAGCTATTACATAGCTTTTATCGCGGGCTTTGAGCGCGGGTACCGAATCAAAAAATTTCGTAACGAAAATAAAACCTAACACCCCCCACTCCGCCTACCATACAACGCTCGCTCGGCCGAGCGTTTGCTTAACTTGGATGTGTGTATATGGTACGACTGTACGAAGCTCGCACGATGCAATAGCTTTACCGCGGCAGTCCTCGAGTACCACACGTTTCTTTTACTCTTTTTTTTACAGGCGGTTGAGGGTCACTACTGCGAAAAAATGAATAGCCTATATTTTTGTAATCGGAAATTTTGCTCATGTTCAGTAAACAAACAACTTCTGTTATTTTTTTTTTAATTTTGAGGTTGTTTATATGAAAATCAGCTGTTCCTTACACGGAGAGGTCATTAACCTTAAGATTATACTCATTATTAGGACTATAGTTACCCTTTAAGTTTTTTTATCTACTGTTTTAAGTCTGAATGACCTTTATTTAAAAATATCAGCTAATTTTCAAATTAACAAAATCTCGAAATTTTCTAAAAAAAATGTTTGGAATTTCCAAAAGTTGTACAACAAAAGTTGTTTGTTTACTGAACATGAGCAAAATTTCCGATTACAAAAATATAGGCTATTCATTTTTTCGCAAAATTAACAGGTTTGATTCTTGGCTTTGCCACCTGATAGGTCTCCAAGCCACTAATATGTTCTGAATTACATAATTGCACAAAAAAAACTAAAGGAAACAAAATATAAAATAGATAGTAGCCGATTCGCAGACCTACAGCTGAACATGCATATAAAATTTCATAAAAATCGGTCAAGTCGTTTCGGAGGAGTATGGTAACTAACATTGTGACACGAGAATTTTATATATTAGAAGATTTATCGATTAGTTCCAAGTTCGAATGGGGGGAAGGCATCTGACGAGCACTCATAAATATATATACTCATATAATATATATATATATATATATATATATATACTCATATATATGAGTACCTATATATATTTATAATGTGGAAATTTTATTTTTCATTACTCATACTCCGAAAGTAGGTGTAAAGATGCCTGTGTAGAAAGAAAAACTTTCGGCCCTAGGGAGAATCGCTTTCACTGATAGCTGTCATGTCAAATTATGGCTTCGCACGGCTTGTGCTATGTGCTTGTAGCCAGTATCAGTATCATTACGCATTAGGAACTTCAAAAACCTAACCTCCTTGCTTTGCAAAACACTACATAATGTATAACCTCTTTGGTCTCAACCTTGTAAGAGGATCAGGTAATATGGAGTCTCTCATTCAATCTCGTTATTAGGAAGAATTTTATGTATTATTCGTAATGAAAAGCACAGTGTTTACCTCGGGTAAAAGACTCATTAAGTCCCTCGACCTAAACCGATCGAAACTCCGTCTCGGGGCTCAATGAGTGACTTTCACACCTAGGATAACAATGTACTAGTATATACTCGTAGTACTCATAGTACTGAGTATATACTTATATATATAAAATAAAATTTCCACCAAATGCTAGCTGTCTAACTGGTAGGCATCAGATGATCGATTACATATGAACTTTGTATTCAACCACTTATTTTTATGGATTGATATCGATGGGTGCCGCGTTTTGGTGGATGATGTCGTTTCATGTGACGATGACGTATTGGAAACCATTAACATAACCATCAATAATCATACAGGGTTATTGGTAATTATACTAGCAAGCTGTTGAGGGCTACTTCTGTGAACCTAAACAAACAACTTTTTTTCTACGACTTTTGAAATTTCCAAAACAAAAGTTGTTCGCCTAGACATTTAGAACAACCCCCTTTCGTATTAAAACCCCTTCGCTGAAACAAATTGTATACCTAGGTATGATTTAGGTATTAGGTAAAATCCTTATGTGCACGGTAACAGACAACATTTGTTCTATGGTATTGAAAAAGAGAAAAAAAATATGGAAATTTTGAGGTAAGGTTAATTCGAATCTGATCAGACTAAGAACAGTAGATAAAACTGAAAAAATAAGTACAATTTTAAGGTTAATGACCTCTCCGTGTAAGGAATAGCTGATTTTCAGGTAAATTCCATACAAGTAAATTAAAAGCCTGGTACGGGACCAGTTCCAAAACTTCGGTTCTATAGACGGCCGAAGCGAACCTATCTGTAAAATTCTCGAAAAAATGTTTAAATTTCCAAAAGTGGTAGAACAAAAGTTGTTTGTTTAGGTGCACAGAAGTAGCCCGCAACGGCTTGCTAGTATAATCACCAATAACCCCGTATGTATACTTATTGAATGCGGGGTGGTAGTTCAACTACTCTGTCCAACTAGGTTAACTACGGGAATTCGAAAATCTCCGCAGTCCTACTATTTATACAAATTTGGATCACGACCCCGATAAGTAATTAGGAGGCTCGTGGTCCAGTTTTCTCTATACATATATAATGCTTGGTCCTGAATGACTGACTGACTGACGGATCAACGCACAGCCTATACCGCTGTTCGTAGAGACCTGAAACTTGGTGGGTATGTTCTTTGTATGACGTAGGCATAAGATAAGAAAGGGTTTTTCGAAATTCTATCCCATAGGGGGTGAAAATGAGGGGAGGGGGGAAAGTTTGTATGATACACTGTGGTTCCCTGGTCAAATACTATTAGAAACATTTTCGACTTCTACGCGGACGAAGTCGCAGGCACAAGCTAGTCTGAAATAAATGAAAACATGATGGCCAGGCAATTATTAAGCATATAACCACAAATAAAAACTTAATATGATACTTTTCATTGTTCATTTTTTTTGTGTAAGTATATTTATTAGGTCTGAGAATCCCAGCTGGTCGTGCACCAATGTATTTTTCTTGAGAAAAATGTATGTGCGCTAATTGACATTGCTCTTACGGTGAAGGAAAACATCGTGATGAAACTTGCGGCTTAGTTGGCTCCAGAAGTATTGACATGTTCTCTCCTCTGGACACGGTCGACTAGCACGCAGTACCTACTGGTGCTGGGCAAGCCCACTCTATCCTCACGTAAAATGGACTCAATCAAAAAGAGTCTAGCTGCGGAAAAAAGCCCATATACATACATAGGTCTGAGAATCGAACAACGTCTATTTTGTTTCCTTTTCTTTTTTTTTGTATAAGTATGGCAAAACAACCTTTGCCGTGACAGCTAGTTTTTAATAAAATATGACAATGTGCCACTGAGTAACAGGCTTGTAAAAATAATGTAGGTATTTGAAGAATCAGAACTTTAACCATTAATAAAGCCTTACGAGATAAACACAGAACTAAAATTGTAATATAAACACTGATAAAAAATACCACAATATTACCTGTACATTGGTCACAGCAGGCGGGATCAGATCTTCAACAACCCTGGAACTTCTGCTGCCTCTTTCACTCTCATCCTCAGAATCAGAGGCGTGAAACGACCCAGGATTGGGATCACTAAGCCGAAGCTTGAGGCAGTCTCGACGCATTTTGATAGCTTCGTTCACACCGAAGTTCGAAACAGTAAACTTCTCTGTATTTCTAAGCAGTTCCGATGCATCATAAAACGTTTGAGAGAAAGCTTCTCTTAATCCAAAGTGTAACACAGTAATTTGTACCACCAATCAATCAGTAAGCTTCGCTCGATCCTAGAGCAGTACCGATTCATTTTTTTAATAATTTTTCTTCTTATTTCGTATCCGTATGTTTTTAAATATTTCAATTAATTTTTAAAATAGGTCCTTTATATTTATTTATTTAATTTTGGTTTAGTTCTTTGGTTTCGATTTAGGAATGTTTTCACTCACTTTTTTGATTCATTGTTTTTATATTTGTGATTCTGTTTTCTGTGTGAAGAGTGTTACAAAATTTATATTCCTAGATAGATAGATATATAGATAGATAACTTTATTTGTACAACACAGGAAAAAACAGAACACTATATACACAAAGCGAAGTAACAGCTAGAAAGCATAAGTTGCACAAATGGGCGGCCTTATCGCTGAAAGCGATTTATTCCAGGCAACCTTTGGATGGAAAAAAACTGATTCAGCTTTAATGATTAGATTCCTACTGTATGGAAATATGAATAAAGCGATTTTATTATATTAAATTGCAAAGTTTGTACTCTTTTCACGGTTATTAGACTCTAGATATTTCCATGCAAAGTACATAGTGTAGATAATGCATAGTGCATTGGTTACTCTTATAGAGAGTGTATTATTTACTTTAATGCAAATGAAATCACGGTAAGCATCTATAGTGATATTATAAAGTTTGGTTGTTTGAACGCGCTAATCTCAGGATTCTCTCTACTAGTTCGAATTAAAAAAACTTTTTGTGTTGGATAGTCCATTTGTCGAGGATGGCTATAGGCTATTTTAACATCAGGAGTTACGCGGGTGAATACGCAGAGCGCTGCTAGTTTGGTAATATAAATAAGTAATATATATAAATATTTTTTGAAAATATATACCACTTTATAAATTATCCAGGACAAACTATTTGATACATTAGAAGTTTTTTCACACAAAAATCAAATACTTAATAACACCACAAGAACAGTGCAACACAATACAATGTCTAGAATAACCTAATCAATACACGGCCTTGCTACTAACAATAAAGCCGGTTATACAAGCGGTGACAACGTCATGTAACCGAGCCCTTAGTGTCGGGTTACACTATAACCTTCTAGCCGAAAATGTTGTATTATCTTGGAGGTAAATGGAGACTAAATACTTTTAGATTGACTGATGGAGACGACCAATTCATTGTTTGCCTTTCAGGCGTATTTAGAAGCCAAAAGCTAAGACTTTTCGCATATTACTAGTGTCTTTATCCGAATGTGGTGAAGCTAAAAGGAAGATGTTTATGTTCAAAAATTTTAAATTCCCATCATTCCCTAAATTGGCTTGAATATCAACTCGGGGAATAATGCCACGCCGAATTCCCACTATCCCCAATTTGGAGGATAGGTAGTATTTGGTTATCTGTTATCATGATCATATATTATAAACTTCTTATCATAATTTGATGATAAGAAGGCCATCACTTTGATGGGTGACCAATTAGTAGTGTGGCAAAAAAATATTTTCGTGAGCTCCTCCGTGCTTCGGAAGGCACGTTAAGCCATTGGTCCCGGTTGCTACCTCTAGTAGCAGTCGTTAGGTCAAGTCAGAGGCCTTATGGCGACCTGAAAACTCTAACAATAGGTGAGCCACACCGCTATACGAGAAGATCATAATTAGACGAATAAGGTTTTTAAAAGCATTTTGATTGTTCGCTGGGCATAAGCTAAGAAACTACAAGAAATTATCTCCTTTAAATTATACAAAAATGTAGTAAAATAACTCGCCTACAATGTAATAATGAACAATTTAAGTCATCGGCGACAGGCATTTTGCGTTTGACCTTAAATAGAAAAGTCTGCATTAGCCTTTTTAAAGGTCTGTTTTAAATTAGGTCACTATTTTTGCAACTATTTGTGATTCTCTTTGTTATCAAAAGAATATGAAATAAGGGATTTTGTTCTGTATTAAAATGTTGTGTAGCTTTCTACTTAGCAATGTACAATCAGGCAGCAAAAATACAGACCTGCCGTAGAGCTCAAAAATTCACGATTCTAAGGTCCTGCTTGAGTTGAAATTTAAAGTATTAAGACTCATGAATTGATTAAACAAACATTATTAGAATGAAAACATTAAAATAGTATAAGTTTTAGAACTCTGTGTTGAGTCTACAGTCATATTTGACGACCCAAATGGCACAATGGTCGCCATGCCGCTGCCGGACTGCCAAACACAGGGTTGCGGGTTCGAATCCCGCCTCAGACATGTATTTATGCTTAGATATTTGTCTGTGGTCTGGTTTTTTCTATGTATTATAAGTATATATTTACAAAAGAAAAGTAGGTATATGAGTAGTATATCCGTTGTCTAGCACCCATAATACAAGTCTAGTTACTTAGCTTGGGGCTAGATGGCGATGTGTGGAATGTACTGCAATATTTATTTAGTTATGTTGCTGACTGTACAAGGTTCAAAATCTATCTTCTATAATATTTACTACTATCTTTTACATATTTTTAACCGACTTTAACCAAAAGGAAAGGATATTTTTTTATGTATGTTCGTTCCTAATCGATAGATAGTTGGAGTTTTGAAATAACACATAGATGTATGGTTACTAAAGCTTTCGAAGTGTTAGTTATTTCACGCAGAATAACCTAAAAAATTTTGAACTGGCATTAAAAAAATTACACATGCTACCCTCAGTTCTTTGCTGTCTGTACATATTCTACACATTGCTTAGTAAATTCTCCCACGGGATTGGGCGAAGCTAACATTTTGTATACTCATTGCAGAAAACTTTAGTGCCGTCATAATATTTATATTTGAAAGTTAATTACAGTGAAAGTTTTAGCGTAAAACTCAAGGGAGATCCCGCAAGCAAGAGATTCAAGTTTCTAATTAAATTAAATAGTAATTAGTTAATGTTCCTGCAAAGAGAATAATTACTCTATTATGTATTTCTATATATCCCTGGAGCGATGTTGGCCTGGTTGTAGACACCTTCCCCCTTATTCCAAAACGAGGTTTAAGGATAGTCCGAGGTGTGGATCTAAACCTTATATTTAGACATAGATTTACTAATAAACACTATTCCTAATAATCTATAGGGATAGAGATAAATTATAGTTCACGAGTAAATCTGTGTCTAAACCTAAGGTTTAAATCCACACCTCGGACTATCCTTAAGCCTCGTTTTGGAATGAGGGGGTTCGACTTTCCTTTCCTTTCGTGGGTTTAAATCCCGACCTGCGCATGCACAGTGTACTTATTAATTTTTCAAAAATGAAAAATGTCTGTGCGCTAATTGACATTGCTCTTACGGTTAAGGAAAGGTGGCTTCCTGAGAGCCGCGGGTTCCTTAGTTGACTCGAGACTTACTAGTTCTTTTCTCTAGACATAGTCGACTAAGCTGAGAGGTGTTATGCATACTCACGCAAAAAACCCAACTAAAGTCGTCTAGTTGCAGAAAACAGCCCGTATACAAGTACCAATACAACGCAACTGTCAGTCAAGTGACGTAACAACATCCGTCTTCATGACAGATGTCAAGACAAATTCAATTTGCACCGTTAATTAATAATTAAGTGCTGTCAGACCACCCATAATCTATTAAGCGAGTGATAAATTAATTTTAATTACTTTACGTAGTGTTTTATCTGAGTAGGTAAACTACTGTAGGTATGACATCTTGGGAACTTTGACATTGTTTTCTGTAATCATTTTAAATACTGCGCAGATAATTATAAAGCACAATAATATATGAACCAAACCGACCAATCGCTCTGGAAGTTTTTGGGGGAGGTCTATGTTCAGCAGTGGACGTCATTTGGCTGTTTATGATGATATGATGATTATATGAACCAATAAGAAAATAGCTTTCGCCTGCAAAAACAGTTGTTAAATTTTGTTGTGGGTACAATTTGTAGGGAAGTGCTCCTTCTATATTTTGGTATAATTTAAAAACGAACATTCCTTGTCGTTTCGAACCTTAGGAAAAAAGACGACTGACTTCGAGTGGTAGAATAGATCCGTCAAAGTCTAAAAACAAACCAGGTCAATAAATACCTATCTTTATTTATACCTTCCAAATGGAATAGACCAGTCTGATTCTGAATACAGAACAATTCCTTCCTAATGAAATAGACTAATCTAAGTCTGAATACAAAGCGATACCTTCCAAATGGAATAGACCATTCTACTTCAAAGTCTAAAAACAAGAATCACACACACCTTTATGTCTTAACACAAAGCAAGTTAATTATTACCTAGATACCTTTCTAATGGAATAGACCAGTCTACCTCTAAGTCTTAACACAAGAATCATACACACCTTTATGTCTTAACACAAAGCAAGTTAATTATTACCTAGATACCTTCCTAATGGAATAGACCAGTCTACCTCTAAGTCTTAAACACAAGAATCACACACAATCTACGTCTAAGTTTTAACACAAAGCAAGTTAAGTATTACCTAGATACCTTCCTAATGGAATAGACCAGTCTAAGTCTGAACACAGAGTAAGTCAATTGTTACCTAGATACCTTCCGAATGAAATAAACCAGTCTACCTCTAAGTCTTAACACGAAGCAAGTTAATTATTACCTGGATATCTTCCTAGTGGTATAAACCAGTCTAAGTTTGAATACAAAGCGATTATTAAGCTTCCAAATGGAATAGACTAGTCTAAGACTGAACACAAAGCAAACCAATTCTTACCTAGATACCGTACAAATGAAATAGTCATGTCTAAGTTTGAATACAAAGCGATTCCTAAGCTTCCAAATGAAATAGACCAGTCTAAGTCTGAACACAGAGCAAGTCAATTGTTACCTAGATACATTCCAAATGGAATAGAGCAGTCTATAAATATATCAAATAATAAATTTTCTCTCTAACCAGTGTTATTGAAATCTAAAGTTATTATTAGAATCTCTGCAGCGCATTCATCTTCATAATTTGATGCGAAACAAATGGTCGTAATCATAGATATAGTATAAGCTGTTGCCCGCGACTTCGTACGCGTTGTGGTTCTGTTTTACGTACTAAATTCTTCCTCTTGAATCACTCTATCTATTAAAAAAAACCGCATCAAAATCCGTTGCGTAATTTTTTAAGAGATAAGCTTACGTAGGGAAAGGCAGACAGCGGGAAGCGACTTTGTTTTATGAATATATATATACGGTTATTTATCGTAAAACTAGCTATGAACCGTGGTTTCATTTGTATATTATGGTATTTACTATCAAGTTTCCCTCTCCGCATTCTCCATGACTTCATATTCATTAATGTCAAAGTCAAAATATCTTTATTCAGTTTGGTCATTCACATGAAATCACGTTGAAACGTCAAAACTAAGTTAGGAAGTGTGCCTTCGTTATTGATGAATATGTACAAATATGCCAGCTCTGCTAACCGTGGGAAGCCAGGGCGGGTCGCTAGTTTTTTATATTAGAAGCAGAGATGCAATATGGATGTTACATACCTAAACCCATCTTTGCGGCAACTACACAGAATAATAATATGATACAAAACATTTAAAAAAATCAAATTTGACCTTATGTGAACTTCAATTTTGACGTCATAACGGTATATATAATTTAAAAAATTCACAATAAGTGTGACGTCATGCCTTACGTTATGTTATTGACAAGGTAACCATAGCAACGTATTGAGGTATGCAAAATGGTAATGTCAACGATATTATTGACAAGGTAACCATAGCAACGTATTGAAGTATGCAAAATGGTAATGTCAACGATATTATTGACAAAATAACCATAGCAACGTATTGATGTATGCAAAATGGTAATGTCAACGATATTATTGACAAGATAACCATAGCAACGTATTGATGTATGCAAAATGGTAATGTCAACGATATTATTGACAAGGTAACCATAGCAACGTATTGAAGTATGCAAAATGGTAATGTCAACGATACAAAAGAGTTCATAAGACGTTATCACGTAAAAAAATCGTCCGTAAACCGACTTTATTTTGGTTAAGATTCATTTATTGAAGAATGTAAGATAGTAAAATTGAGTATTAAGAAAAAACGTTATGTTTTTTAAATATGTTAACCTACAAATAGAAAATTTTGAAAAGAAAACTCCGATCTCACTTCAGAAGTGACAAGCGGAAAACTTTATTTACAAGCTATTGCATAGCTTTGCGGGCTTTAGGCGGCGATCGAATAAAAAATTTCGTAACGAAAATAAAACCTAACATCCCCCACTCCACTTACCATGTAGCTCGGCCGAGCGTTCGCTTAACGTGTATGTATATGGTATGACTGTGTGAAGCTCGCACGATGCAATAGCTTTACTGCGGCAGTCCCCGAATTCCACACTTCTTTAAATGCTTTTATTTAACTTGCAGTGTATGTATGTATGTTCGGGTGGAATCTTTCAACTTAATTTTGATCCACTTCCCTGTTACCAATTGAGCTGAAATTTTGCATACATGTGTAAAGCTGGTGACAATGCAATATTTTTTTTATCACAGTTGCTCATAAAGTGGATCTTATTCAACGGCTTTTAGGCTCATAATCCAACATATTATGCACGCGTGCGTTTTACATTGCCAACCTAGTGCTGTAAAGTTATCCCGATAGGTTAAATACGTATCTTACTGCTAATTACATACTGTTTTGATGTATAAAAAAGGTAGGTACCAAAGAGTTTTTTAGCTAGCAAAAATGGTTGTCTCTAAAGTCGGTTTACGAACGAAAATTTTACGTGTGACTTAGAAAACGATTAAAAATTGAGTTGTTTATTTTTTGTTTTTTCTTTACTTAAATATATTGTTTTTCCGTAACATTGTATTTTGTTCTTAACCCCCGACGCAAAAACAAATAGAAAAAACCCTAAAAATATTGTATGTCAGACGAGGCCGTATAGGTTAAAAGTCTTTAGCCTGGCCTTTTCGGAGCATAATTAACAAAAAATATTGCCTTAAAAAAATGTAAACATAGACTTATCACAAATATTTTGTTTTCTTTTCAAGTATTTTCTTTTATTCGCAACTGTGATAAAAAACGTCGTACGATATACGTGTGGAATTGATATTTGAATCTTGGCTTCTTTAACACGCTCGCTGCCGCTCGCGCGTCATAAACCGCTTCTATGCAAAGATCAATTTACCACACTTATATCGTAATGTACTATTTACGCATCCTACCACATTGTGCGTAAGTATTTGACCTTCTTTCGTGCGTATTTGACCCAAAAGTAGGAACGTATATACCTACATTAATATTCGATATGTTTAGCTATCAATTTCACTTCATCCTTTATTACAAATGAAATAAGGTTGATTTTACGAAATTCAGTAATCATAGCTGAAAGAGAAATAATTTGAAATTGACCTTTCGCTGAATTGAACGTGAAAGGGTTTCCCTTCTCTACTAATTAAGTCCTGTATTTTGATGAAATCCTTTAAAATTTATTCATTGCGAGAACTTCGAGAAAGCTCTGAACTTTCAAGGAAAAAATAGAAATTATGTGGAAACGATTTCGATAACCATGCAGTTGCTTTGGTACAATTAAATCAAGTAAAACAAGTGTATTTAAATAAATAAATAAATATTGCAGGACATTCCACACATCGCCATCTAGCCCCAAGCTAAGTAACTACACTTGTGTTATGGGTGGTAGACAACGGATGTACTGCTTATATACTTTTCTTTTGTAAATATATACTCATAATACATAGAAACAGCCAGACCACAGGCAAATATCTAAGCATAAATACATGTCTGAGGCGGGAATCGAACCCGCAACCCTGTGTTTGGCAGTCCGGCATGGTGCCCATTGTGCCAAAAAGTAAAATAAAATAAGTCAGTGGAGTTCGTAAAACGTATTTTATCTAATGGCAATGTAGCTAATCCAACCATTTTGTTACAAGGTTAAGGTTGAAATAGCTACATATTATTTTTTTACATCCGTTACACATTGTGACGTTACATTTGATTATTTCAAGTGACTCCTTCTAGTTTAAAGACGTCAAAATGTTATCTCTGCTTTACATTTTTGCACTATTATTAAATGCATGGTTTAAAAAATCAATCTTGTTATGCAGGTAACCTGACTGTTATGTGAACTAATTGAAATGAGATTATCCTTGAAATATTGCAGTAGTATTATGGAAAACCATTTTCTTGAAACCTCATAACTGAAACTGTAATTTGACCTAAATACAGGGTTATTGGTAATTATACTAGCAAGCCGTTGAGAGCTACTTCTGTGCACCTAAATAAACCACTTTTGTTTTACGACTTTTGGACATTCGAAAAAAAATATGAAAATTTTGAGGCTACGTAAATGCGAAAAACAGCTGATTTTTTAAAACAAAGGTCATTCAGACCAAGAACAGTAGATTAAATATGAAAAACAAGTAAAATTTAACGTTAATGACCTCTACGTCTATGGAACAAACAGCTGATTTTCAGGTGAACCTAACCACAAAATCAAAAAAAAGTTCGAATAAGTCGCAGGTGCATAGTCCCATGACTATGCCCCTGCGACTTATTCGAACTTTTTTTTTCAGTTATAGTTTTTATGACACAAAAATATTTGTGCTAGTGTCATTATCCAGGGAGGAAACAGTCGACTACGTTTGTATGGAGAGAGCGCCGGTACCCTTCCAACTTAACACGGTCACTGCGAACTCAGATTTATGCTACCTGCTGCAATTGCGTTACGAGGTCTAAAAGATTTCGTTATAGTCTTCTCCTAATCACGGCGCGAGGTTCTTTAGATATCGTACGGACTGCTTGCTTAATATCTAATTATTTTTATGGAAACAACTAAAAATATATATTTTTTTGTACGTATCGGTAGATTTTAGATATATCTATCAACATGTCAGCTCGCCCGACGATCAAAGAAAAAATAGATACAAAATAAATAAAACAAAATGACGAGACCTCCAAGATCTCGTAATGCACTGAATGTAAGAAAATCACGAGACCTTTTAGACCGCGTCACGCACATGTGTTTAAATATCGACAAAAACAATAGTGATGGGATTTAACGAAAAATGCGTTATCGAGAATCAATCATTTTTATTATCTGGTACACAAACATAAGTAAGTTAAATCAATGTTTTTCGTTGAAACAAGTTAAACACAAAGTTTTATTGCATCCGATGCAGAATCCTTTGATTTGTTTTACTTTTTTATCCGCCTCTCTACTTGTCATTGTTCGTCTTGCTTTCTCATAGCATCCAGTACAGCGTCTTTTCTTATCACTTATTATATACTTATGTTCAGTAACGACTTTTTTATCACAGTTGCTCATAAAGTGGATCTTATTCAACGGCTTTTAGGCTCATAATCCAACATATTATGCACGCGTGCGTTTTAGATTTGTTAACTAGTGCTGTAAAGTTATCCCGAAAAGGTAGGTACCAAAGAGTTTATAACTAGCAAAAATGGTTGTCTCTAAAGTCGGTTTACGAACGAAAATTTTACGTGATAATGACTTAGAAAACGATTAAAAATTGAGTTGTTTATTTTTTGTTTTTTCTTTACTTAAATATATTGTTTTTCCGTACCATTGTATTTTGTTCTTAACCCCCGACGCAAAAACAAATAGAAAAACCCTAAAAATAATGTATGTCACACGAGGATGTATAGGTTAAAAGTCTTTAGCCTGGCCTTTCCGGAGCATAATTAACAAAAAAATATTGCCTTAAAAAAATGTAAACATAGAGTTATCACAAATATTTTGTTAATTATTATTTTGTTTTCTTTTCAAGTCTTTTCTTTTATTCCCAACTGTGATAAAAAACGTCGTACGATATACGTGTGGAATTGATATTTGCATCTTGGCTTCTATAACACGCTCGCTGCCGCTCGCGCGTCATAAACCGCCTCTATGCAAAGATCAATTTACCACACTTATATCGTAATGTACTATAGTGGCATTTTGATTGTTTACAAAAGGAACTCCGGTAAATTTCTCAATTATAGATTGAAAGAATACTTTCTTTGGCATATATTTCTCATGTTTCTTGTTATAGATGACCCATGCATTTACTAAAGAGGTTCCGAAAATTAATTCCAACATTAGTTTCCGAAACCATTTTAATCCTCGCTTTAAAGTACTGTAGTAGGAAGACATTTGATCGCTGTAGTCAATCCCCTTTTTGCTGTCATTATAAGAAAATATACATCCCGGCTTCTTTATAGATTCTTCCCTACCTCGTCTGGTTCTAGTTTTAGTTTGTAGCTTAGCATCATGATTTTTGGATGTGCTAATCATTAAAACCTGTCTCTTGTCCATCCATTTTATTACTCTCACTCCTTTTCTTGTCATTTTTCCAATAACTTCGCCTTTTTTAATTTTTTTAGCGACAACAGATTTAGGTAAACCTCTTCTATTTGATCTAAGAGTTCCACACAAATAGGTTTTTTTCTTCAATAATTCTTCAGCCAGATCTACAGAGTTATAATAATTATCTGTTATCACTATTTTTCCTTCATATTCTAAGCCTTCTATTAATCTCAATACCGTTTTCATACCATGATCCTTTTCACGGCCATTTACACCTTTTCCTGTATAAACTATTATGTTAAATGTGAATCCATCAACCGTGCACAACTTGTAAAGCTTCACTCCATATTTGTGAGATTTGTTCTTAATGTATTGCCGAAACTGAAGTCTTCCTCGCCACGGTACCATAGTTTCGTCAATAACAAGAACTTTTCCAGGCACCGTGATCTTACGGAATTCGTCAATCAGCATCTCGTATACGTCACGTATTTTATGTAATTTATCTGTTACTTCACCTTCTCTTTGTTTGCTGAAATGCCAAAACTTTAAAATCATAAGGAACCTATCTCTCTTCATTACGCTTGTAATATATTCGTTTCGATACATTGGATTTTTACACCAATAATCATTAATATGCGGTACTTTTACCAAACCCATAACAAGGATGATTCCAAAAAACTTCAGCATTTCATCTCTATCAGTAGGCTTCCATGATTTGACACGAGAATTACACTTCAGGTCTGATCTAATTATAAAATTTCCAGCATATGAGTTCGTTTCAACAACCATTTTATCCAAAATTTCGTCCGTGAGAAACAGTCTAAACATCTAATCTGGGGTTTTAACATTATCTGGTACGTTATATTTACATTCATGCGGGTATTCTTCAAAATCCGGTACATTATTGTTTATATCAATCCATGCTTCGTCTTCCGTGTTGTTTTCTTCAATTTGTTCCGTATTGTTGAGGTCAGTTTCGTTGTTCAAATATAAATTTTGCTCGTCACTATCTGAATCACTTTGTATACCGGTAATATCGGAGTCACTTACTGAGGAATTACTAGGAACATAACTTTCATCGTCTGAATCAATGTCTGAAATGGAATTATTTTGCGCGACTGGTCTATTGTCGGATATATTATCGTCTTGGTTAATTTCAATACTACGTTCTGAAATAATATTAGAAGGAGGAGATAATTGCATATTTTTCGTGGAATTTGATGACATGGTAACGTTGTCTTGCTTTTTATCTGAATCTGGTTGACTTTCTAATTCATTTGAATTGTTTGAAATAGTTTTTTCGTTTCCTTCTGATGATCTATCAAAGTTCAAATAAGTGCTAAGTTTTTCTTCAATTATGTTTTTCTTTTTAGATTTTGGGGTAGATAGTAGTTCGGCAATCTTTTGTTCATCAAACGACTCATCGAGGACAATCATGTTTGATACTGAAATATTGCTTAGAGAACCAAATTCTGAATGACTTTCACTCAAGGGCTTGAGCGGTACATCGTCATTTTTAGATGAATTTGAATTTTATATGAATATTGTCTCGTTCTTTGGTGCTGGGATTACGATATGCTCCAAAATTTTGATTTTATTAGTTCGTAAATCTAGACCTTCTTGTACTATTTTAGTTGTACGAGATGGCAATAATTCTGCTGAATCATCGACTATGTTGCTGTTTGTACTACATAATTGAGGGTAGTTTGATAAATGAGAATCGGAATTTCTCACATCTTTGTTTTGCTGATATGGGATGTAACAGTTGTAAGTTCTTGATAAGTGCGTCCAGAACTGGGGCTAACAATAACATTTTCACATTCGGACCTTGGAACACGTTGAAACACTTTTCGATAAAGCGAGTGTGATTTTTGAGAATTATTTTTCGTCACTTCATTTGAATCACTATGATTAGAAAATGATAATTCCAGGATTCGCCGTGATCTTTTACGGCTACTACTTTGGTCAGTATCCATGATAGCGTAAAAAAGCACTTGCACTCTTGAAAAGTTGACACAACACTAATTAATTTATGAAGAAGTTTCGTACGAGATTTTCACGAGATCTAATGAGTCTCGAATCGCACTAATTGCAATTTTTTACTATCTGGTCGTTACGAGACCTATAAGATATCGTACGTTTTCATTGATGAAAATACAACATATAAAGTATTTATGAATGGGGGACTAAAGCATCTCACTCTAACTCAAAAATAATCCAAAAAAAATCATAGGTCAAAACGGGATAGACATACAATTTTGCTTGCGCCACGAAGCCATAACTCTTACGAATACTATTAGATCTCGTAACGCAGTGAACGTGTTAAAACTATATTTTTTTAAATCGATCGACAAAAGGATTACTCTCCCTAACTATCTACTTTTAGTTACCTTAAAGTTTTTTTTCTTGTTATTTGACCATTAATATCAAGGTTTTCAAAAAGTGGCTCTTTATTACCCGCTGGTGCGGTCAGAGTCAAAATTCCAGATCAACTCAAGTAAAATTCTAAGGTTTTGCTCGAGTTCAAGTTGAAAGTCTCATAAATTTACTAGACAAATATTTTTAGAACGGGAGGCTCACAGCTAAGCGACGCTCGCTGATCGTTTACGGTCGTGTGGGTTAAGCGACGCCTGGCGCGGTCATTATCGATGGTGACCAATTAGTAGCGTGGCAAATATGTGTTTTCGTGAGCCCCTCCGTGCTTCGGAAAGTACGTCTAGTAGCAATCGTTAGGTCAAGCTAAAGGCCTTAGGGCGATCTGAAAACTCTAACAATAGGTGAGCCACACCACTATACGAGAAGAAGAGTTAGATTAAAAACATTCCTGCGATAGTAATTTTAGAACTCTACGGTGAGTCTGCAATTCTGACTTTGACCGTACCGTATAATTCAAACACAAAATTAACCAAAACTTAATTTTTTTTATTCAATAAGTGTCATACAGTGCATTACATCACTTTGAAACGTCTTTAGAATTAGTTGGGATGTGTGCCTTCGGAACGCGCCCACCAATGAGAAGAAGGCACAAGAAACTCATGGGGTTTTTTTTCTTTTTTGTGATCATGCTCACAAAGGTCAAGATAACAAATATTTTTAAAGATATTTTTGAAATGGAGCAATTAAAGTTATGTCCATGGGTCCTTACCATTAAGGTACGACGAAGTATCATAATTCAAGTTCTGACTGACAGATATCCAAACGCAAAGCAACCGCTGGCCATAGAGACACGAAATTTTCAGGGTGCTTTCTTTGTGAAATGTTCGCCATCCCCTATGAAAGGGTTTTTTGTAATTCCATCCTTAAAAGGGTGAAATGACGGACGAAATACGGGCAGAAGTTATAACCTCAAAAAAGGATTTTAAGCTACAATTTTTTTTCTAATGAAGTAATCAAAAACGGGCATTCGGGATGTTTTTGTTTTAATTTTTTAGAGCTCGATAAATGGTGCAAGCACCATTTTCTAGAGACTGGACTTATTCTGGGTAGATCTTGAATGTTAGAGTCTGATTAAATATCCCCCGACGCAAAAACGACGGGTGTTATAAGTTTGACGTGTCTGTGTGTGTGTGTGTTTGTCTGTGGCATCGTAGCTCCCGAACTGATGAACCGATTTTGATTTAGTTTTTGTGGTATTAACTTTAGTTATCTACCTAAATAAAGATTTTTCTTTATTTTTAAAAATTAGTTAGATAAGTAGCGAATCACTCGCTAAAACCAAATAAGGAAAGTGACCTCATAATTCTATAAATATAAAATTCGAAGTCCTTACTGACTGAATGATATATCAACGCAAAACTCAAACCAAGGCAATAATTTGCCACCCAGGTATATGACTTACAAATCCGCTGTAAAAGATTTTTTGAAAATTCACCATCGTCAAAATCGCGAATGAAAGCCCAGGTTGATGACCTACGTTGTAATATGTAACGGATGTTGATGAAAAATTAAATCAGGCTTTCCGGAAACTATTATTTAGTAATTAAATCTCTGGTTACTTCACTTTTTTGTATTTATAATGTTAAATATGTATGTCTTCTTCTATTTATCTATACTTATATTAAAAAGCTGAAGAGTTTGTTTGTTTGTTTGTTTGAACGCGCTAATCTCTGGAACTACTGGTCCGATTTGAATGATTCTTTCAGTGTTGGGTAGTCCATTTATCGAGGAAGGCTATAGGCTATGTTTTTTTTTTCAAAATTAGGGATCCGTAATAAAATTGCTATTTTGTAACACAAGGTGTAAAATCGAAAACCTATTTTTTCGTGCGCTGCAAAAACTATTGACAATAGAACAAAATGATGTACTACGGGTTTGTAGATCCCATTAAGACCTACAAAAAAGTCAGCGAGAACATATATCTAGCTATCATGGTTTAATCACCATAACCGATTTTGTGTTCAAAATAATTATTAAATCGTCTGAAGAAAAAACTACGTTAAATATGTATCGTAATATTATAGTACATTACGATATAAGTGTGGTAAATTGATCATTGCATAGAGGCGGTTTATGACGCGCGAGCGGCAGCGAGCGTGTTATAGAAGCCAAGATGCAAATATCAATTCCACACGTATATCGTACGACGTTTTTTATCACAGTTGCGAATAAAAGAAAAGACTTGAAAAGAAAACAAATTAATAAAAAATATTTGTGATAACTCTATGTTTACATTTTTTTAAGGCAATATTTTTTTGTTAATTATGCTCCGGAAAGGCCAGGCTAAAGACTTTTAACCTATACATCCTCGTGTGACATACATTATTTTTTAGGGTTTTTCTATTTGTTTTTGCGTCAGGGGTTAAGAACAAAATACAATGGTACGGAAAAACAATATATTTAAGTAAAGAAAAAACAAAAAATAAACAACTCAATTTTTAATCGTTTTCTAAGTCATTATCACGTAAAATTTTCGTTCGTAAACCGACTTTAGACCGACAACCATTTTTGCTAGTTATAAACTCTTTGGTACCTACCTTTTCGGGATAACTTTACAGCACTAGTTAACAAATCTAAAACGCACGCGTGCATAATATGTTGGATTATGAGCCTAAAAGCCGTTGAATAAGATACACTTTATGAGCAACTGTGATAAAAAATCTTTATCAAAATTGAGCATTATGTTATCAAGAGTATGTAGAAGTAAAATACTTTTTGTTTCATCTCAATCGGATATTTCGTTTAAAAGTTATCACGTGTGTAAGATGTTAAGAGTTGGTACCTATTAATGAGTTATGGGCCATAGAGTTTTTTATCAACATAAAATCCTGTAATAATCTTTTTCGAAATATATTTGTTGATGATTGTAAGTATCTTCTATCTTTGAAGAGTATCCTATCCTACTAATATTATAAATGTGAAAGTTTGTGTGTGTGTTTGTTACACGTTCACGCTAAAACTACTGAACCAATTGCAATGAAATTCCTGGCCTGGATTAACATATAGGCTACTTTTTATCCCGATATTCCCACTTATTATTTAGTTACGCTCCGCGGTTTCACCCTCGTAAATCCCGATCCCGTAAGAAACCAAAATTAAAAGTAGCCTTAAAGCCTTCCTCGATAAATGGACTATACAACAAAAAAATATTTTTTCAATTCAAACCAGTAGTTTCCGAGATTAGTGCGTTCAAACAAACTCTTCAGCTTTATAATATTAGTGTACATTTGAACACCATGTAAAACTACATTCTAGGAATAAATGAATTTAATTTGTATCAAACCCTAGTTCTTCGTCACCCATTGTAGCAGAAACTACCATTGAAGTCCAATAGTCCATGACGTTTGAAAGATGTGCCACCAGTACTGGATTATGCGATCAAAATTTATACATATTCATCAAAATTAACGACATGGCAGACCATTACTTCGACATTTTTGGTTTAAACTGAATGTCGAATCGAAACCAGCTCAGCTGTTCTTAAATTAACTCTATTGACAGACAGATGTAATAAACGACATCTTTTATTACTGCCACTAGCTGATCTCGTTTTACTCGCGCAATTCCCGATCCCGTGGGAATATCACGACGAAAATAGTCTACGTGTTATTTTAATATTTTATCTATGTGTATTTAAAATTTCGTCTATATTCGTCCATTCATATAAGCGTGAAGGAGTTCCAAACTTTTACATCTTTTTAATAAAATTCAAAGTCTTGACTGACAGACAGACTGTCAACGCACAGCTTAAGCGGACTCAAACTTGGCACATATGTAGCTATTATGACGTAGGTATTTACTAAGAAAAGATTTTGGAAAATTCAATCCCTACGCGGACGAAATCGCGGGTGAAAGCTAGTCTTAATAAAATGCGTAAGTTTGTTACCTCTCCAATTAAAAACTACTTAACGAATTGCGATGAAACTTGGTATGTATATAGTTTGAAACCTGAATTAACACATCAGCAAAGTAAATTTCAAATTTATCATGAAGTACCTACAGGATATAACACCGCAGTGCGGAGCATGTTAATAATACTTTATGGACAGACTATTTGTCAGTATGTATGTGGAAAATATATGATTTTAAGGTCACCTAGTTATTATAAATGGAATTAGATTTGGTTTACAAGTCTAAAGTAATATTTTATTCTATTTTAGAATAGTTTTTTTGTGTAGGAAGTAGGATTAAGCATTGTATAAGTGTCCTTCTAAAACTCGATTACGGAAAATTTCCCCCATAAAAACACAACTTACACAACGCAAAATTACCGAATCACAAATAATATTTGGTACGGCAACGCCATATCGTAAAACACATATAAAACACTATTTTTGTATCTCTATTTGTAAACAAAACGGGACGCACTGTTGTATTTTGAATTCCGAAGTCACTCGCACTAATGAGATTATGTATTTTAAAATTCGAATGTTTATTTTTTTTAATATAATTTTGTGGAAAACGTTGCGCGGGGTTGGTATTGGGAGCTTCGCAACGCCCACCGGCTACAGTGGCGCCGCGGCGGGCACTGACTGAAAAACGGGCAGGCAACAGGAACGGTGTTTTCCCAAACTAACTCCTGAAAACCTTAACTTACTGACAATAGGGTTTAGAATCGTTTGGATTAGTGAAAATCTACGTATAGATACGCATCAGGATGTCCCTTTGTTAGGAACGTGCCTGTTCTGCTCATTTGAATGGATACAGTTTCATTAGAGGCCGTTACATTATTGGAATTGAGCAATTACGTTTCTAATTATGTGAATTTTATTGGCTTATTGGGAAAATAAACATTCAGCGGTAACAAAAGGTAACTAACGGTCTAAAAATGGGACGTTTTACTAAGACTCCACTGTCTGTGTGTCAGTACGTCTGTCTGTTATCAATCTCATGAATCGTGATAGCTAGACAGTTGAAATTTTCACAGATATAATGACTGTACATATTTCTGTTGCCGCTATAACAACAAACACAAAGAACAGATGGTATTCGGAACCCTTGGCCGGGTACTTCTTTGGGTCACTCAGAATACCTATCCATATCCAAAATGACGATATCGTCCTTTATAAAATGTCTTTTTGATACTTCTTGATATAAAATGTCATACATTAACGCCAAAATGTCTTTAGTAGCAAAACCTCTAAATCTATACATATAAAATGCTTTGTACTGAACTACGGACTGACCTGACCGCTGATCGTAGAGACCTGAAACTTGGAGGGTGTGTTTTTTGTGTGACGTAGGCATCGGATAAGAAAGGATTTTCCGAAATTCTACCCCTAAGGGGGTAAAAAAGGGGGGCAAAGTTTGTATGGGCTAACGTGATTCCTGGTCCATTTTCGACTTCTACGCGGACGAAGTCGCGGGCAAAATCTTAAAATAGCGTAATTCAGAAAACTCAGTAGCAAATAGTCTAGATTTAAAATTACTTAAATTACTAAGGGCATTCAAACGTTTATATTTATTTAGTAACTTAACTATGGTGTTTTTAATATCAATCGTTTCATTTTCATTTTAATTAAGTCATTTTAAACTATGGATAAATATTCTGATATTGACCAAACTATCGACAAACATTATACGTTAGTGGCTTTGATATCTTTAAATATCCATTTTGTGTTGTTTTCTATACTTTAATGTTTTATAGAGGAAAGATTTAATTATTTGTATGTTTGCATTGAATAAGCTCCGAAACTACTGGACCGATTTTAATAAAACTCAGTTTGAGGATACATTGATTCATTGGGTGAGTCATAGGCTCATTTTTATCCCGATATTCTTACGGGATCGGAAGTCATTAGGGTTAAACTGCGGAAAGCTGCTAATCTATATATATAAAAATGAATTGCTGTTCGTTAGTCTCACTAAAACTCGAGAACGGCTGAACGGATTTATCTTATCTTAGTCTTGAAATCTTCGTGGAGGTCTAGGGAAGGTTTAAAAGGCGAGAAAAAATCGAATAACCGATATTCCCACGGGATCGGGACTTACGCGGGTGAAACCGCGGGGCGCAGCTAGTCTTATATATAAAAATGAATTGCTGTTCGTTAGTCTCACTAAAACTCGAGAACGGCTGAACGGATTTATCTTATCTTAGTCTTGAAATGTTCGTGAAGGTCTAGGGAAGGTTTAAAAGGCGAGAAAAAAATCGAATAATTTCCGGGAAAACCCTATCAATTCCTACGGGATCGGGACTTACGCGGGTGAAACCGCGGGGCGCAGCTAGTCATTAATATTTAAATAAACGCGATTGTTGTACCTAGTCTTATTTCGCGATCGAAATCATCAAATAGCCATATAGAATACTAGACATCGCCTATCGTCTTTTCTTTGTTTCCGTTTTGATCGTCTTTTGTTTGTTTGTTTTTCGATAGTCTTTTGTTTTGTTTGAAAAAGTGCAGCGGTTCGGTAACCGGACTGTGAACCGAATTACTAAAACTTAACCATCGAGAAATGAAAAAAGTTGATCCATTTCAGTTGGTCTGAATAGAAAGACATGATTTAATATAATATAATATACGGACCGACCAACCAATAAAGTATTTTTATATTTATTTATAATTAAAAAAGTACACATTTTGATACAAACTAATTTAACGCCAAACTACACTTTGCAGTTTGTCTAACTTATGTTATGGTCGCCTGCATAATTGCAGATCCACCGTAGAGCTCCAAAACGGCTGTTATAAGAATGTTTTAAAACACAAGCAAGATTCTAGGCACCTGCTTTAGGTGAAGTTTAAAGTCTTCTAACTCATCAATTAATCAAACAAAAAATATTAGAATGAAAACATGCCAATAATTGTAATTTTCGAACTCTACCGAGAGCTGCAATTATGCAGCCGAAAGTATGTACCTACCCAGTCAGTTTAGTTTCAAGAGTATAATATAGATTGACATACAAATTTAATTTAAAAAAAGAAAAATTGTGTATTTGTCAATTTGTGTAGTTGGGAAAGAAAAATAGTTGAACCGTTTTAGTTGGTCAGAATAAAGGTCCTGCCTTGTAAGCCTAAAAGCCTTTGTGATTTAGGAGTATAATAAATGGACTGCGTAGCAAAAACCGTCAGGCTATAACAGAGAGTGACAAGTACATTGGACAGTTTTATAAGACAAAATAGCCAGAATACTTACCTGTGGCGAGCTTGCAGCAACTTCAATAATAATAAAGCATTTATTACTGAATTCATTATATATTTTCTTAGTTGTAGGTATAAGTTCAAATAATATCTTTTAGTTCAGGCCTCCTTCAACTCCCTTCATTGCTGCCTGTCCCAGGCAACTTTTCTCCATAATGGACCTGCTGTGAGTACCAGCTCGTCCTCTCATCTTTCTCTTTTTCCCGTCTATAGGATACCAATTTGTCACTGTTTTGCTGTTTTTAGAAATATAAATCTTTATTCCAATTTAAAACACAAAATTAAATGTCAATACATCAATCAAACATCAAATCATGTATCATCAAATGTTTTGCTTCATTTTTAATTATTATTGCGTAACATGTGTCCCGTCCATTTTTGCTGGTCTATTTTATGTTAAATATCAGTAAGTTTTATTTTGTCAATAAGTCGACACCTTCAATAAATTAGTAGTAATCTGGTCTTGTTTTGTACTAGTGTTGAGACTGCAAGGTGGCGTTTAGCTAATCATTTTTTTGCTGGTGAATGATGATAGTATGCTGAGTTCAATTTTCAATGGAAACTTTAACAATTGTGTGCTTGTTCAATGTTTCTTTAAGTTTCTAGTTCTAATTCGTAGTTACGCTTACGTCTGAACGTTTGAATTACGTTATTTTTTATCCGTGAGATCCTTCTTTCTGTTGTTAAACTATTTTTTTATAAGTTTGTAATAGCTGTTGGATCTCCGAAGAAATATATAAGACTTCCAAATTATATAACAGAAGTAAACCAGACAATGGTAATAATTTGTAACAAAAAGTACAAAATAGCTCAGTTTAGAGTGACGTTTGTGTTCTACGTAAAGGGATTATGCTAGGCATAATAATAAAAAAACCGGTCAAGTGCGAGGCTGTATAGGTTAAAAGTCTTTTGCCTGGCCTTTCTGGAGAATATTGAACGAACAAATATTGCCTTAAAAATAGTAAACATAGACTTATCACAAATTTTGATAATTATTATTTTCTTTTCTTTTCAAGTCTTTTCTTTTATTCGCAACTGTGATAAAAAGCGTCGTACGATACACGTGTGGTTTGATCATTCCATCTCGGCGGCTAAACGCACTCGCGTTCCGCTCGCGCGTCATAAACCGCCTCTATGCAATGATCAATTTACCACACTTGTATCGCAATGCACTATATCGAGATCAATTTGGAAGAAATTGAGAATTTATGATCATAGTATAAAAGAGGCCATTTTCGTAGCCTTTCTTAGAATTACGCGAGTGAATTTCGTATCATAATAACGTCAACAAACAAGACGCTGTAAGCTAAATCCACGCTTTGAACATATTATCAGCAAATAGAGTGTGAAGGACGAGGGACCAATTACAGCTTTCCACCAGCCGACATCATAATAACATTTTCGCGAACTTCACGTTGCAAAAAATTATATCTCAAACGTCTAATCATTGTTACAGTTTTAACAGTAGATTCACTTTTTTTCTAAATTCTTTTAGTTTTTAGTTTGGGTCTCAAAATCTAGATTTTTAATAAACGATTTATTTTCTCTGGTTTTACAGACATTCTGCTGTGATAGTGCTATCTCTAATTCGTTTGTTAAGATTTTTAAAAGCAACTTTAATATAAGAGTTTTAATATAAGATTTAACTTATCTATTATTTTACAACAACGCACCGTTTTGTTATGTAATCGGTTTAGTAAATACCTACAACAATAAAATATTATCGCCGATGTGAAGTGCGAGAATATCTTTCGCAGATAGCGATTGCTATTGCTACGTATAATAAGGTCGCTGGACGTGGAATGAATATTAATGAAATCTCGGTTAATCATTCTGACAGGTGCAAAGTGGGATTGTGTATATGTCTATCCTACTAATATTATAAATGTGAAAGTTTGTGTGTGTATGTTTGTTACTCCTTCACGCTAAAACCACTCGACCGATTGCGATAATACTCGGTATGTAGATAGCTGGAGACCTGGATTAACACATAGGCTACTTTTTATCCCGATATTTCCACGGAATCGGGACTTACGCGGGTAAAACCGCGGGGCGCAGCTAGTCTTTAATAAACTAGAAAGTAAAACGAAGATTCTAGAATTAGATGTTGATAATAGGGAAAGATGGGTGAATATAATTTGAAATACCGAAATGCTCTTTGGTACAGTGTTGCTAGCAGGGTCTTTTAAAAAACAACCTAAAATATTTACAAAAAAATAACTTTTTGGTGTAAAAAATAATCTTTCAATTTTTTTGTGAAATTTATTAATAGTCGATTAGATGTTAATTGTGTAGAAAATAGTTAATTCAGTTCTTTCCCATTTGGAGTTGCATTTTGTAGTAAAGTATTTTTTCCAATAATTTCATATTTTCGTGTTACTAGAGCTGTCATTTTTTTACTACATACGTACATAATTTGCAAGAGGTTTTATTAAATGCATTGATCAACGATTTTAAAATGGCTTTGAGAACACTGCGTAAAACAAACAATGTAGAAAAAATTGTATGTCACTTTTATGTAAAAAATAAAAAATAATTTTGAAATTCCGAAAAGTTACCTTTTGAGCAGTGTAACCTAAAAGTAACCAGACACGCTTAAAATTCACCTAAAAGGTTACAAAAATAACCTTCTGGCAACGCTGCTTTGGTGTTTGTAAATAGTATAAAAAGATATTAAAAAGAGGTTTAACAAGTAGGTATTTTTCTTAAGGCCATTTATGCTGCAAAACGCATATAAGAAATACCCGTCGCTCACAACTAACATTGTTGATTGTAACGAAAGTGTTTTGTTTTTCTCAAAAATGCTGAGAAGGGATTGTAGGTGAGATCTTTACCGATATTTTAGGGTAATTTGAGACGAAAATTCCTCGTCATTTCAAAGTTATACTAGTTTTAATTCTTAATTTTAGGTAAGCTTCAAAACTATAAAGATTTTTCGGCTCAATGTCACACCAAAATGTCGGTAGAAATCTTACCTAAAATTCCATCTTAACACTTTTGAGAAAAACAAAATATATTTGTAACAATCAACAATTTTCACCAACGAAGGCGATAGTGCCGGTAGTAACTTACTATTTAGTTGCCTGTGCAATGTCGTTGGCGTATGAACCCCCCATAAATAAAATGTAGAATCAGGCAACAAAAATGGATGCTCACTTATTAATTATTATTTAGTTTATTTTTGTTATTACTGTGACTATTATTAAAGTTATTTATAAAAAATAATAATGGTTATTTTTTTAGTAAAAAATCAAGTCGTTATGACAATTTAAGAAATAAACATAAATATAACATATCGCACAGCTAGATCGAAACTGTTGTAACTCAAAAAAGATGATTTTTGGGAAATGGCAAAAAACTGATATTATGAAAACTATGCACGATAGCAACATTCTGTAAAAAGATTTTGAAACTTATTAGAAAATAAAACATTATGATATTAATCAGGTAATAAATTAAGCCTTAGATAATGAGAAAACGACTATTTTCTAGTTATTACACTTTTGTACTACAGAATAGTGCATGACTCTAAAATTATTTATAATTATTTCAGTTTTGTTGCAATAAAATTGAGTTACAACACTTTTTATTTAAACCTGTTACTGATAGGATTGTAATACAAAACTGTTTTAAAATAATAAATGGTCACTATAAAATAGCTAAATAAATAAAATTCCGTATGGTCATTAAAAATATTAGTATTTAATAAAATGTGGTATTTTAATTAAAAAAATTACAAATTCTTTTGTAATCTTACATTACTATCAGATATTTATGTGTAATCGATTTAACACCCATTTTGAAAACGGCATACGCGTAAGCACTTAATACGAATTTATTCTTTTGTTGGCCCCCACAGTTGTCCGAATAAAAGATTAAATCCAATTCTTCGCCTGTATTATCAGCCATCAACTTTTCTATATAATTAAGTACACAGCTTCCGATTTCATTAGCACCACGTTTGGCTACTGTTTCATCCCAAAAGTAACATACCACATTTTTTGCTTTTAAATCGCTTACTGTAAAATTAAAGCAATTAATTCTAGATTTATAAAAAAACAACGAAACTTGGCCTTTGGGAACTGGCATCACAGCTTGCAAATCGTATACAGCTACCTTTACATCTGTCCTATGTTTGTCTATTTCTTTTTCTTTTCTTGATAGGTATTTTTCTTTTAGATGAGTTTCATAGCTTTCAAGCAATTTTGCTTTATCGTTTGGATCAGCATTTTTATAACTCTCGCACAGATCACAAAGGTCTTTCTTGGGAATGTAAAATGAAATGTTGAACTCAGTGTTGAATATCCGATTAAAAGTGGACAGTGTTGCAGATGGTAAACTATCTTTTGTTCTATTATTTGAATAGTCTCTGTATAGATCGGCCAGTGTTCTGTCGGATTGAATAAATTCTCGAGTTGTCTGGGCTCTTAGGTAATGCGATTCTATCCTCGGTATGGAATTTATAAAATCTATCACACTTTGCTTTATTTCAGGAGATATTGTTGCGTGATGGTCGTGTTTACCCCTTAGATCTCCTTGTAAAAATCCATTTTCACTTCTCTTTTTAAGTGCTGTTTCAATAGGTCTGTCGTTCAAATCTAGTGTTGCTTTAAAAAAACGTTTGCATACTCGTACACGGCTGCCGTTTACGTCAAAGTAAAATGCTTTATTTAAGGCTCTTAAATTTTGGGTGCTCGAATACCTATACTTTGGTTTGTATTCTTCTTTATGCATTAAAATGTAGTCTCTTTGAAGTTGCAGATCAGCCATATCCCAATAATTCTTAAAAATATTTTGCTTGGTATTTTCATCAACTTTGTGACTACATTTAAGGCTGCAATTTTCGCCGCATCCTTGGCGGACGGCTTTTCCTGAAAATGGTTTCTTCGACTTAGACATTGAAATATAAGCCTTGCCAGAGTTTCGTAGCTGCTTTGCAATAGTGGTTTTCCACTTTTCTGGTCTTCGCACTTTTTTTTTCCTCTCTTTTCTTCAACTTCGTTATTGGTTCCGGCTTGACTATTTTGAACTTCCGCTGAATCGTTCCGTTGAGAAACTGTAGACTCAGAAGAGCTGTCAGAGGAACAAGATGATGAAGAAGAGGAACTAGATAAAGACAAAGAGCTGCTTGAAGATGGAATGCTTGGGAAAACAGGAACTAGTGTGGTTTTTCTGTGGACCACATCATAATTTGGATCAGCATCAGAGTCATCAATATCACTCTCATCACTTCGAATAGGGGATACGTAATAATCTGTGTTATTTTGCCTCAAACCATTTGCATTAAACCAAGTGCTTGGGAGAGATAAATTATGAACGACGTCTCCGACTTCATCTTCTAAAATAAAAATAACATAAGAAACACACTAATATGAAGAACTAAATCAACGATAATCGAAAGAAAATGAGTTTGACTATTAATAACTATACCTTTTTCAACAACTTTATTTTCTTTTAAAGCCATGTCAGATGAATTAGGAATGAAAGGCTCGATGTTGTTGCCATGGAGAACGACGTGTCCGACTTCGTCTTCTATAAAAAAATATGTTATGAAAATGAAAATTAAGAATGAAATCAATGAGACTTAAATAAATACGAGTATACTTAAATAATAAAAATAAGTGAGATAGTATACCTTTCTTAATAACCACATTCTCATTTGCAGTCATGGCGGATGCACTATGTATCATAGACTCTTCTTTGTCGATTGCATTTTGTTGACTGGTGGATGCTGGTGAATCAATTTCAGCTGAATTTTTTAAGTCATGGAGTGGAATGTTTTGTAATCGTTGATTATTAGAAGAATTCTTATCGTTTTCTAAATTGTCTTTTGTTTGCAAGGCCAGTTCAACAAAAAATCGCCCACGGCTCGCCATGTTTCTGAAAATAAAAGACAATAAGTAAACAAATCATCAAAAGTGTAGTAAGTCAAAAATATGGATTTAATCTAATTTTAAAGCTATTGTGAGTATTATAAGTGACCAATTCGACTTAATTCCTTTTAAACAATGACAAAACATTTATAAAAACGCATCTATTCAATAAATAACGATGCAAACGTGAAAAAAAAAATCACCATAAAAACAGTATTATCTCAAAAAATTAAAAAATACTCATTAAAACTGTAGTAAAACGAAATAAAAATCCAAAACAGCTATGCAATAAGTAACAAAACTGACTTAAGTCAAAATACATCACAAAACAAAGTGTATTAAAACCAGCAAAACTGTATTAACTCAAAATACTTAGTAAGATTTTCAATAGTTTACTCACCAAAGGTGTCGCAACTCAAAATACAACACTTTTAAAACGAGCGCACCGCGTCCTAGTTGCACGAGTGGGTGTGGACAACTGACGATGCGGCGGTTTTGATGCGCGGGGGAACGGGCGGTCGTTCAACAAAACTGATTCGTCTCGCCATCTCTTGGACACTAAAGTAAACTGAATTACTTCGGTTTTATTGCCGTGCAGGTAATCGTATCAGGAATCCGAATATGATGTTAACTCAATATGCGACATTTTTGAGTTACAACAGTTTCGATCTAGCTGTGCGATATGTATCCCTCAGATTAATAATGCACTATATTACAAAAGTTCCTACATATCAGCCATAAAAATATATGATCACCTACCATTAGACTAAAAAAATTTAAACGGTAATATTTTTAAGGTTAAACTTAAAAAATGGCTTATTTCAAAAACATTCTACAATCTGAATGAATATTTTGAATCTTAGGTAAGGACTGAATGCAGTCAAGAATTTAATATTTATCCACTTACCTACTAAACTTGTAGTTAACGAACATACATACTTAGACTTTTAGATTAGCCTTTGCTATATTTATAATTTAACGTATTATTGTACATCCGTAAAGGATAAACTGTTAGGCACTGTATTATGTAAAAACCCCAACACCATATTGTACCCAGTTCTTCAATAAATATTTTCTGATTCTGATTATTTTATAGTTAATAGGTCAGCACTTGACCACTATCTCACACAATGGTAAGTCTATAACACTACACCAATAGCACGTAATTTGACGAGAAAAGACCTACATTGTATAAACACTGCAAAGTAAAATACAGCGAGATTGCTTTACTGCAAGCACAATTTCAATTTGTGAAGATATTGCGTTATTTCCTTCAACGTCCGCTTTGTTAGTGTCCAGATGAAACGATTCGTTCTCGATTTGTATTTTTTTAGAAGAGAGAATGCACTTTTATACATCATGTCACCGTTCGTGGTGGGGAACAACGGGGTTATGTGGGGCTCCTTCTGGCCATGGTTAGCGGCCTGAGGTTTCATCATCATCATTATGATATCAGCCACTGGACTCCCATTGCTGAACAAAAGCCTCCCCTAAAGACTTCCGGTCGCATGCTCTGTGCGTTCAACGACTTCCAGCGACCTTAATTAAGTCGTCCGTCCATCTAATTGGAGGTCGTCCCGCGCTGCGCTTTTCGGTACGTGGTCTCCACTCTAAAACTTTTTGGCCCCAACAAGCCATGCTCCGAACATTGCCACTTCAGCTTACTAATCTTTTGGGTCAGTTACTTTAGTTCGCTAGAGGTTTATTTAACCGAATGAACGCGCGCGGGCCCTTACAGACTGCCCTGAGTCTGTCACCTATGAACTCACTTTAAGGACGCATTAGCACATGCGTTCTTTACTCCTGTGGCATTAGGTCGTGAACGCCGACAGCCTCGTCCTACGCGCCAATTCTAACTCATCGAGAGTGGTCCGGACGATAGATCTCGCGCTCCATATCCGCAAAATATCTATAGATATTTTGTCTATTCTTACTTAGAATTAGATATACTATATGTAGATGATCGAATATTGTTTTTTAAATAATTCATTGTCACACGAAGGTTAAATTACATGAAATTCCTCGAAGACTGTTAATCGATGATTAAGCTTCCAGTTATACTTAACCCACGCGTTCATGACCCAAAACCGTTGGCATTAACTCAAACATTCGCTAGTGTAAACACGACACGCCGTGGTTTCACACAATTTACAATTAATGCCTGTAACAGCCTATAGTTACTGTTACGGAGTATTGTGTTGTAATCATAGACTTTTAAACTATACCCAAATAACATTAAAATGCTGCATAAGTGCTTTTCTAATGCTGTTACCGAACCTCAAATATGTATACCTATATCAGCATTTTTTAAAGTTAACGCCAAAAAAGGAGGCCCCAAATTATCTAGCCTTTGGTATTATAAAGGCTGAAGAGAAGCATAGTTTAAGATTATTAAGAGGAAAGGGTACCGGGGGCCCTCTCCATACAAACGTAGTCGACTGTTTCCTCCCTGGATACTGACACTAGAGCAAATATTATTGTGGCATAAAACCTATAACTGCCATGACCATGCCCCTATGTTTGGTTTTTTGTTTTTTAAATCTTAAAGTATATGATAATTACAAAATGAAAAAACCAAAACATAGGGGGGGGGGGGGGTTTATGGCACAAAAAGAGGGCTGTATTAAGTGTAAAGTAAAGCAATGTAAAAAGTTTAATTCTGTGCAAGCGGAGTGTAAAGAAAGATAATACAAGATAAGTATAAACTAAAGCATTTTCTCACCATGTCTTACTTTTTTCATTTTGTATTTTAAAAGGTTTTTAAAATCAGGTTGTAACAGAACATCGAGTATTCGCTAAAGTATTCACTGTCACTTCAAACATTTGCCTGTATTGTACCATTCCTAATAACATTACATTATATATTGAAATGCTCGCGGAAATGCTCTGGTTTATACTCACTTTTATAGTGTAATCTCTCTCCCCCTTATTCCAAAACGAGGTTTTAAGGATAGTTCGAGATGTGGATTTAAATCTTAGATTTAGACACAGATTTACTCCTGAACTATAGTCTAAACACTGTCCCTATATAATCTACTAGCTTTTGCCCGCGACTTCGTTCGCGTAGAAGTCGAAAATGGTTCTAAAAGGATAATATAATAAATGATATCATCATCATCATCACCCGCGTAAGTCCCGATCCCGTGGGCATATTGGGATAAAAAGTATCCTATGTCCGTCTCCTGGCTCTAAGCTTCCTCCCTACCAATTTTCACCCAAATCTGTTCTGCCGTTCTTGAGTTATAAGTGGTGTAACTAACACGACTTTCTTTTATATATACATAGAAGATATGGATAGTGTTTAGACTATACTTCCCTATATAATCTATAGGGATAATGTTTAGACTATAGATCACGAATAAATATGTGTCTAAATGTAAGGTTTAAATCCACATCTCGGATTATCCATAAACCTCGTTTTGAAATATAGGTGTCTATGTTTATGTAGGTATAGCCACCAAAGGAGGACAGATCGAAAAAGTTTTTGTTCCGTCTTCCTACCTTCACTCTCGTCCCTCAAAACTCCTCATTTATTCGGAAGTATTCAAGACAAGAACGTAGGTATGTATCTTCTAGGTAAGCGAGCTACATATTAGATCGCATTGTCACTTAGAATCGGGTGAGATAATGGTCAAACGCTGACAAAAATTAAAAATTAGGAAAAAGTATTTTTAGAGTTTAAGAATTTTTCAAAAACAATTAACATGAGGGCGTGCTGCAAATAAAAGTGTTGCCACATCTTGGGAAATTCCTTTAATTTTCAGTCAATTATGGTAATTTCCCGAGTTTTAAATGGTAATCATGCAAACATATATTTTTCTGTATGTCTATAGAACAACAACACACAAAACAGTTATGACGACGGCCATATTTTTCTTGGCAGTAAATTCAACTTTTAATTTTTTAACAAACGTTTTCGTTACCTAAAAAGTAGGTAAGTACTTTTGCAATCTCATATTGAAATCACGTTAATTTTAATGAACTTTAAAAAGGTACTGCCTACGGATTTCCGGAACCAAATCTGTATTTTTCCACATAACATTGTCATTTACGAGAAAGTCAAGGAATCGTTAGCAGTAAATTATTTTAGGGCGATGATGAGCATCTGTTTACAGCGTCAGTGAGATCACTACTTTATTTATGACAATATCATGGAAAAAGTTACTATTTCGTTATAAAATTCTATGTCCTGGCTAAAAAGTAGGTATATCAACGCACAGCTCCAATTATAGAAAGTACCTGGATGGTATTATTTTTTTTTACTTAGTCTAACCTCAAAGCAAACACTAATTGACTTCGTGTTACTTAACAACGCCATCTGCTGGAATAACTTTATTGCTCACAAAAAATAGTATTAGTAGTTCGCCAATAGATGACGACCCAGTTGGCACAATGGTCACCATGCCGGACTGCCAAACACAGGGTTGCGGGTTCGATTCCCGCCTCAGACAAAGTATTTATGCTTAGATATTTGTCTGTGGTCTGGTTGTTTATATGTATTATAAGTATATATTTACAAAAAAAAAGTATATAAGTAGTATATCCGTTGTCTAGCACCCATAATACAAGTCTAGTTACTTAGCTTGGGGCTAGATGGCGATGTGTGGAACGTCCTGCAGTATTTATTATTTATTTATTTATTATTTATAGATGTCAGGAAGAGTCATATTTTTCAGATAAAAAAAGTAAGTTTCGATAAAACACGTATAAAATGACATTTTCTAAAAATGATTCCTAGCTAGATCGATTTATCGCCCCCGAAACCCCCTATATACCAAAGGACAATGGGCATAGTGTCCCACCTGTTGTATAGAGTCGAGTTATATGTCATTTGAAAGGTCATGCCAGTAGCTTTATTTTATTGTATGACACCAACCCTGTAACTAGGATAGGGACGGATCTAGGACGCTTTCAGTTTCTGAAAAAAAAACTTTTTTTAGGTCGAGTTGTACGTCATTCGAAAGCTCTTGACAATAGCATTATTTTATTGTATGATGCTGGTCTTGAAATAAGAACAGGGACGAATCTAGAACGTTTTTAATATTTAAAAACATTAAAAAGTTGAGATTGAGATGTATGTCATTTAAAAAATACTGTTAGTAGTTTAATTGTATTGTGACGTACTAACTCTGAAATCCAAACTGGAACGGATCTAAGATGTTTTTAATAAAAATATATTGCAGTCTAGATATATAATACAGTTTGAAACGTCGTAACAGTACCTTTTTTTTGTAACTCATATCTGGAAATATGAACAGGAAGAGCGGTGTTGGCTTAGTGGTACCTTGACTTTCATTCTGAAGGGCGTGGGTTCGAATCCCGGTCGGTCGTGCACCAATGTATTTTTCTTAAGAAAAAATTATGTGCGCTAATTGACATTGCTCTTACGGTGAAGGAAAACATCGTGATGAAACCCGCGGCTTAGTTTGCTCCAGAAGTATTGACAAGTTCTCTCCTCTGGAAATGGTCGACTAAACTGAGAGGGTAGTAGGTGCTGGGCAAGCCTACTCCATCCTCACGCAAAAAAGGGCCCAATTAAAAAGGGTCTAATTGCGGAAAAACAGTTCGTTCAAGTCAATTATGAACAGAAACGGATTAAGGACGTTTATAGTCAAAAAACGTGTTGATGTTGCTATGTATGTTATTTGAAAGGCTGAGATGTATGTTATTTGACGCAGCAAGCCTCTCGGAGGGTAAACAATAATTTTTGATGCTTGGGTCTTTGCCGTGAGCATAAGGTCAAGACGCTAGAACAAGCTTTTTTGTCGTGATAAATCTTTCAAATCAGTCTGAACAGTAGGGGTTACTTGTAAAAATCAAATATAACGAACGTCATAAATGTGTTATAGCGTGCATAGAGAACGTAGCTAATCTAAACTTCTAACAATTACTTTGAATAAGCTATTTCTGTTAAGAATCTTGTTAATTTGACGTAAAATAAAACGTTTTATGCGTTACATTGAGGCTGTGTCCCCGACAGAGTCTACGCGTTTCCTTGATTATTTCTGGCGACTGGTCTTGGGCGCTGTATACATCGGATTAACTCTGGATGGTTGAAATGGCAACAGGTCACATCAACCACCTGTGAGCCACGGATGCCCCTTAAACTGAAGGGTAAAATCTATAAAACCGTGATAAGACCTATCGTCTTATCATATCATATGGATCGGAATACTGGGCCATGAAGATGAAGAATGAGGGAAGATTGCATGTAGCGGAGATGAGAATGTTGAGACGGATGTGTAAAGTAACGAGGATGGATAAAATAAGGAATATGTATATTCTAATATAGCAAGCCTAAAAGTAGCACCGGTTACTAATAAAG
The DNA here is from genome assembly GCA_951213275.1 of Idaea straminata. Classification (NCBI taxonomy): domain Eukaryota; kingdom Metazoa; phylum Arthropoda; class Insecta; order Lepidoptera; family Geometridae; genus Idaea; species Idaea straminata. The sequence goes on along the minus strand of OX577862.1, from coordinate 10,109,518 downwards.
TAAAAGGAAGCGTTTGAGTTGGTATGGACATGTGATGAGAAGAGAAGAGACATGAATGTAGAGGGGTGGAGAGGAAGAAGACAACCTAAGAAAATATGGATGGACTGCGTGAGACAAGACATGATAAAGATAAATGTGAACTATGAGATGACGTAGAGATAATGTAAGTGTAAATGGAAGAATAGGACATACTGCGCCGACCCCAAAGAAATTGGGATAAGGGCAGGAAGATCATGATGACTAGTCTTGGGACCATAATTGGATTGGGCTGATGTTGCGAGAGTCGATGAAGTCATGAAAGGAACTGCTACAAAACGATAGCGTCTACAAATATCAGAAATGTTACCTACTTGATCTGACCGATTATCGCTGGAGTTAAACTCGTATTAAAGATTTCTTTGTGCTGATAAAAATGAGTGCTATTACCAAAGGCTTTGCTTTCATTAGGGAACTTGACTGGCAAAAAAAGATAACCAAATTGGCATCAACACAGTTCAAAATGCTTATTTTGTCCTAGTAAATAGGAAACCTTCAATTTAGAACGTTCTATGTTTGCTGCCAGAATGGGGTTAGTAGCAGTTAGTAAATTGCCAAAGGATAGTAACCTTCATTTTTGAATCCATACTCTCAAGCATAAAACACTAAAGCTTTTTGCCGATGATATAAGTTTCACCTGGCAGGTGAAATCTTTTGAGTGCGTTGAAGAAGGATTTATCAAACGCTTCCAGGATTTTACTAACAACACAGTGAACTAGATAAATACTAATTCGACTAAGAACCATCTCTGAGCATTTAACCTTCGTAAAAAAACCAGCAACTCTAAAATATTAGAGCTTTGTGGTAGACAAATAGTACATTGTTACCCTAGGTGTGAAAGTCACTTATTGAGTCCCGAGACGGAGTTTGGCGCCCGAGCGTAGCGAGGGCGCTAATATTTCGAGGGACTTAATGAGTCTTTTACCCGAGGTAAACACTGTGCTTTTCATTACGAATAATACATAAATACATTCTTCATAATAACGAGAGTGAATGAGAGACTCCATACTACCTCTGGCAGTATGCATGAGCCGTGTGAAGCCATAATTGTTATTCTTTGGTGTTACCTAAAGCAAGGAGGTTAGGTTTTTGAAGTTCCTAATGCGTAATGATACTGATACTGGCTACAAGCACATTGCACAAGCCGCGCGAAGCCATAATTTGACATGACAGCTGTCAGTGAAAGCGATTTTCCCTAGGGCTGAAAGTTTTTCTTTCTACACGCTCTTCAGGCATCTTTAGACCTACTTTCGGAGTATGAGTAATGAAAAATATATTTAATTTAAACAGTCAGAACACTAAAATTAAATGTGGGTTTAGAAACAACGAACGGTATTCCGATTAGAGGATCAACCCACGCATGATGTATACCATAGGTTTGCTACTGTATGCTATTCCTGCCTGAAAAAATACTTGCATAGCCATCAAGTCGATGTCACCCTAAATAATGCAGCTGTCGTCATCACAAGTTCAAACAAAACAACGTCTGAAGTCCAGAAAGTTCTTTTTAACTAACATCTCTCATAATTTGTTCTACAACAGGATTTAAAGTCACTCCAATAATGGAAAAAATGCTCTTTTAAGGAGGCTGATTTTGACAAACCTGCGAGTCCTGCGACCCTATAAAAAACTTTTTAAAGTCTCATTTTCTTTCCATGGATTACATTTCTTATACTTCAAATATAACTGGGTTTTATATTGCATTAATTCATTTAGTGATTTGCTTAGGCGTCATAGTTATACTAACGGTGACAACCGAATGGTTAATCAATTAATAACTACAATTTCTTAAGATTTTTCACAATATAGTTGGTACCTATGAGAAATCATAGAAAATAGTTAAATCTTGTTTCAATCACCATACACTGAAATAGCTATAGATAGTTTTTTGACGTGATAACGTCTAATAAATTGATGAACACCTGCATTCACAAGAAGAGTGACGTCATGCTTCTTCTTCTTCTTCTTTTTCGTTACACTCTTGACAGAGCGGTCGTGATCATCATGTAGTAGAGAGGGGGTAGATGTTGCGCGCTTCACGACTGCTCGCCATCTCTCTCTGCTGGAGGTCATCCTGCTACATTCGTTCAAAGAACCTCCCACTGCAGCCTTGACTTGGTCAATCCATCGCGTGGGTGACCTCCCGCGCGTTCTGGTGCCTTCTATTTTTCCCTGTACAACGAGGCGCTCAATGGACAGATTATCACGCCGGGAAACGTGGCCGAAGAAAGTCAGGATGCGAGATTGTACTGCTGAAAATAGACGCCGCTTGATACCGAGTTCTTGAAGTATCGAGACGTTTGTGCGAAACTCGGTCCACGAAATCCCAAGCATTCGTCTCCAGCACCACATCTTCAGAGCGTCTATTTTATGCCTTTCCACTTCTCGCAAAGTCCACGTCTCAGCAGCGTAAAGAAATATGGGAAAGATGAGTGTCCTCACGAGCCTGGTTTTCGTGGTTTTCGTTATGTTACGATTCGTCCATATTTTTTTCATCTTCTCCATTGCCGTTCTGGTAATAGCTATACGCCGTTTGACCTCGTCTATGCATCCGCCATTGTTTGAGATTAAAGCCCCAAGGTATATATAGGATTGGACCACGTCACAGTTCGCAATACGTGTCACCTCCGGCAAATTATTGCTGGCACGGTCGACAGTCATTATCCTGGTTTTGCTGCGATTAATCTTTAAACCAAAATCTACATGCATCATGGTAAAAATAAGACCATGACGCCGTTATGTTCCGATAAACGTCAAGCGTCTCGTGTTTGTTTTATATTAATTAATAATAATATCGCTCATCTGGCTTGTGATATGGTGACGAGTGACGAATAGAAGAATTATGTATAAAAAAAATGAAAAACAAAGGAAAAATAAATATCCTTAAAAGAAAAAAAATACAGCTAAGCAAAAACATCTCAATTTTTCATAGGTTTATTATGATTACTAAAAACGTTCAAGATCCTTCACTGTTCATATTTCATAAATGGTGTCATTCAGGACAGCAATATTGTTTTAAACTAAAAACGTCCTTGTTCGAATTTCAAGGTTGCAGCTAAAATAATAAAATAAAGTTACTATCAGTATTTTTCGAATGAGAACGTACGTACATAAGTACATCTCGTAGTGATTTTTTTATTATTTTCATATATTAAAAACGTTCTAGATCCGCCCCTGTTCTTATTTCAGGATCAGTGTCCTACAATAAAATAATGCTACTCTCAAGAGCTTTCAAATGACGTACATTTCGACCTAAAAAGAAAGTTTTTTTTACAAAATTGAAAACGTCCTAGATCCGTCCCTATTCGAGTTACAGGGTTAGTGTCACAATAAAATAAAGCTACTGTCATGACCTTTCGAATGACATATAACTCGACTCTATACAACAGGTGGGACACCGTCTATACGAAAATGCCCATTGTCCTTTCATGAAAATCGTTGGAGCCGATTCCGAGATTCCAATTATATATATACAAGAATTGCTCATTTAAAGACATAAGATTAAGAGTTAAAAACGAAAAAAATAAAAAAACATAGGGTCATGGTCATGGCAGTTATAAGTTTTAGGCAACAAAAATATGTGCTCTAATGTTATTATTCAGGGAGAAAACAGTCGACTACGTTTGTATCGAGAGAGCCTCCGGGACCCTTTCCTCTTAAATCGTGGTGTTATCATTGTAAAACTATTGAAAATTCTGTAAAAGTGCGACCCTAGTCTTTAAGAAGAATTTTAATAGGTATACCAAATCGGTTGTAAGTTTATTACAGAAAGCTTGTATGTATACAAATACACTAGTTTTAGTTCTAGTCAAAATACCTATTAGTTTTGATCTATCTACCGATTCATTTTAACCGACGTCAATGAAAGAAGGATATTCTCAACTCGTCGCGTAACCTTAAGAGGAAAAGGTACTGATGGCTCTGTCTATACAAACGTAGTCAACTGTTTTCTCCCTGAATAATGACACTAGAGCAAATATTTTTGTTGCATTAAACTTATAATTGCCATGACCATGTTTTGACCATTTTTTTTTTGTTTGTTAAATCTTAATTTCTATGATAATTAGAAAATGAAAAAAATCAAAACATAGGGGCATAGTCATGGCAGATATAGGTTTTATGGCAGAAAAATATTTGTGCTAGTGTCATTATCCAGGGAGAAAACAGTCGACTACGTTTGTATGTAGAGAGCGCCGGTACCCTTTCACCTTAACCTTTTTTCCTTATCTTATAAATATTAGGAACTGTTCAGCCTGTATTCGCGTCCCATCTGTCATTCAGCAATGCCTTAGTAATTAGACAATTAAAATAATGTCCCAGTATTAAGTAACCCCAGTTGGAACAACTTTTGTATGAAGACCGTTTGTTTTGTTTGGCAAACATGCACTGATTTACCTAATGTATCAAACGGAATGGAAATAACCAAGATTGTCGTCATGCTACGTCACATCCTTATTGTAAATTGGATTAGGTACTTGAAAGAAAGAAAGACAAGTTTATTTGTAACCAAAAGGATTTTAACATAAGTGGTATTTTCTAAGGTTTACGCGACTTGAACTCAAAGTTAAATTAATTTAATGGATATAATCGCGTCATTTTCTCTAAGCCTGTGGAACTGAAAAGTTCTCGAAACGTCACAAAATAAAGAAAATAACGCGATAATATCCGTAAAATTAATTTAATTATACATAGTGTGGAAAAAGAAAGAAAGAAACACGAAAAGAATACGATAGTAAATATCCCGTCTTTTTTACTTTTAAAGTATCAATTTATATTAAGTGCAACCGTAAGTACCTAAATCAATTGATTAAACTACAAGAAAAAGTTATATATACATATAAAATTCTTTGTCCTGAATGGCTGACTGACGGATCAACGCACAGCCTAAACCGCTGATCGTAGAAACCTGAAACTTGGAGGGTGTGTTCTTTGTATGGCGTAGGCATCCGATAAGAAAGGAATGTAAGAAATTCTACCCCTAAAGGGGTTACAGCCCCCCTGTAACCCCTTTAGGGGTAGAATTTCTATAGGCAAAGTTTGTATGGGACAACGTGATTCCTTGGTCCATGTTTGACCTCAACGCGGACGACGTCGCGGGTAAGAGCTAGTAGTAGTATAATATACTACTAGCTATTGCCCGCAGCTTCGTCTAATATACTATAATATACTAAGTATAATATATATACTACTACTACATTATGTAGTATTAAAATAAACTGTAATGTGTGAACAAAAAGTCGTTTTAGTCACGTCATTAGAAGAGTAATGAATCATTATTGTTGTTATAATCACTTATAATGTTTAGAGTCTATTGTGTAGTCAATCAGAAGAGAAAACATCGATGATCAACGAAGAATTAATTGACAATGAGTCGGTATATTGGTACTAATTTCGATATTAATCAACAAGAAAGTAATAGTTTGATTCTGTTGAATAAACATGTTATGTGTGAATGACAAATCATTTCTTTTAAATTGTTGGCTTAGGAAGTAATTATGATACTTCATAATAGTTCACTTTTGGATACAAAAACCAACAGTACGCTATTCAGCCTTTCAAAAATTATAAAAAAAAAACAAAATGATTTATTCATAACAAACATTGACAAAAACACAAGGTGTGGGAGTTTCTCTGTTAAGTTCATAGAATTTTTGTTAGAGGAGTCCCCTCTTTGCTGTGGTTCGTAATATGCACAACAATGCACTTAAATTAGCTTAAAGTTTAATAATACTAACGTACTTTACAATTATAAGTAAAGGAAATCAAAGGTAGGTAAGTAGGTACAATTTGGATTTAGTTTTAACAATTTTATTTTTAGGAATGTAGTTTAAGAAAACTTATTGATTTTACATAACTAATCTTATTGGTAATTAGACTTATTTTTAATGATAATGATGTTGCGCAAATATAAAAGATATTGTTTGTCAAGCTTTATGTTTAAAATGTTTGATTTAATAAGTAGAAAGAATTAAATTCTCATAAAAGTAATTTGTTAGTAAGTAACAAAAACGCGTCAGCTTTTAGCGAATACATTATAATCCTACAATCAATATTTTTACATAAACTTTACCTACAGACGTAATATGAAAACTAACTTATCAATCAATATGGTTTATTTCACTTCTTAGAAATTTTAATATGGTTTGTATCTTGCCAACGTTAGATTAAATTGTAGACTAGACATAATAATTTATGAGAGAGACGAAATTCTCCGAAAAAATCTGTTATGAAAATTGCATTGATTCATTGAACAATCATTTCGATACCTTTATATTTTTTTAAAACAGTCACTGGGTCGTCAGACTCATGGTCTAGCTGCATTATACCCAACATCGTCCATGGTCATTAGTCGTGCAGGTTGAGAAAAGCTTGGCATGGTCATTACTTTGATGGGTGATTATTTAACAGAATGGCAAAAAAGATTTATCAAGCCCCTCTGTTCCGCGGAAAGCAATTTGACCCATTGGTCCCGATTTCTATCTCTGGTAGCAGTTGGTAAGTCAAGCCTGAGCCCTAGGGTGACCTCACTATAACGAAACAGCCCCCTTAGACAAGATTGCTTTCTATTAGCGATATCGCCAATCTACAGATTTTTTATTTATTTATTGTGTACTAGCTGTTGCCCGCAACTTCGTTCGCGATGTGGTTTTGGGTTATTTAGAATACTTAGCATTTTTCTGCATAGATACAATTTATCATTCGGTGTAAGTTATAAAAACAAAATAGGTAGTTACATTGTTTTTAAACTATATTTTTAATTGATTTGGCAAAGGCACTACTTTACTTACTCATACTCTGAAAGTAGGTCTAAAGATGCCTGAAGAGCGTGTAGAAAGAAAAACTTTCAGCCCTAGGAAAGATCGCTTTCACTGACAGCTGTCATGTCAAATTATGGCTTCACGCGGCTTGTGCAATGTGTTTGTAGCCAGTATCAGTATCATTACGCATTAGGAACTTCAAAAACCTAACCTTCTTGCTTTAGGTAACACCAAAGAATAACAATTATGGCTTCGCATGGCTCATCCATACTGCCAGAGTTTAGTACATAATAGGTTTTTTCTCAGTAATCGAATTCAGGTAGATATATTTAGTTCAAGATATCTTATTTAATAAAATAAATGTAAAGATGAAAAACTGTAATTTAAATCTACGGACTTCGCGTCATTACTCAGTGTTGGATAAACTAATTTATAAAAATCTCTTCGGTAAGTACCGACGTATTTGAGTATTGAAAACATGTTGAAAACAAATGGCAAAAACAAAAAATCTACATAATGTATAACCTTTTTGGCCCCTACCTTGTAAGAGGATCAGGTAGTATGGAGTCTCTCATTCACTCTCGTTATTAGGAAGAATTTTATGTTTATTCGTAATGAAAAGCACTTGTTACCCAAGGTGTGAAAGTCACTCATTTAGTCCCTCGAAGTATTAGCGCCCTCGCTACGCTCGGGCGCCAAACTCCGTCTCGGGACTCAATGAGTGACTTTCACACCTTGGGTAACAATGTACTATTTTTGTTAATTTTTCACAAATAAAACATAATAGGTATACAACAATATGATAAGCTAAAACTAAGTCCAATTTCTATTCGCACAAAACTTTCAACATACTTTGTCTTCCTAGTTATCTTTAGATTTTTGTAAATTAAAGAAAAAATAATTATCAACTACCTTTGTGTCTCGATTCATATTCTTCAATTAATAATATAAGAGATTATAGTATTTACACCAACATCATGCAAATAATAATCTATTTTGGTGCAAATAATATTTTACATTGTTTTTATTATCAAATAATAATATTAATGATTAAAAAGAAAGGCCATTGGACAGAACAAATACTAATACTTAAAATAACGCGATGCACATTGAGATCCTTACATATTGATAGCAGGCATTACGTTAAACAAAAAATGCTTTCACACCAAACATCTAAAGCGTCTCGGAAACGGGGTATTTGAAGGAACGTGATGTCTTATGATTTCACAAAAGTGTACGGTGCCCTTTGAGACTCATACCTATCGATAGACGGCATCGAAAAAAAACAAATAATAAAAAAACCAACCCTCTAAAGCGTTTTGGATACAGGGTTTTTGAAGAAACGTGATGTTCCTTGATTTCCTAAGAGTGCGCGGTGACTTTATGCCAAAAATAATTGTGTAAAATTATGTTATGTCTAGGGTTTTTATGTCAAACCGATTTTTCCAAAACCTTTATACCAAACTACAAAAGGACATTCAACTTCTAAAGCGAGACGTTTTGGAAACGGAATATTTAAAGAAAAATGATAACCTATAATTTTTCAAAAGTGTGCGGTTCACTTATGCCATACCCATCGAAAATGACAAATAATGCCATCAAACAAAACCTATAAAGCGTTGGGCATTATTTATTCATCGGGTCTAAAATCACAGCGCAAAAAACATAACATAACATATAACATAACTTTTTCAATTTTCTGAATTCTTGATTAAAATACCCAGTTTTTTTATTAGGTAGGGCTAGGTAATTTTGGAAAAAAATGATTTTTACAAATAACTACCTGTATATTTTTTAACCGACATCAAAAAAGCAGGAGGTTCTCAATTCGTCACGTATATATATTTTTTTATGTATGTTCGCTGATTACTCATAAACTCTTGGAGCGATTTGGAAAATTCTTTTTTTGTTTTTACTATCTAAGGTTTCCGCTACTTGAACTCATAATTCAAACTATAGCAGGAGAAAAGCGCGATAGAAGTGTAACATCGGAGGTCTTCGGTAAAGGAGATCGGTAATATTATGTAGTAGTACCTCTTTGAACTAACCTCATTTTCAGTTTCACGTAGGTAGTATTAAATGCAAACTATTTGGTTTTATGACAGCTGTCATCTTGAGCGGAGGCATGTACTGCATGTACCCCTACCATGACTTTTTGAAGAACTCGAAAAAAAGAAACCCTTTTTCGATCACTCTCTTGTCCGTTTGTCTGTAGGTGTGTCACTACCGATATTCTTAGAGACGGGTGGACCTAGTAAGTTGATTTTTAGGAAGTTTCATAGTAAATAGGTACTCAATATAGTATGTTAAATCGAATACGTAAAAAACCCGTGGTAAGAGTACTGTTCCCTTCTGACGTTCGATTACGTTTTACCACGGAAAAATATTTCGATTTCACATTTTTTAAATGTTTTTTTATCAAATATCTTAATTATTGTATTAAAGTTAAATTAAAACATACCCTAAATGTTATTCTGATATATTCTGAACATATTCGTGTGGACCTTGTTAAAATCTGTTCTGTAGTTTATGAGATTACCTGGTTCAAACAAACAAACAGACAGACAAACAGACAAACAGACAAACAGACAAACAGACAAAAATTCTAAAAACTACCCTATCGTGTTCAGCTAACGATTTTAAGGCGACCTGTGTATTTTTTTTCTGGATATCTTACAATTACAGATTTTTTGATGTCTACAGATTTATTATATGTATAGATGAAATTGACACAAGCCAAAGAAAAGTCACGTAGTCTTGCGTTAGAGAAAAAATTATGGTGAATAAGTTGCATCTTATACCAATTTTATACAATGTTGTATGTCAATTTCATACAGTTAAATCTATCGATTAACGATATCGCTAATTGATAGCAATCTTGTCTAAGGGGGTTGATTAGTAAGACCACATATAAGGAGACGCGAAGACTGGGTTTTGACGACTTAATTTTACTAAACGATTTGCTTAATATGATTTTTTGTAAAAAAAACGTGTATCTACAATTTCCCCAAATTGTACACGTCAGGAAAGACAGACGCACGTCTTGAGGACCCCCGTCTTCAAGTCAGCCAGTATCTTCTAGGAAAATGCGATACTTCTTAGATCTAATCTTCAGGTTTGATAGTGGTCAAACGCTGACCTATCATTTATAAATAACAGCAAAGTACTTCTATACCTTAGGCACCAGACCACATTAAAATGTATCCAACACGCCCAACAGTCGGCATGAAACTTTACAATTACACGGCAAAGAAAGTTCAACAAAGTACAGTGTAAATCTGCCGGAAAAAAAGTCAGTGTTGAAAATAGCTGTTGGGTGTTACTCATAAATCTATCAGTTGTTCGGTTAATTTAACATGAATAGAAAACCTATCGAGCCTTTGTTATGCGGTCAATCGAATCATGTAAACAAATCTGTGAAAAGTATGCTTTCACTTTTTGGTTTCAAGTCTCGCATACTATAGTTAGTTAGTTACACTATAGATAGAAGTCCAATAAAATTCATTGCATATGAGAGTTGAGACATATTTTTTTAGGAAGGTATTAGATTAACAGATTTGGTCTGAAAATGACCTATATTAGCTTTTACAGATAGATAATAGTAGTTCATAATACAGTAGATTCAAGTTGTATTGATAATGTCCCATTCCACAGCGCTATATAGCCCCAGATCTATGGAAAGGAAATGGAGACCCTTTACAATAACAAATTTAAAAGCAAAACATGATGTGGACATGTAATTTTTGTTATGAGCAGATAAAATAATACTATACGTCCAAAAATAGACAGTACCTGGGTGACGGAGCTTTGCTCGGTTATTTTACGTTGTATTTTATTTTTTCATCGCTTCCCAAAACCCCCCGTATACTAAATTTTATAAAAATCGTTGGAGCCGTTTTCACAAAAAAGACAGAATCGCAGACCTGATAGTTTGGCTGTAATTGCGAAATTCAGGGTGAAATCTGATTTTGACTAAAATTTCACTAAAACTCAAATAACTTCTGAACCACTAATTATTGCAGAACATACAGGGGGTTAAATCGATAGAATCAACTGATGATCCACCCACCTTATTACACCGTGTATATACAAGAATTGGTCTTTTAAATGTAGGATAGGATGTACTCATATATAAAAGGATTCGATAAATTTAAACAAATCGTAAACAATAATCGTCACTCTTTTAAAATATCCAAATCTCCAAACAAACACCTGTCAAACTATTCCCTGAACGATTTTTTGTCGTAACCTACTCGATCAGAGTCATTTCATATATCATCGAGTCGGAGAGACAAGAGATATAATATTGTCTTACCCATCGATAGCAACGGATGCGTTCTTGGCTCTATGCCAAAACAACTACTGAAGTCGACCAACTTATCAGAATCTTTGGAAGCGGGTTTTTGTTGGAGATAATTTAGCAGACACATTGGCACTTTGGAGGTGATAGCGATGTTAACATTGATGAGTTCGTCATAGAAGAAAGTAGCCTTGTGTACAAAATTATTTATATCACTGGTCACTAGTTAATATGTTTTATGTCCTGCAATATTTATTATAATTTATTTATCTGTTCTGATTGATTTTTTATGTAATTTATATATGATTTGTATTAGGTTTACATTATTCTCAACTCCATCCATAGCACTGGCAATGTCATTCTTAAAATATAATTTATCATGTCCTATTTCAGATTGTATTCAAACTTTGCCAATTCATTCCTCTACCAGAAGACAGTCTATCTTCGGAAATTTACGCGCGGTGTGATGATTTCCCACTAGGTATATGTTTTGATCATCATTCCCACAGATTTATGTTCATTTATTTTTAGCTTGTGTACTGTTGATGACATGGTTGCGTAGTGATTTTATTACCAGTATAATTAGTGTCGAAACTCACTATGCCGTATTTTATTTATCTGTTCTGATTGAATTTTCATGTAATTTATATATGATTTGTATTAGGTTTACAATATCCTCAACTCCATCCATAGCACTGGCAATGTCATTCTTAGAATAGAATTTATCATATCCTATTTCAGATTGTATTTAAACTTTGCCAATCGTCATGTGCCATCGTCATGAAGAAGATTCAATTTGTATCATTTATAAGATAGGACAAGTATACGGATAATTTTTTAGATTCCTAATTCCACGTGGGTTATAGGTATATAGGACGAGTTTATGGACTACTCATTTATTCAGTTTAGATGCCTTATTGTTTGATGTACTCTTTGGTTCAGATATAGGAGTAACTACATATTTAAAGTTACCTACTTAACTTTATTATGATAGTTTTTGTTGAGTGACCCGTGGACTCGTCTTATGTACTTTCGGCCCAAATGGGACGAATTCGTAGAATCTAAAAAAATAAAAAACTTCATACATGAACTTGTCCCGTTTTATAATCGAAATGATATTTTGTTGCATTATGTAAATGCATTTATTTTAGCACCAAAACAAATACTTATTCAATGGTTGTAACTATTTATAAAAATTTAACGAGTTTAAAAATATAATTGTACGTTAATGACGTAAATGCTAGTTGAATAATCACTCATAAGAAGTTATAAAAATAAATAAGATATTTTCATTTTTAGATACATTAGCAAAAATGATCTAGATAACGAAGATTATTTTAAAATTATAACACTTTTCTGCAAAGGCAGAAAAGTGGGACAAATTTCACGTATCGTTTAGGAAAATGACACTGCTATTAAGATAAATAGGTGTCTACATAAAAATAATAGCCAAATTATATTTAAAAAAAAACAAGAATAACTTTGAGTGTAGATGAAATTGATATTACGTGTTTATTTTGAAAGGAAAGTATTTTTTATATAAAGTCGAGCAACGGTCTCAATGTTATGTGGCATATTTCTAAACCAAATATTTACCCAGAAGAGAAGAAATGTCGATTTTTAACAAAAAATCCGCCAAATCTAAAGAGAACTCTAGAGTTGGGCTAAAATATAATGATTAACTAAATATTTGGTGGAATATATTGATCGATGAAAAATAACACATTGATGATTTCATTTTAAATCAATTTAATTGGTTGTAAAATAATGAAAAATACTTAGGTACTTAATTTTATTATGATAATATACTTCCATCAAGTGGAACATATTCTGCTTGTTTAATCACTATGTCACATACATATTGTTATTTATTTTTAATTCTACTATATAAATTCTCTTACGACCAAGTAAATTGTTTCTAGGTAACCTATTAATAGAAATAGGTAGGTATATAACCCAATTATAAACAGTTATTTTGGCACCAAATCTAAAAAAATATATCGTTGTAAATAGAATTGATAAAAATTGTGGGAAAATCCCATGTGATTCAACATCGATTGGATACGACCACTCAAACACTCGACTGCAAAATAAAGAGAGAAAATATAACACAACTTAACGATCGCAATTTGATATCATCCTAGTTCTAATAATTATTCTTATGATCATGGGACACTTTTTAACATCAGGTGTACCAACTGTTAGGTGCTTAGGTAACATCCTAACTTAGTTTTTAAGACGTTTCTGTGAGATATTTGTACAAACTGTACCTATGCATCCAAATGAATATTTTTTTACTTTGACTTTCGTGATAAAATTACTTATCAAGATTTGAATGTTTTAAATATATCTTATGTATGTTACAAACACAGGACCAGAAATATATACTTTAAACATCTATTATAGTTATATTTGAAGCTGAAGTGTTTGTTTGTTTGAACGCGCTAATCTCAGGAACTACTGGTTCGAATTGAAAAAATATTTTTGTGTTAGATAGTCCATTTATCGAGGAAGGCTTTATGCTACTTTTTATTTTGAAATTCCCACGGGATCTGGACTTACGCGGGTGAAACCACGGAGCGCAGCTAGTAATACATAAAATGTCAGTATAATGCTTTATTAGCATTATGTCTCAGTCCGCTCTGGTATTTGTCTGGTACCTACGATATTCATCAAACTGAAAAGGCACCATCAGATATCAAATTGTTTAGAGATACCCCTTCATTTATTATAGCCGATGTTTGATTTATGTATGATTTACTAGGAACTAGGAAACAAGAAACTAGGAAAGGGTACCGGGCGCTTCCTCCATACAATGTCGACTGTTTCCTCCCTGGATAATGACACTAAAGCAAATATCTTTGTTGCATATAACTTATAACTGTCATGAATATGAATGTTTTCTTTTTTTCTTTTTTAAATCTTAATTTCAATGGTAATTAGACAATGAAAAAACCAAGACATAGGGGCATAGTCATGGCAGTTATAGGTTTTATGGCACAAAAAACATTTGTGCTAGTGTCATTATCCAGGGAGACAACAGTCAACTACGTTTGTATGGAGAGAGTGCCGGTACCCTTTCACCTTAAAATGGGATCGGGCAGACCACGAGCGTCGGATGCATTTTGACCAATAGGCTAATATTGTCACATAATGGAAGCCGAAGGACGGACATCGAAATCAATGGAGACCTTGGAAAAGATACCGTGACGATTTAGATGCCTTCAACAGAGACTAGTCTAATTTGACCCAGGACAGGACTGATGTGCTTTTAAGGGTGTGAAGAAGACCTTTTCCCAGCAGTGGAACAAAATAGGTTAATTAAAAAAATACCTCTAAGATACCCGTGCCCTAAAGCAAAACGTGACTTATTTTATGGGCCAAATTATATATATTGAATCAACTCCTCCGTCGTTCTCTCCATGCTGAAATCGTTACCTAACTTTGACAAGTGTAACACAGAACACCACATCCCCGTAAGTTTCCATTGCGTTACCTAAATGTAAATGTGTTTGTAAATTCTTCTGGTGTAGTCGATGTAATGTCTTCCATTGGTCTCTATTGGTTGTTGTAGAGCTGTGCTGAGAGGTATACCCGGTTCGTATAGCTGCCCCCTTAGACAAGATTGCTTTCCATTATTGAAATCGTCAGTCGAAAACCTTCTTTTTGTTTTTTTTTTTATATGATTGACTTAGAAAAGAAATATTATAAGTATCCTTAGGCTTTATAAATTAGGTTAAGTTTTGTGTAAATAAACGCCTTATTTAATTTTATTATAAACCAACAAAATATAAAATCATAAATCATAAATATTTATTTTGTAGGTCTAGGTAAACAAAGTTCCTAAAAGATAAAATAAAATGGTACTCTAGATCTTGCCATTTTGGCGTACAAATATCACGTGGTCTTGCTTTATAGAAATAAAAATGGTAGGTTTCATCTTATGCAAATTTCATACAATGCTTATATGAATTTCCTACAAAAAAATCTGTCTGTTCGCGATATCGCTAATGGAAAGTAAACCTATTTGTTTAGGGGGCCGGTCATTCCATTGTTTAAGGCTTTTCTGCCATGGCCTTAAACATCAACCATTCCAGTTATCATCAAGTATTGTCAACATTTTTTAGGTATATTAACAATTAATCGATAGGATTCTTCAAATGTCGGTAACCTAATGTATATAATTAAAACTATGTTTGATGACCCTTAAACCTAACCGTCATAAAATTAAAATGAAGGATTATCTTTGTTTATTGAGCGAATCTGGGTTAACTCCAGAACAGTCACTTATTGTTGATCATAAATCTCTTGTTACTAACGAGAATGATTAATGACAATGGTACAAAGTTTTCATAGTATTAACCCGATGTAATTAAGTTAAAATGATGTGCCCTGCGATAAACTAGGACAATGTAACAAATTTAATGTTTTAGAAATTATTATGGTTCAGAAATATGAAATAAGCAACAGTTAATATCCGATAACAATAAGTGTATACGAAGATATATCGTTCCGGAAACAAAATATCCTGGTGAAAAAAAATGGTATTAATATTTTTTTTTTTAGAAATTGTCACGGACTAGACGACAATATTGACAAAAAAGGAATGTTAAGTTTCAGAAATAAAGTAACACATGTTATTTTATTTTTGATGTATCTTTTAAAAGTAACGAAACGCAATCTTTTACAATGATTGTAATTGGAATTTAGCAGATAAACTACACTTTTCAATTTACTTTTGTATAAAGTTCAGTGGACATAGTAGACCCTTGACTTCCAAAATATCCAACCTTTTCCATCTTCTATAAATATAAAATTCACTGACTAACTGATAAATCAATGTAAAGCCCAAGCCATATGAACGGATCGGGTTAAAGTTTGGCATACTAAACTATTATGACGTAGGCATCCGCTACTAAAGAATTTTAAAAAATTCCACTCAAAGTGGCAAAATGTCCAACCTTAAAATTTATAGTCAATGTATTTATAGTCAACAAAACGTTAATATGTAAACATAAAAGAGTGATCCAAAGGCAAGTATTGCACAGACAAATCGTGCCCGAAACTTCTATCGAAACTTCCGCGTAGATTCTGTTGCACTCGGCAACGAACCCACTATAAGTTCCTAACCACATCAATTTAAAGTCGAAAATAGATCAGCGACTAACCTAGAAACAAACGTAAACTATCGCTTCACTACTGACCCATATCGTAGGTGATTCATCTTTAGGTTTCTGTCAAACTATTTCTCCGGTGGTCTTGATGTTAGAAAATGCCAACTGTTTATTAGTTGTTGTAAGTGATAGGTCAGCGTTTGACTACTATCACACCTGCCTGATAGGTAGGTGATGATGCTGTCTAAGATGTAGCACGCGAACCTTGAAAATACTTGTTCATTAGTGACTTTGAAGACCCCCAAATACACCTCAGGAATGACAGATGCAAGGCAACTGATTCCATTCTCTCGCAGTATGTTAACTAGTATTGTAAACAATTTAGTGTTAAAGTCATGTTTAAGACACACCGGTGCAATTTCATTCTTTAAAAATCTTTTACAAGGTGAATGTTCTAAATGATATATTTGATATATCACGGAACCTACAAAGGAACATCTGTGTTATAATTATATACCAAAGGGTGTGTTTTCTTTAAATAAGGATCAATTTCCTATCTATATTAATTTGGGTTTTACACAATAAGTCTCTAGCTCAAGCTCATACTGCAACTTGAAGTAAGACAGACGCAGGCAACTGATTCCATTCTCTTGCTGTCCGAATAAGGAATGGCGATTAAAATATTAGTACCTACCTGGATGACCGAGCTTTGCTCGGTATTTTTTTTTTTTACTTAGTCTAACCTCAAACCAAACACTCATTGACTTCGTGTTACTTAACAACGCGATCTGCTGGGATAACTTTATTGCTCACAAAAAATAGTATTAGTAGTTCGCCAATAGATGTCAGGAAGAGTCATATTTTTCAAAAAAAAAGTAAGTTTCAATAAAACACGGATAAAATGACATTTTCTAAAAATTATTCCTAGCCAGATCGATTTATCGCCCCCGAAACCCCCTATATACCAAATTTCATGAAAATCGTTGGAGCCGATTCCGAGATTCCAATTATATATATATATACAAGAATTGCTCATTTAAATATATAAGATTATTGTAAACCTATGAACTACTAGGCAGGATTATAATAAAATAAATTAAACAAACATACACCATTGTATCTCATAAATTGACCAAATTATTTCCTAGGAACATACAATATTAATGTTCAGTCAATCGTATAGATAAGAAACATTATTTTTTATTGTAAAAGCATTCTGGGAAATCCCGTGTCTGCGAAGCAAAGTAGCAAAAACATAAGGATTAATAGGTTGATGTTATCTAGATGTTATTAATAGTTGACTTCTTAGAATTAGATTGGCTAATTTGAATGTTTATGTCATTTGTAATTTGATTGAAATCAAAGTGTACTTAGAAGAAATTAAATGGGATAGGGAATTAGAAATATACACAAGATACATAGCTTCTGGTGAAAAATGAGCTGGTTCCTTTAGCTAACATGTCGGCATTGACACACTAGGGAAACTTATTTAGATATTTTTTTAAATTTACTTTTTGGTTAACCTAACAATTAAAGTCTAGATTGGCTAATTTGAATGTTTATGTCTTTTGTATTTTGATTGAAGTCAAAGTGTACTTAGAAGTAATTAAATGGGATAGGGAATTAGAAATATACACAAGATACATAGCCTCTGGTGAAAAAAGAGCTGGTTCCTTTAGCTAACGTGTCAGCATTAACACACAACGGAAACTTATTTAGATATTTTTTTTAATTTACTTTTTGGTTAACCTAACAATTAAAGTCTAGATTGGCTAATTTAAATGTTTATGTCATTTGTATTTTGATTGAAATCAAAGTGTACTTAGAAGTAATTAAATGGGATAGGGAATTAGAAATATACACAAGATACATAGCCTCTGGTGAAAAAAGAGCTGGTTCCTTTAGCTAACGTGTCAGCATTAACACACAACGGAAACTTATTTAGATATTTTTTTTAATTTACTTTTTGGTTAACCTAACAATTAAAGTCTAGATTGGCTAATTTGAATGTTTATGTCATTTGTATTTTGATTGAAATCAAAGTGTACTTAGAAGTAATTAAATGGGATAGGAAATCAGAAATGTACATAAGATATATAACTTCTGGTGAAAAAAAAGAAAAGAAAAAAAACTGGTTCCTACTTTAGGTTCGGATCGGCATTGACACACTAGGGAACATAATTAGATTTAAAAAAAAAACACTTTTTGGTTAACCTAACAATTAATTGTTAGGTTAACCAAAAAGTGTTTTTTAAACTTTAAACTTTAAAGTTTAGATAAAACGAATTGTCTACAAGTATGTTTTACCACAATATATATGATTCGAACTTTTGTTTAAATTTTTAGAGTTTCTTAACCAAAGGATAAAAACGGGACCAAGACTTCAGTCTCCCTCCGTCCGTCTGTCTGTCTGACCGTAATAGCTATAAAGTTGTAACGTTCACAGATTATGTATTTCTGTTGTAATAAAAGTTAATTACAGATCAACAGTATAGCAAACCTTAGTTACATGAGAAATGAATGATTGCCCAAGAGACATTATTCAAGAAGTAAAAAGGGGAAGAGCGGTGTTGGCTTAATGGTAGATACCTCGACTTTCATTCTGAAGATCGTGGGTTCGGATCCCGGCCGGCCGTGAACTAATGTATTTTTCTTAAGATAAATTTATGTACGCTAATTGACATTGCTCTGACGGTGAAGGAAAACATCGTGATGAAACCCGCGGCTAAGTAGGCTCCAGAAATATTGACAAGTGATCCTTTGGAAATGGTCGACTAGGCTGAGGTGTACTAGGTGCTGGGCAAGCCGACTCCATCCTCGGGCAAAAAAGACCCAATTAAAAAGGTTCTAATTGCGGAAAACAGCCCGTTCAAGTACAAGTACAAGGGGAACATTTAGATGCAGAAAGCAATAAAGAGACTAAAACAAAAAAAAGTAAAAATTTAATACAATAGTTTTTCACCAACACTAAAATAACCCCGTGAAAGATCACCAACAAATTTCCAATAACCATATACAAATAGAAGTCCTACAAACCTCACGATCAATTTACAACTCACAGCAGACAGACTTACCCACGGACTACAGTTAGATTCTAAATAAAGAAATAATCCATAGTTTAATCACCTTGTGACTCATAGATCGATATCTCACTACTTATTTATTACTGAGCCTATGGAGGTAAAAACTATGCCATTGTTGGGTCAAATTATACGTATTATGTATGGCACAATATTATAGACGGAGAGTTGAGCGTCAAAATTTATATATCTTATAATCTATCTTCTATAATATAAAAATGAATCGCAAAATGTGTTGGTAAGCGCATAACTCAAAAACGCCTGGACCATTTTGTCCAATTCTTTTTTTGTTGTCTTTGATATTGTCAAGAGAAGGTTTTTATGAAAGAAAATATTAAGAAAGTTGCGCAGAAAATGATGACGCATGTGAAACCGCGGGGCGCAGCTAGTTTTTTACAAAACCTTTTCCACTGATGTGATGTTGGCATTTTTTTTACAGCTTTACAGATATTGTATGTAAAAAAATCTATTATTTCAGGCAGAAATCATATTTCATATGATAATATTATAATTTTTATATAATTACGTGAATAAAATAAATTCATAAATAGTAAATAAATAATCAGTTTATCAGCCCCCTTAGACAAGATTGCTTTCTATTAGCGATATCGCCAATCGAGACTTTTTTTTTAAATTGACATAAACCAACGAAAGGTCACCTGGTCTTGCGTGAGAGAAAAAAATGATAGATAAGTTTCATCTTATGCAAATTTTATACAATACTTTATGTCAATTTCATACAATTAAATCTATCGATTAGCGATATCGCTAATAGAAAGCAATCTTGTCTAAGGGGGCAGATTCGTTAGCGCTTAGTGTCGAAGGATTTTTATCATTCTGTTTATTATACAAAATACTTTCTAGTATCTGAAATTCGTTAAACAAGTCAACTGAAAAAAAAACAGTCAATCAAAATTTCACCGTAACAAATGTCTTCAGTTCAGTCTTTAATCTATTTTCACATAATAATAAAAAAGGTTTTTCCAAAACACAAAATATTTATATACTACAGTTTTAGAGTATTATCTCTCCGTCTATAATTGTTCGTGAAAGTCATTCAAATAAATGAGCACTGTTTAAGTGTCCCATACTGAGATGTTAGGATTATTGTCTGCAAAAAATATCAAAGGCCCAATAATCAAACCTTAAAAGGGTGTTCACACACTGAGGGCAGACCGAGTTTTGCGGAACCGTACATTTTATGTAGTTGTCAGTCGCTAGTGTGTGAACAGCTTAAATGTTTGGCTTAACTATATAAAACAAAATGTAATCAGTTATTGGAAAATTTAGCAGTTGGGGCTATTTCTGTGCATCTTAACAGTCAATTTCTGTCGTACGACTTTTTTAAATTTTAACATTTTTCCATAAGGTTAACGAACCCGATTGAAAATCCGGTAATTTTTTTATTTTATTTTAATCGACTGTTTTAAGTCCGCAAGACCTTTATTTAAAAAAATCTGCTGATTTTCGAATTAACAAAACCGCAAAATTTGGCTATTTCTGTACATCTTAACAATCAACTTTTGAACCGCTTTCTCATATAATTAACAATAACCCTATATATACACACGGCTATCGCTTTCAGGTAGACATCTGCACCTTCAATAACTTTTCCACGCAATCAAGTTGTGAGCCAAAGAGTATAGAAGAAAGGCATAAATAAACCAAGGTCAAAAACACTTCCTATTTACATGTTATGTGCCATAGAAAACCTAAATCCTAGATGTATAAATTGCCACTACGTCACAACGTAGAAACATAAATTTTCTTTTTTAGCACTTAGTGTTTTTCAGCAGACAGGATTTGACGTCAAAGAGGATAAACGGATTTTAACTGTTACTCTAAACAATGCAATACTGTTTGCAACATATGCTGAAATATATTTCGAAGCCATAGGAGTTGCAATAGAGGGCTACTTAAAATTATACTTAAAATCTACTTAAAAATTAAATCTTATTAACAGACTTAAAAAAACAGTGAGATTTTCAATTAGAAAGAAGAAGAAAGACGAAAGAAAAGTAATCACATTAACAAAATCAAGATAATTAGTCAATTATTAGCAATAATTTAGCCAAAGGAGTGTTTCATCAAATGGATTAATTTTGGATTTCAACCCCCTTATTCCAAAACGAGGTTTAAGGATAGTCCGAGACGTTGATTTAAACCTCAGATTTAGACACAGATTTACTCGTGAAGTATAGTCTAAACACTATCCCTAATAATATATAGGGATACTGTTTAGACCACACTGTAAGTCTAAGGTTTAAATCCACATCTCGGACTATCCTTAAACCTAATTTTGGAAAAAAGAGGTAAGGGTTTGAATCCCACCCGGCAGTGTACCAATGGATTTCATTTACGAAATTTTATATGCTCTAATTGACATTGCTCTTATGGTGAAGGAAATAATGATGAAACCCATGACCTAGTTGGAACTGTATGGAGGAGTTCTCTCCTCTGGACAGGGCTGAGAGGGTGGTGCTGTGCAAGTCTACTCCATCTAATGCATGCCTCAGGCACTACAGCATCGTTAATAGCATGGATTAAAGTTGCTAGCGCTGTTTAAAACATCTAGATTAGATGTAAATGCCAATATTAGACATCCACGGTCCATTGGTTAGATTGTCATGTAGGTACAATACCAAAATTAGCCAAAAAGTTGATAAAAGTGTGGAATCGTTGCGTAGCCGTTCGAGGTATCTAGGAATTTGGAGATCGAATGGTTGGTTCACTTTCAAACACTATATTTTGTAAATATCCTCGCAGTTAAAATAAACATTATTTGTACAGAGCGTCATTCGTCGTCGTATTTAACCAAATCTCCATCTTTTACTCTCCTTTTATTCCTCTCTTTCTTCTGGCTTTCTTTCTCATTCAACCCAATCTTTACATATTTCGTTCAGAAAAGAAGAGTTAAACTTTCTTACACCGAACTAAGTCTTTTCATCCGTCATAAATCATTCATCGTTCTCGTGCACAGCATTTCCATTCCATTCCTACATGATTCCACAATCAACGTCCATGAGAACCTCCTCCTTTTTTAAACTCGGCTTAAAACGAAATAAACTAGACCGGACAAAGACAAAGACTTCTTTGATGGATCTAACCTTGTAAAATGTAACCTCGGATTAATGGCATGTCATTGAGAGGTTTACCAAAGACGTTTGTTTAAGGGTGTAGATCGTGAAAATCACCGAAAAGAGTGTTACGATTTTTCATATTTAACCTATTTACATATGATTGATATCAATGATAATTTGTATATATTACAATCAAAGACCAATAAGTATGTTCATGCTTAAATTAAACTCTTAAACCTAATAGTTGTTTTATAATAAACGTCAACAAACGCACAAAATTGAGTAAAAATGCAAAAACATGACTTCGTATTTTTCAGATTTAACCCCATAAATCAACACAAATTGATAAAAAGAAACACTTTTTGAACACTGAAGAAACCAATAAGTATAGCTGTATACTTTTTTTTATACCTTTACAAACAAAGACTTCCTCTTTTAAAGCCCTAAAATCTAGATATATTTTAAGGTAAATTTTTCATACACAAATGTATGGGATAAAACGTTCGTTTCATTCGTGCAATCTCGGTGGTCAACAGCGGCAGTTCCTTTCTGTAAGTGAACGCGACACCACGCTTGTCGGCTGCAGACAGCAGAATTACGTATTGTGTATTTGTGTTTTTTGTAAAAAACTGTAAGTATAACATTTTTATAATTAACTAGCTGCGCCCCGCGGTTTCACCCGCGTAAGTCCCGATGCCGTTCGATTTTTTCTCACCTTTTAAACCTTCCCTAGACCTCCACGAACATTTCAAGACTAAGATAAGATAAATCCGTTCAGCCGTTGTCGAGTTTTAGTGAGACTAACGAACAGCAATTCATTTTTATATATAAGATTTATTTTCAGTTAGTAGAAAGTATCGATATAATGAATGTCTGAAAGAAAACCATGATGGAACTAGATATAAATCGTAAAAAATACAATATCTACACTAATAGGTATTATAAAGAGGAAAGATTTGGATTTTTGTATGTAACGAATAAACTCAAAAAGTACTGGACCGATTTTAATAATTCTTTTATCATTCGAAAGCTACATTATCACTGAGTAACATAGGCTATTTTTTTCGCAGGACTGATTGAATTTGAGTGTCATGCCAGGGAAAAGAAAGTTTTGTACGCATTATAAAAATATGAAAGCCAAAAGATCTCGGAATAAAATGTAAGTTCCTCCCTACTTATTTATTATCGCATTTGAACAGGGTACATTACAAAGCTAATAGAATATGTCATATGATTTAGATCGCCCGATTCAGACATATACCTACAATAACATGTAGGTATATGTCAAATTGTGGAAGTAGGTAGGCGACAGCGCAACTTTGTCGACATACCCGCCAAACAGACGCGAGGCGCCTAGCGTCTGGCTTAGGGTTGTACAAAATAAATAAAAAGTGGATAATATTGATGAATAATATTTCCAGTATTGAAAATAAAGAAAACCTTGGGGCCGAGACTCTGAGCAACAATGCTACGCGCTGTATAGAGGTAAGTTGTTATACGTAATTCTTGTAGACTTGTTACATAAATAAATAAACTACTTAGTTAGTGATGGGCGAAGACAAAATCTCAATACCTACCTATAGATTTTTTCTTGCAATATTTATTATTTTCATCGAGAGACAAACACCTTAGTACCGAAATACTTCTCAATTACTTTCTCAAAAGAAAATTTACGTTCAAATAGGTGACGTCATAAAAAAACAATACCTAATGCGTAAAGAAACTATAATTTCTATTCATCAGGAACCTAATATTGTATTAATTCTTTTGCATTTTTTTAAATTTTTAATTATTTTTTATAAAAAAAATCAAGCCATTATCTTTCTTTACAGGAACTAGTTATTGAAAACGACCAAGAGGGAAAGGTGGATGAAATGGAAGTTGGGCGTAGAGTTGTAGACGTTTCTTTTTTTTTTAAAGCTCTTCAGGCCATAGGGGACCACGGTCCAATGGATTGTAAGTTAAGTTACCTCAGTATAATAGGTGAAGTAAAAGTTGGTCTGGACTCAAAACTCATCATGAAATGTAGTATGTGTAGTATGAAATTTACTGTGTGTTTGATTGAAAAGAAAGAAGATAGAATGGAAGTGAATCATCAAATTGTATCTGGTATCATATCATCTGGTGGGAGCTACTATCAGTTAAAAACATTAACTGCCGCAGTAGCCCTACCAATCATGTCACCTTCATTATACAATGAAATTAATAATACGGTTTGTGATTGGTGGGAAAAGACAGCAGCACATTCCATGGCAGAAGCTGTCAAGGAAGAAGCGGAGTACGCAGTGTCTATAGGTAGTGTTGATAAAAATGGTACACCATTAATATCTGTTGCTGTTGACGGTTGTTGGAGCAAGAGATCTTATGGTAAGAATTTTTCCGCCTTGTCCGGCGCAGCTGCGATAATTGGCATTAAAACTAATAAAGTATTGTTTTTTGGAGTTAAAAATAAATACTGCGTAGTTTGTGCACGAGCCGCAAAGAACGACAGTCAGCCCTCGGAACACCGTTGTTTCAAGAATTATTCGGGATCATCTACCGGTATGGAATCGACCATAATAGTTGAGGGGTTTAAACGTTCCATTGTTGATCACGGTGTAATTTATAATAAATTTGTAGCAGACGGCGATTCCAGTACTTATAAAAAAATATTAGATTCGCGACCGTACGGTAATTTAACAGTAGAGAAAATTGAATGCAAAAATCATCTTTTACGAAACTACTGCAATAGCTTGGAGAAACTGTCGAAAGACACTAAGTATCCTTGCGAATTGCGGAAATTCCTAACAGAAAGGTATTTGCGTTTAAGAACGGGTGTAAAATGCGCTATTAAATATTGGGGCGATCAAAATCAGTCACTCGAAGAAAAAATAAAAAATCTTAGTGAAGATATCCTAAATGGTCCACAACACGTATTTGGTAATCACCAATATTGCAAGGAGTATTTCTGTAGACCTGATACTCGTCGAATAGAACCTGTTGGGTTGCTTCCAGCAATTGTTGGATGCGGATTAATGGACGCGGTACACATTTTAAGTAAAAGACTGTCATATCATTCTAGAAGTTTAATTCATAATTGTACAAGTAATATAGTTGAAAGTTTTAACGCAGTGATTGCCAAATTAGTAGGGGGTAAGCGTGTAAATTATTCTTCCCGTGGTTCTTATGCGGGCCGATGCGCAGCTGCTGTTGTGTCTTTTAATACAGGATCGATTCATAGTAAAACTCATGAAGTAATATTTAAATCTAGTCCTAATCCTTTGATCGCGAAAGTGGAAAATTGTAATCGTAAAATCCGTTTAATTGCTAAACCTAAATTAAGATTGAAAAAGAGCCACAGCGCTGTATCGAAAGACGCTCACTATGGACCAAACTGCGAAAAACCTGATCTGAGTCCAGAATTATATGAGAAAGCCAAGTCATCTTTTTTAGCCGATTTAAAGTTGTCTTGTGCTGAAAGAGAGGAGCTTGAAAGGTCGACCCATTTGCAAAGAAGTAGTTCTGAGTGGATGAGTACAAGGAGAAAATTACTAACCTCATCATCGTTCGGGGAAGTTTGTAAAAAACGAGAGAGCACAAGTTGTGCTGTTCTTGTTCGTAAAATCGTTTATGGTAGTAATATCTCCAGTTTGCCTGCTGTACGGTACGGTATCGAAAACGAAGAAACCGCAATTAAACAGTTAGAAATTCAAGAGAATATTAGTATACAAGGTTGCGGTTTGTTCGTCGACGATCAATATGAATTTCTTGGTACTACACCAGATGGCATTTATGCAAACGGTTTAATTGAAATTAAGTGCCCACATTCTTTAGCTGGCATGACTCTTGATGAAGCAATGGCCAAACATACCTTTTGGGTTAAGGACAAGGCTTCCAAGGGTTATGTCATAAATAAAAATCATAACTGGTATTTCCAAATTCAGGGACAGGTACATATTACTAAAAGAAACGTTTGCATGCTTGGCATCTGGTTTGGTGCTACTGTACCTATGAAAGTTTATATTATAGAAAAGGACGACAAATTTTGGGAGGAGAAAATGGAGATGAAATTAGTTAGGTTTTATTACGATTGCCTACTTCCAGAATTAGTTGATCCTCGGCAGTCACGAAGCATGCCCATTCGTGACGCGCCCAGTATCATAGAGGCTATGAAAGAGAGGAAAGAAAGAGCTTTACGTGTTATGAAAGAGAAGAACGCCTAATGATTTTGAAAGATACAGGTAACTTAACTACCCAGCCAGTCGATTCACGTAAACACGCCAGTCCAAAAGTCGTTTTAACTTAGGAACTTAGAAATCGCCTTTTGGTTTTCTGTTTTAAACGCACTTACTTATCTAGTCTTGGATTGTCATAAATCTTCCAATAGCTCAATTACTATACAATTTCTGAGTTACCTGGTGTAAAGAATCATAAAAATTGGTTAAAAAATACAGCGAATTGAGGATTCTCCTTTTTTTAAGTCGGTTAAAAGGGCTAAATTTGCAAAAAACGAAGTGACGTCACTGCGCTACGGTTTTTATTACTTACGTGAATCGGGCAGCTGGTAACGTTTTCATTCTGATAGGTTTTGTGATAGCCATTGATTTTATCATCAAATTAGCAGAAATCAGAACTTGATCCGTAATCGAATGAAAAACCATTAGAATTTTGAACTCATATTTCGTTATTGTTTAATTACATACTTTTAATTAGTATATTAATAATTTACAAACTTCTGTTAAAATTAGTAAATAAATGAATTATTTACTAATTTTTGTACAACCCTAGCACGCTTTTGAGATAGCGAGTAATGGCGACTCATATTTGTTATTGTGTAGTAAATAAATCATTTTTATACTTGTGTTTCATTTATTGACATTTTTTTTTAAACCCTAGGATTTTTTTTTAGATATCGACGAGGTGATCGTAAACAAAAAGTAAGTATTTGAGTTTACGCAATAGGCACATTTCCTTGCGTAGAGATAAACACACTTCCTACTGAATTTGCAATTATTTTATTGAATGAATATTTTACGAATTAGAATAAATTTTGGTAGTGAAATTACAAATAAATAAATAGTTGGAATCAGTCAGATGTCAAATGATAGAAAAACATAAAAATTGTGTCTCAACAATCTATTAAAAAGAATCAACAGCTAGTTTCCAAAAATTCAACGTTATTGTTATGCTGTAAATATTCAAGTTCAATAACAATTTCTCAACGTGGAACGTTTGTTGCAAAACATTTTGAAAATCGCGCTCTCTAGGTCATTCATCCGCCCCGTCGGATGTTACATTAAACTTTGGCGCTGCGGTCGCTCGAAATCGAGATCTCAGGCCAACAATCTACACCCTTAATACCTACTTTAAGCCAGGACCGATTTTCCAATCTTTTACGATTTTCGGGACATAATTTTATAAAGTTTTTTGAGATCAAAGGACTTTATCATTCTTCGATTCAGCTATCCATTTAGATCAAAAGATATCAACAGACACAATAACATTTCTTTGCTACATTTAGGCCAGTACTTTTGTGCAAATATCAAGCCTGGCAAGAAATAACTGCAAAACTTCAGGCTAATTCTGCGTTTTGATTGATTTTTATTGGACGGTAGTTTAACAATATTTCAAACAATTTCGTAAGCCTAAGTTCGCCTCAGTCTGCATGTGACCATGCACACTACTTTTCGAAACGTCATGTAAAAACGCGATTATATGAGTTAAAATAGTTTCATTACGAGATCAAGTCGCTAAAACGCTAAAGATTAGAGAATACCTAAAATATTTAATTCCTAAATTTCCGGTTAGATAAATAAAGTGTCAAAACAGTTTTATATCAAGTTTCTATGAAATAAAATGTTTATTTATGCTATTTCACATAAAAATGCACTAAAATCTGAGGCATGATGCAACATTGATATAACCAATATAATCTATTGATAATATTTATATAAGAAATTGAAAGTACTTAGGTAGGTATATCTTTAGGCATAAAAGGCATAACATTTCATAAATTAATAAGGCCTATTATCATAAAAAATATGACGTTTATGACATTGTTCATAACATGAGACCATACGAGAAATGATGAAATACATAAAATTGATCGAGATTGCCGAATAACAAGTCAATTTTTTTATATTTTTTGAGAGCGATCCTCGCGTATGGCGCATATAAAAATGAAAGTGTAATAA
This sequence comes from Idaea straminata, assembly GCA_951213275.1. Taxonomy (NCBI): domain Eukaryota; kingdom Metazoa; phylum Arthropoda; class Insecta; order Lepidoptera; family Geometridae; genus Idaea; species Idaea straminata. The sequence goes on along the minus strand of OX577862.1, from coordinate 10,080,977 downwards.
AATAACCAACCACAAAAACACGTTTTACCCGCGTAAATCTCGCGTGAGAGCATCTACCGAAATGAGCAATTGATATAATGCAGAATGATAATAAAAACAAAACGGAAGAAACACCTTTCCCATAGATTGATAAACTACCTACAATATTTTAGAAAATGTTATGATAAACAAAACTAAAACAAAAATAAACAAAATCAAAGCGAAAAATAAATATAAGACAAACTTGTTTATAATTGTACCGTATACATTACGAAAGTGAAACGGTAATGTATTTATAATAATATAAATATCCTTTGTCCATCCGTCCTTACCAATTTAGCGACAGAATTAAAATAAACGCAATTGCCTTTAAGATTTTTATACTTAACAAACAGCTGTTGAATGAGTCAGACGACATTGGCCTGAGAAATCTCGGGAAACACGACTGTACCAAAAACAACACGCGACCCTGAATTATGATCAAGTATCAACAGAATCGGTAACTGAAATCTCTTACTAAGCTTTACTCATAATTAAAGAAACACCTACAAAAATCCGTAGTGAATAAACTCAAATAAACTTTGGCATTAACGCAAGATCGTTTGTTCTTATGCTATTTTCTGCTGAGATAAACATCATAACTGAATTTTAGTGTTTCATTACTTTGTTTCTCGTTTAGCGGATGTAATAATCGGGGTGTTAAGTATACATACAAAGAAAATAATAATAGTACTCACATTGTGCTGGTGCAGCGTTAAAACGACGTTGTCGAATGTTGAAGAGTTGGAGAGAGCTTCTGAACTGCCCCGTAGAAGTTCCGCGAGTAAATCGGCGCCAGGTTTCACCCCAGCTAGTTTCGAAGGTGATGAGGTCGCTCTCACGTGTGTCGGCCCGCGACCTCTACTCCCGCTTCCAGTCATCGCCCCTACGCTTGTTTTCCGACTCGGTACAGTCGCATCTGAAAAACTACGTCGGCCTACTTCAACAGACCTACTGCTCGGTGCTTCCAAATTCTTTCCAAAGGGTGTCTGGGAGAATTGCTGTCGTTTCGCTTCTACATCTGACGTGTCAGATGGACTGTACGGCGAGGGAGAGGCAGTTCTGTCTCTTGAACATGTATCGCTATCGGCCTCTGATGGAGAATCTCCATACTTTCGTCTCGATCGAAAGGAGTCGTCATCTCGTTCATCCGAGCTCTGTTGATAGAACCTCGCTCTCCTTGCTTTTAGTTCATCTGGCTTCGGCCAGATCGGCGTTGGCATTTCAGTTGGGCTCGGTGGGCCATTTGCGCATGAGTCGTCTGACTTGTCGCCGAGCACTGACGAGGTTCTAGTCTCGGCAGATAGCCGCATGTCTAGAGAAGCTTCGCTGCTCTCACGTTTACAACCGTTCACGGAGGGAGGATCTTCATCCCCGCCATCATCGCTTGGGGTAGTTATGTAGATGCCTTTCCTCCGTTTAGTCTTATCGAGAGGTCGACGACGTTCCCTGGTTCCGATCGGGGCGGGCGTAGCGGGATTCTGAACAGCAGCGAGCAGGCTCGCGACCTGCTCGCTAGTTATAGTCTCATCTTCCTTCTCACGGTCGAGCGAGCCGTCGGAGGCGGCGCCGGCGTCCGGCCGTGCTGGCTCCTCGACTGTCACGGATGTCTCCTTCGACCACTGTTTCACTACACACTCATACACGGGCACAGCTATCAAACTATCGATATCACCGTCCGGATTGTCAAGAGATACCGGAAATTTAGAACAATCACAGTCGAGGTTAGCACACGCGACGGGAGGGTCCGGGAGCGGTGGGAACGCGAAAGGCTGAGCGGGGTCGAGCGGCGAGGTGCCCTCGCTATGCGCCTGCGCACTGTCCGCCTGCGAGCCGTCGCTTTCCTCGCGCAGCTCATGCAAGACGCGCGGCGCCGCCAGCGCGGGCAGGCTGCCCCCGGGTACAGCCGCCGCGGAACTCTGGGAGCGCGGCGGGGGCGTACGCCGCGGTAGCGGGTGTGTCAGCGAGCGCGCGCCCAGCTGCTTGTGTAGCGCGTCGGGCGGCGGTGAATGTGGCGCCGGCGACGCGTGCGCCAGCAATCCCTCATCTGAACCAACAGCTGAGTCGACCGACGCTACTGAGCCGCCTTCGATCGCGTTCTCCTCGGTCACAATGCTTGTCGAATCAGCATCGCGCCGCGTCGAGCCCACGCCAGTACCCGTCCTCTCCGCCTGGATCGTCGCCGGCTTCGAGCCGAAGTCGAAAATTGATCGCTGGCGGACAGGATCGCGGTAGTGCTTGTTTTGGGCGAAGTCGCCTTGTGAAAAAGATGCACTACGATATGGTATAGTCTTTTGGGCATAGGAGCCGATAATCGAGCGAGGCTCGACGCGCACAAGTGTGATGTTATCGGCGTCGAAGTCGTCGAAGCGATCAACAGAGAGACCGCGCGGCGGGCTAACGCGGTGGTGGTGGTGGTGTCGTAACCGGGGTGGCGGTACGGGTGGTAATACTGGCGCCGAGCGTGGCGGCGGTGGTGGTGGTGGAGGCGGTGGTGTAGGCGCAGGCGGCGGCGTAGAGCGCGGCAGCAGGCGTTCGGTGAGGGCCTGCAGGCGCTGGTGGCGGCTGGGCCGCTCGTCACGCGCGCCGCGGCCCAGGCGCCGTTGCAGGCGCTCCAGCGTGCGGCGGTCGGGCTTGGCGCGGCCGAGGCACGCGGCGACCGCCTCCTCGGAGCAGCACCGGCAGGGACAGGCGCGCGGCGGCGGGGCGCGGCGCACGGCGTACCGTACCGCGCCCAGCGTCACGTACGGGGACCTGCAAACGCGTCACACGGTATTATTAGGCGCGGGGGCGGACGGGCGCGCGCGCACCTCGCCGTGAAGCTCGCCGGCGAGTGTGACCGAATTAGAGTGGACGAGCTTCCCCCGCGACTCCACCGAATTCCGGGAGGATTCCCCGCGACCCACTCCGCCACGGATCGAGATATATATTTGTGTGGATGATTCGTGCGCCCGTTGCTCTGCGTTCGCGAAACGGTCGCATTAAACCCGGAGCCGCTGAAGACTTGTCCGTAATGTGGTGCAAGCGTGGTACGTCTATGTGAGGGGAGCAGGTGTCTGACAGACAGACGGAAGACGCGTCGTCGCCTATTAATAGTTAGACATTGGCAATTTGGCGACACGGCGACCTCGTACCAATGTTTACAATTTTCATCCTTAGTTACTGGCGCGGGAGGGGGGATACATATAAATAAATCCTAATGAATTAGATAAGACTTATGAGAAGACGCACCTTGGCCTCATACGTACCAGAATCGAACGAGTCTTTGTGTAAATAAATGTTTTGTTTATTTACCAATTAAGTGTGTTTATAAAACGAGCAGTTAAAAAGGCTTATTTTTCTGAATGGATTAATTAGCCAGTTGGATAGTATCAATTGACCATTTGAAAGTTTACACACAATCATTTTAACACTTAAAGGTGCGTGGTCGACCCTGAAAAAGCGCTGACGCATTGAGTGCTTGCGCACTGAAAAAGCACTTATTTTAGTACCTAGTAAATTTTATTTTGGAACCTTATTAAATTTTAGTCTTTTAAAAATACAATATAAGACAATACAGATAATACAGCAAGAGATAGACATTAATATGTATTACTGCTGCGCCCCGCGGCTTCACCCGCGTATATCGGGATAAAAAGTATTCTGTGTCTCCACCTTTAAATAGAGATAAGACTATGTACGTCGGCTGCATAATTGCAGACCCACCGTAGAGCTCAAAAACGGCTGTCATAAGAATGTTTTCAACACAAGCAAGAGTCTATGCACCTGCTTTAGTTAAAGTTTAGTAATGCCGACTGTACAGTCAGCTGCATAACTGCAGCCCCCGGTAGAGTTAAAAATACTATTATTGGCATGTTTGTCTTCTTATATTTTTGTTTGATAAATTTATGAGTTAGAAGACTTTAAACTTCAACTAAAGCAGGTGCCTAGAATCTTGCTTGTGTTGAAAACATTCTTATAACAGCCGTTTTGGAGCTCTACGGTGGGTCTACAATTATGCAGCTGACCGTACCTACATACCAAGTTTCATCGCAATCGATCTAGTAGTTTTTGCGTGAAAGAGTACCTAACAAACTCTTACATAGTATGGAAAAATACGAAAATTTACATGTCCATCACTATGCCGGTGTTTAGTCGGGACTTAAGCAAGTAAATCCGCACACTCTACTACCACTCGTAAGTGAGATAAATATTAACAAACATACATACATACATAGATACTTACATACATACATACATACATACATTGCAAGTTAAATAAAAGCTTTTAAAATAAAAGTGTTCAAGTACAGTGAACCTGTTGAATTCGCGCCTCCTTCGCCCGCCATCTTGCGGCGATCGAGGCCGAGCTTCGGACGCCATCTATCGGCTACGTAACACCACGCATAATTCGACTCTTGTACTTTTGTACCTGGAACAAAGAAAAACTATTTAAAACTAGCACAACTCCGCGGTTTTACCCGCGTAACTCCCGCTCCCGTGTGAATATCGGGATAAAAAGTAGCCTATTTTCAGTGAATGTATCCTCATGCCAAGTTTCATCTAAATCGGTTCAGTAGTTTCGGAGCCTCTTAAATGCATACAATCAAATATTTCCTCTTTATATTATTAGTATGGATATACAGTGTTTAACGAAAACCCTGGAAAGTTACCCGAATATGTTTAACGACAATTCAGGGATCAATTTAAAATAAATAACATTTAAATACTTATAAAATAAACTTATTGTTGCCCGCATATTTGTAATCAGAATCACTCTATCTATTTAAATAAACCGCATCAAAATCCGTTGCGTAGTTATAAAGATCTAATGTATAATACATGCATAATGATGCGCCTGCGTATCTGCAGCCCTACCGCGATAAGTGCGTCGGCTTCAAACCAACGCGTCGGCTTATGCTGACCCGCGCCCCACACTGGGCGGAATTTTGAGACCGCCTTCCATAGGATTTTTGAAAAATTAAGTTCTTTTATTCGTGTGTTTAAAGTATGCAGGATTGTCGGGGACATCAAAACATTCAAAAATAAGTAATTCTGGTTATGTTATTTTTTTTAAATACCACATAATATGACTATGTTATTTTGTTTTAAAATAACAACCGAAATCGCTCATTTTTGAATGGTTTGATGTTCACAAAAATCCTGCATACTTAAAACACACGAAAAAACAATCTAATTTTTCAAACTTTTTATGAAAAGCAGGCTCAAAATTCCGCCCAGTGTGAAGCGAGGGTTGGGATATCGACGTCGGCTTGAAGCCGACGCAATAAGCGCGGTTGGGCTCCTGCAGCACATGCTGAGGCTTTACCCATTCGAGCAACACACGACTTCTCAGATACTTTTTATTTATATTGTCTGTTTTTTTGTAATTACTTTTATTTGTAACTATCTCTTACTGTTTCTTATTTGTGTCTATACTATGTCGGGTGTTTGTTCGAATAAATTATATTATATTCTATTCTATTCCATTCATAATATAACCGTGCGAAGCCAGGACAAGTCGCTAGTAAACTACAGAACACAAAAAACCAAAGGTTATCAAAACTACTAAAAAATAAAAATAAAAAAAAATGTTGCGAAACGGTCCTCAGCTCAGCATAATTATGAACGTATGATCAAAATCTTGCTGCAACCAAAAACTTTTTAAAAACAATTTTTATATACCTAAGTGTTTTACATACAATAAAAAAAGTATTACAGTAAAATAAAATAACAGGAATTCAGTGCGGCCTCCATTAAAATTAACGAAAATTCCGCATTCCACATTAAAATATTATATTTAACAAAGTCGCCATATATTTAATGCATTACCGGATACATAAATTACAAATTACTTTACTATTTTATAAGAAAAACTAGCTTATGCCCGCGACTTCGTCCGCGTAGAAGTCGAAAATGGACCAAGGAATCACGTTTTCCCATACAAACTTTCCCCCCTTTTTTCACCCCCTTAGGGGTGGCATTTCTGAAAATCCTTATCCGATCCCTACGTCATACAACGAACACACCCTCCAAGTTTCAGGTCTCTACGATCAGCGGTTTAGGCTATGCGTTGGTCCGTCTCAGTCAGTCAGGACAAAGAATTTTATATGTATAGACTAGCTTTTGCCCGCGACTTCGTCCGCGATTTGAAGTAGATTGGACAAAGGAATCACGTTGTCCCATACAAAATTTAAAATAGAATTTCGGAAAATCCTTTTTTACCCGATGCCTACGTCACACAAAAAACACACCCTCCAAGTTTCAGGTCTCTACAATTAGCGGTTTAGGCTGTGCGTTGATCCGTCAGACGGTCAGTCAGTAGTTCAGGACAAAGCATTTTATATGTATAGATGAGTCGTAACTAGCGACATCTATGACGAAACCTCTGAAGCTTTTAAAGGGCGGGCGGCGTTTTCTAAGCTTTGGGCGGACGCGTAGTTCAACAACTTTGGGCGGGCGGAAATTCATCATAAATTAAAGAGATGGCGCTGTTTATTTGGAAATCTATTAAGTTTGAGTGTCTAATTATATTGAATGGATAGTACTTTATTTAAATTTGAGATAGTTTCAAAGTGTAATGAAGAATGAAGTAGTTAAAAATTATGTTAAATATAAAGTAATACAACAAAACGAAATAATGTTGCATTTGGATTTCTGAGGCGGCCATTTTTACAAAAAAAAAAAAATTGTTGGACGTCCTGTAGAATAACACTTATATAAATACTAGCTGCGCCCTGCGGTTTCACCCGCGTAAGTTCCGATCGCGTGGGAATATCGGGATAAAAAGTAGCCTATGTGTTAATCCATGTCTCCAGCTATCTAGATACCGAGTTTCATCGCAATCGGTCCAGTAGATTTTGCGTGAAGGAGTAACAAACACACACACACACACACACAAACTTTCACATTTATAATATTAGTAGGATTTCGTTTTGAACTTTACATATCGATTTCTTTGTTGTTTGAGATTCCCTAAAACACATGCAAGATTATCCACTCACTATGGTATAGCAGCACCCAGTGGTTTCACCCGCGTAAGTCCCGATCCCGTGTGAATATCGTGAAAAAGTCCCCTATGTCACACCTATGTTACATTCAATGAATCAATGTATCCTCATACCAAGTTTTATCAAAAACGATCCAGCAGATTCGAAGCCAATTACAAACAAATAAAAAAACTTACAATTTTAAAATATATAGTCTCTACCTAGAAAAATGTTGCAGGACATTCCACACATTGCCATCTAGCCCCAAGCTAAGTAACTAGACTTGTGTTATGGGTGCTAGACAACGGATATACTACGTACTTATATACTTTTCTTTTATCTACAGACAAATATCTAAGCATAAATACTTGCCTGAGGGGGGAATCGAACCCACAACCCTGTGTTTGGCAGTCCGCCATGGTGACCATTGTGCCAACTGGACACCCTGTATAAGTGTAGGTAATATAAAAATTTGTAAACAATTTCACTTGTCTCCTTTCAAAAGATTTACAACCATTTTTTACATCTTAAACACTGTCATTATAATAATTGATACAACGATAAATATCACCAAATAACGTTAAAGGTCTCTCATATTTTACGATCATTTCCATACAAAAATTTAATGGCGCCGTCATTCATACAATTTGTATGACAATATTAAGACATGGGCATCGTGTATATCCATACAAGGATACCGGAAACTATTAATTACTGTGACTGACATATTATTTAACAAATACGTCGAATTAAACTGCACATACTTTTCTTGACTGCTCATAAGAAAGACTAAGTTAAGTCGAAGCAACGGCCTATTTCAGCTTTTCGTTGACCCAGTTGTAATTCAAAATTTACAGGGTTATTGGTTATTATAGTAGCAAGACGTTGAGGGCTACTTCTGTGCACCTTAACAAATCACTCTTATTCTACGACTTTTGTAAATTCGAAAAAAATATGAAAGTTAAGAGGTTATGTTAAATCGAAAAACAGCAGATTTTTTAAAACAAAGGTCATTCAGACCTTTGTTTCCATTGTTTGAACTTCCAAAGTTGTAAAACAAAAGATGTTTGTTTAAGTGCACAGAAATAGCCCTCAACAACGGCTTGCTAGTATAATTACCAATAACCCTGTATATAATATTATTTTGTTAACTATCTAGAATTTTCCAAATAAATTCTAATAAACCCAATAAATTCCTTATATTTTATAAATTTCTTTTTTTTTCTTTTTAACTAGCTTTTTTCCGCGACATCGTCCGCGTAGAATTAGTAGACTGGACCAAGAAATCACGTGTCCTATACAAACTTTGACCACCTTTTTCACCCATTAAGGAGTAGAATTTCGGAAAATTCTTTCATACGGATGCCTACGTCATACAAAGAATACTCCCTCCAAGTTTCAGGTCTCTACAACCAATGGTTTAGGCTATGGTTTGATCCATCAGTCAGGTCAAAGTATCGGTCGGCTGCATAATTGCAGACCCACCGTAGAGCTACAAAACGAATGTTTTCAACACAAGCAAGATTCTAGGCACCTGCTTAGTCTTGTAACTCATCAATTAACCAAACAAAAATGATTAGAATGCAAACATTAATAGTAATTTTCAAACTCTACCGAGGGCTGCAATTATGCAGCCGACTGTACCTATAGAAGAAGATAAAGATAATAAACAAGTGATTAAAATATTACCTTAAATCGCATGTTACTTAATATTTATGTCCTTGTGCATAGAATAATATTACACAAACCGCGGGCAATTGAGCCGCAGCTTTTACGACGTCGGTGGCTTTGGTAGGTTTTGTATTGCAGGCAGGTTCAATCAGTCAATTCAATTATTGCAGTTATTAAAATCAATAATTACAATAAAATATAAATAAAATGATACAAATGAATAAAAACCAGCATACACATTAAAATTAAAACGTCAAATCAACAATTAAAAATGTCAATTACTAAAAATCTATAAAATCCTATTAATATTATAAATGTGAAAGTTTGTGTGTGTGTGTGTGTATGTATGTTTGTTACTCCTTCACGCAAAAACTACTGGACCGATTGCGATGAAACACGATTTCGATGAAGCTGGAGACCTGGATTAACACAAAGGCTACTTTTTATCCCAAAAACTCCACGAGATCGGGACTTATGCGGGTGAAACTGCGGGGCGCAGCTAGTTTCAAATAAATAATAATTCATTGATAAAGAAATAAACTTACATGTCACATTATGTTTGTATGACTTTTATAATTTACTTTAGGCAAAGATAGAGTCAACGCAATGTTTTTGTACGGAACCATAAATAGATACCGTTTCATGCATTGCAACACTACTTCCGACGGACAGTTTTTGAACTCGGTTAAAGAAACAACCTTTGATATATTAATACGGAAAGTTTCTTTATTTGTCTTTAAATTCACGGCTTAGTTGTAGAGGCGTATTGACAAGTTCTTTCCTCTGGACATGGTCGACTAAGCTGAGAAGGTATAGGTGCCGGGCAAGCCTAATCTATCTAATGTCTCAGGCACTACAGCGCCCTGTATAGCATGGAACTTGCTGGCGCTGCATATTACATCTAGATTTGATGTGAAAAGTCAAAATTCTTGTTTACAAATAGCTTCAATTGCAAAAACGAGTAAATCATGGCTTCGTCTTTCTTATCTAAGGCCCACGATGAGTTTGAGGTGTAAAATATTATTTCTAACCTTTAACTCGTCCCGTTCCTTTTGGTATAAAGTATAAATGGCTTGAAGTAGATTGGACCAAAAATCACGTTGTCCCATACAAACTTTGCCCCCCTTTTTCACCTCCTTAGGAGTAAAATTTCGGAAAACCATTTCTTATCGGATGCCTACGTTACATAAAGAAAATCACGCTGTCGCAATATAAACTTTGCCCCCCCCCCTTTTCACCCCCCTAGGAGTAAATTTTCGAAAAACCCTTTCTTATCGGATGCCTACGTTACACAATGAACACACCCTCCAAGTTTCAGGTCTCTACGATCAGCGGTTTAGGCTGTGCGTTGATCCGTCAGTCAGTCAGTCATTCAGGACAAAGCATTTTATGTGGTTAGATATAATATCAGCCATAGAGTATCAAAATCATAGAAATCGCATGTGCTCAAAATCATTTAATATTTTTGACAGTTTGTATGTAAACGTCGCAGAATCGACTACAAAAGAAGAAAGACGTGCAGCGTTATGTCGGACACACAGTCTGTCTATTTTAAAAACTTGAGATAATTATACGATGATAGAAAATAGAATATCCATAGGTAAAGAGATCATTGTAGAATTGGGATTCAAGGCCGTGACATATATTTTTTTTAATAATGTATGGTTTTGTCAACGCATTTTCCGCTATTTTATATAGTTTAGGATTTTGCCCTGAAAACACATTTCTAAAACAATTTTCAGAATGTCTCCAAGTAGAATTTAGTAAAATAAATTATTTACCGCGAACATAAATAAGCGTTTTTTAATAATAATTTATAATTTTCCGTCACAGAAAATATTTCAATTTTATGAAATAATTTTAACGTGCCAAATTGCTATAGAAAATTTGTCCTGAGCTGTACGCGGCTTCAAACAACGCACAATGATTAGAGCGACTATTAATTATCTACGTTACAACAAAATCTAAAAATGTGTTTGTTGATTTATTAAAGAATTAATTTAAGGTGAAAGGGTCTGTCCGGCCCTCTCTCTATACAAACGTAGTCCACTGTTTCCTCCGTTGATAATGACACTAGCACAAATATTTTTCTTGCATAAAACCTATAACCGCCATGATGATGCTCTCTATATCTCGGTTTATTCCAATTTCAAATCATCATAGAAATTTATATTTAAAAAACAAAACAAAACATAGAGTCATTGTCATGGCAGTTATAAGTTTGTGTCATTATCCAGGGAGAAAACAGTCGACTACGTTTGTATGAAATTCCCTCTTAATTCGCGTTTCAGTCTTGAAAAATATGGTACTTTTGTTAATAACGATACCAATCTAAGGTTACATATTTTTGAAAGATCTGCATCCAAAAAATTGAGAGGAGATTTTCTGCTATTTTCTAAACATGATTAATTTATTTTACCTTTATCACTATTTCGTTGTAGACATTTACTTGCAAGACTTACCGTTCTATTTTTTATTATTTTCAACCGATTTAAAATTCTAAAATTCGACGCATATTTTTTTGGTTTTAGGTTTGGTTTTAATTAACTTGTTGTGTATCGATCTATTTTCTTTCTTCTATATAAATAACCCTATATTTTAGCAAAACCGTAATTGGGTAAAAAGTAACTAAATAATAAAAATAAATATAAATATTCCACAAATCGCCATCTAGCCCCAAGCTAGGTAACTAGACTTGTGTTATGGGTGCTAGACAACGGATATACTACTTATATACTTTTCTTTTGTAAATTTATGCTTATAATACATAGACACAACCAGACCACAGACGAATATCTAAGCATAAATACTTTTCTGAGGCGGAAATCGAACCCGCAACCCTAGGTTTGGCAGTCCGGCATGGTGACCATTGTGCCAACTGGGTCGTCAATAACGTATCAGCACATGGTATCAGTTTTACTTTGACGTAATTGCGGTCGCCTCTTTCACACCACCATTGTAAACTAGCGGTTTACGTGTAGTTTGAAGTGGTTTGTATTTAAATTATGTTCACCTCTTTGTTTTGATGTCTCGTTTGAAGAAATGATTGAGTGTTGGCACGTGGGGATGGAAATACAACATTATTTGAGCAATTATTGGCTACGAGTCCGAGGTGTTGCCCGCGTAAAACTAAATAACCTATGTCTAGATGTTTCCAGGTTTCCCGCGCGGAATGTCCCGTTTTTTCAGGGGTTCATCTATCCTCCACAATTTTTACTTCAAAGTTGTGAAACTTCTACTGTGCAGCAATATTGCACATAAATGCCATTTTATCAATTTTGTTGTAAACTTTCGCCCAAAATTCGAATTTGCTTAGCGCAGTCCCTTTTCTTTTTAGTATGTTTTAGTGAAATATGTAGAGTTTTTGATTCCTTCCATATCAATATTTTTGAATGATTGGAACGCTGTGTTCAATGGTACTGAAAGTATTAGCAAAGTATCATAACGTATTGGTTCCAAAAAGTTATGAAAAGGTAACTTTACAAAAACACACACTCCCCGTTTGAAGCACATGATTATTTTACGAAATCTTGATCATCTTGTTAATGAACACTGCCCACTGATTATGAAAAAAAAACTGTTTTCTTTTTTCATAAAATAATCACGTAACTAGGTAAAACTAACAAATAATTTTTCAAATTCACAAAAAAATCTTACCTGACATTTTGCGTTGATAAATGAATGCTTTTAAAAAGCGTTCGGTTTCACATAAATCTTCTTAAATTATATTTTAAACAAACGTAATTTATTTAAATAAGAATATAAGGAAGAAAAAATGCAAATACTGATCGATGGCAGACCGTGTTCTAATCCGATTAACGTTCGTTTTATATCGTGTAATTAATTTCAACATGTTAAAAGTCGATGAGCATTATAAATTGTTTTTTTTTTAACTAGAATAAACCTTTAATGATTTGGTAAGTAGGTCCATATGAGTAAATGTATATTTTAATATTTTTGTGCCATAAAACCTATTGGACATAGTCATGTTTTGGTTTTTTCATTTTCTAATTATCACAGAAATCAAGATTTAAAAAACATACGGGCATGGTCATGGCAGTTATAAAGTTTATGCATAAAAAATATTTGCTCTAGTGTCATTATCTAGGGAGAAAAAAGTCGACTACGTTTGTATGGAGAGAACCCCCGGTACCCTTTCCTCTTAACGATAGCGCATAACAGAGTGCCAGGCCTGTGAAGTATTATTTAATCATGTGGTAATATGACGTAGACAAGAAAAATTATCAGATGTGAAGTTAGGTACGAACATGGAATGCTGTGGAAGTGAAGGAACTTGGGCCAGTCATTGGCTAGAGACAATTCCCTATTTACGTTGCGCCATCTATCGTGTCGTTCGGAACCAGTTTATAAATATAAAATTCAAAATCCTGACTGACTGCTCAAGCACAGTTCAAACCAATATAGATACGAGTGGAGATAGCTGATCCGCTAAGAAAGGATTTTGGACAATTCATTCCCTACGCGAACGAAGTCGCAGTTGAAAGCTAGTTTATATTAAAAAGTAAGGGTTCTGTACCATGTTGTGTCATATTATGGGAGCCCCACTTAAGGCGCTCTTCCAGTACTGTGTGTATGTATTCACATTACCTTAGCCCCCGCTCTCAAAGACGTAGCGTGCTGCGTGCTAACTGTTATATTTGATCGATATGCAAAACATTTTAGCATTATTATCCACAAATATAGTTCCTAGAGGTCAAAACCTATCATTTGATTCATTTTTAGAAACAAACGTTAACTATTTTTGAATAAAACCTGATAAACGATCTAATAATTCTCTGTTTTCTAACATTTTTTTATCGAACGAAGTTGTACATATCATGTTTTCAACCACAATAAAAAAAATATGGTTATTAAACTACAATATCCATTTATATCCAAATAACAAAAAAAGAGTATTTGATTACTAAGAGTTGCTTAAAACAAAGATCGATTTTGGTAGCTTTATTAGCACCTGGCCTTAATTGTTTTTTCTGCGTTTAATATTTATTGAAAGTAACAACAGAAATACATAATCAGTAAAAATTTCAACCGTCTGACAGTAAATTATTCTTACCGTAAGTTCCGTTGTACCCTTTGCGTACGGGACTAAAATCCTAAAAATGGATTTCAAACTAACTCTTCCTACATACCTAAATATTTTCATTCATTACCTACTTTGTTTTATTTTAAAACATAGTACACTCAAATCTAATATTGGATCTTTAAAAATGGCGACGATGCTTTTCTTTCTTATTTCTTTACAGATTTATTTTTAAAACCGAACAATTTTCACTTTAACACAAAGGAATAGAGTACTTTTTCGGTTGAACATTTAGTAATCCGTCTTCGACCTACAAAGTTGATGTACTCTCATTACTTCAAGAGAAATTATGTGTTTCAGTAAGAGTCTAAATATAGGGTTTCATACTCGAACTACACAATGTGTTTCGATGAGAATTATAGATTAAGGTGAAAGGGTACCGGCGCTCTCTCCATACAAACGTAGTCAACTGTTTCTTCCCTGGATAATGACACTAGCACAAATATTTTTGTTGCATAAAACCTATAACTGCCATGACTATGCCCCTATGTCTTGGTTTTTTTCATTTTCTAATTATCATAGAAATTAGGATTTTAAAAACCAACAAAAAACAGAAAACAGTCGACTACGTTTGTAAGGAGAGAGCGCCCGGTACCCTAATTGATCGATAGATATAACGCTTTATTGAACATGCACAAAAACTACCAATAGGCGGCCTTACCGCTAAAAGCGCCAAATGATCTTAATGTTTAGGTGAAGAAACAATAGTTGAAACATAATTACTTTTTTCGAAAATTATGACTCGAAAATCAGCTGTTTTCAGAAATAAGAGATAATATTTCAAACAGTAGTCCAAACTTCACCGACAAATAAAACCTCAAGGCAACTACGTACTCCAAGACACAGCCAATTTTCAAGTAAACAAACCAACAAAAGATGTTTGCATAGACATCTAGAATAACCCCCTCTCTTTAATACGAAAGAAAGGAACAGAGTATTATAATTAATTACCCTGTTCCTTTCTTGCGCTTGTGGTTTTATTTGTTTATTGTGTTTAGACTAATATTGAAACTTTTAAATAAATTAATGTAATACATTTATTTCCTAAAATACCTAGTTCGAAAAATCATATTATAACAAAGTTCGCCTTTTGTATTACGTTACCCTTGTTACAACACACTGTATAAAGTTACCAGTAGTTTATTACAGATTCCTTCTCAACCGACTTTAGAAATAGGAGGTTCCCATTTCAGCTCGATTTTTAGGATTCCGTACATCCATGAACTACTGAAGTACTCCGAAAAGCGATGCTTTTTGATTTTTTACTAATTTTATTAAGAGAGTCGTCAACACTGTTTTCCACTACCAAATTGGGTCCTTTTTGCGTGAAGCTTACCTAGCATCTGTACTATCCATAAAGCTTAGTCGACCGTGTCCAGAAAAAAATAACTAGTCATAACGTCTGGAGCCCCCTAAATCGTGGGTTTCAATACGATGTTTTCCTTCGCCGTAAGAGCATTATCAAAACGCACATAAGTTTTAAAATAAGAAAAATCAATTGGTGCACGGAAAGTTTTGTTTATGTATTTCTACCGAAATCCGTGTGGCGTTTTTTATATATTTTAGTGAAAAACCATCTGTACTACCTTATGGAATTTAATGTATGGTTTATGAAAATATAAACTTTGTACTTGTTTTTTTTTTCACAAACGCTGTAAAATTAAAAATTAATTAAAACTTGACGATTTTTTTAAAGATTTTTCACGTTTTTTTTCTATCGAGGCAAATCACTCTAAATGCATTTCGAAGTGTTTGACAATACAATTCATTTCTTCACCTTTACGACAGTAAGAATATCATTTTATGGATTTTAGTGGTTGATACCCAAAAACTGTTCCTCTATCGCGTTTCTGTTCTTACCACCTCGTCTTAATAAAATTAACTGGTGAACCTTCAATCAGTGGTAGGCGCAGCCTTAATGTAGGTTGACCAACAATCACTAAATCTTGTGGACATCGTAAAACAATAAACTTCGGTGTCTGAATTTTTTATTAACTGTTAGAACTAATTTAAATGATGTAGTGTAACAAGGTTTTATGGGTTTTTTTGTGGGCGTCGAGAAATTTTTATTGCATATCTCAGGCCAGGTGGCGTTGATTCCTTTAACGGTGTTTTAGTGGTTTGATTTTTTTATTGCTTTTTAGAGTTATGTATGTCAAAGATAAAGTAAAATAATATGTGATTAATTCTGGCTTTACGGAACCTTCGGAATGCGAATCCGATTCGCACTTGATCGGTTTTTTTATAGCAAAAACTTGCTGTTGTAAACTTTTATATGAAAAATGTATTTAATAATGATTTTTATACAGTGTGTAATGAAAGTAATCTATTTTAGGTACTAATAACCTCCGGGGCAAAACAATAAAATAAAAATTAAATAGAAATTTGCATGAAAATAAAATGAATAATTTATTTTAAAGTTCGGGAAAATTAACCTAATTTAGGTACTGAAAATATAAGACATTACCAAGATGCGGCTACACCCTTATTGGCAACAAGCCCGTATTCTAGTCTCTACTCATGTGCCCGTAGCACATCCCGTAAGTAGGTATTATCATTGTATTGTCTTCTTTTGAAAATTACCCAAAACTCTACGTAAAAAGGAAAATAATATAATTGTGTAAATCACCTTAAAAATTTCTCTAAATAAAATAATTAATCAATTTGTTATATTTTGGTTATGATTCTTATTTACTTTTGTATACCTACCTTTAGCTGATTACAGAGTATTTGTTACACACTATATGTTAACGTAATACGATCTAGTTTATGTATTTTATTATACCTAACAATAACTGAAACAGCGGAAGAGAAAGAACCAAAATATACTTATAATTTAAATAACAAAGGAAATAAACCAGACTAGAAAATCAATTGAATCGAAATAAAACGATCATATCAAAAAGAAACGATAACTTTCGAATTTTAAAAATTCAAAATAAGAATCCGACAGGATTTCCGCATATAAAACACCTAATTATTTTAAAGTCAAATCAATATCTTTTATTTAAAATTCGGTTCGCATAGAACTAGTTTTATTTTATAGATATTAAAATCACACTTTTAGCGTGAGAAAATCATATAAATTATTAGATTTTGAAATCAATTATTAAATAATAAATTCTACTAGAATCATTATGGGTTTATTTACATATAAATGTTATTATTAAAGTTTAACATTTTCATTATTTATGCTAATCGGATTTGTATGTGGGAGGTCTCAAGTTTTATTTATACCTATAAAGTGTGGAAAGAAAACCCTATAAACCCCTTTTGGTGGGTACTTGTAGGTACCCGCAGACCTTACCATAAATATATTATTTAATAAGGAAGAAAATTTAATCGAGAAAGTAACCTATATTACCCTGGTTTTGGGGAAATGTCATTATGTGAGAATACCCTTATTTACCTAAGGATCTCCCTCAATAATAGTGTTGCCAACTACATTTTGAAAACTTCCTTAATTTTCAGTATATTAACGCAATTTCTCACAAAAATATATGAAATATTGTTAAGCTACTGACTAATTAAAATTAATAAAACGTTCCTTAGATACGCAGAATTGGTGAACGGTGTCTTGACGTCTTGCAGCCGTTGACAGATAATTACTAATCTCTCACATAGTAATACAATGTGTTTCCGCAAAGGGGTTTTAATGCAAAAGGAGTTCTAGACGTCTACGCAAACAACTTTTGTTCTACGACTTTTGAAAATTCGATCTTTCTTTCGATATATCTGAGGGAATTTTTACTTGAAAATCAGCTGTTTCATACAAAAACTTGGAACGAAATGTTCGAATTTCAAAAGTCGTAGAACAAAAGTTGTACACCTAGACGTCTAGAACAACCCCCTTTCGTATTAAAACCCCTTTGCTGAAACAAATTGAGTATATCTTAGGTAGGTATAGGTATTATGTTATGGTTCTTACATTATAATTCTTAAATTATTACTTATTATGGAATTATTTATTGCATAACACAAAGGCATATAAATATAACTATCGTAAAAACTAATATGACAAATCAAAAATTACATCCAATTAAATTACTTATACAAAATAAAAAAATAAATACAAAATAAATTAAATAATACAAAATAAATTAAATAATACAAAATAAATTATATAATACAAAATAAATTAAATAAATATTTATTATATTAGGAACTAAATACGAGATACAAACAAATAAAAACTAAAAATTAAAACTAAACCTATTCGAACAAACCCCTCCCCAGCGTTCCCGGTGCAAAGCTGGACAATATGCAAGCGGCGTTACCCCGCTGAACCGCTATCGACAGTCTTTGCACCAGGAATGCCCCGGAACGCGGATCAAACCCCCTGTCACGTAGGCGACGGCCAATCTCTCTCACAAATCCCAAACCCTCGGCCCCCCAACTCCCAGACGTCTCGACCGCCACAGGCACAAAAATATAATTATGAGCAAGCGGGGCATATTTGGCGTGCTTACTCCCTGCAGCTACCTCGGCCGCCGCACCGGCCACTCTTGCCGTGAGAGGCAGATGACTCACCGCGAACGTGTTGACGCAAGTTGCGTCCCATATGAGACATCTGCCCCTACGCCACGGAACGAGGGTCAACCCATCGGGACGCTTGCCATCCGTGCGGCTGAGGCCCGGGGGCTCCAGGACACAAGGAACGTTAGCCGACACCAGGGCCCGGCGAATAATGTCGTTCAGGGCGTGGTGCCGCGGAAACCTTCCCAGGCAACGACAGCAACTCAGTGCATGGTGACCATTGGCCTCCACCCCGGAACCGCAAATGCATGAGTGAGGTTCAAATACATTGCAGCCCAGGCGGAGTGCCACAGCCACCCGCAAAGAGTCACCGTCTAAGAGGGTGCCCAAATTCGGGGAAGGCAACGCCTGCAACCACGCACCGGACTCGGGCCTGGCAACGCTCCTGAGCCTTGCCAAGTCCGCTCCCTGAGCCCGCCCCACAAGCCGCTCCTGCAACGCCTTCACCCCCGCCTCATCCCACATCCTCTGCAGACACGGTGAAGATGGAAGATCTACCCCCGGGTTAAGAACCTGCCAAGCGTCGATAGCGTCCGCAGCATAGGGAATGCAAACCCGGCTACCATTCAATGACAAAATGTTAGCAACCAGACCTACAACCCCATGAGTGGACGCCAAAAAGGCCGGCAGACCCACGTCCCGGACCCGTCTCACCCCCAAACCTCCCAAATGAATGGGAAGGGTCGCCTGATCCCACTGAGTCTCATCAAGGTTGACGTTCAAAATCTCCTCGATCGTGACCTTAAGGGTCTCGTCGAATTCAGCCACCTCCCTCGCACAAAGCCACACGGGCGCCGTTCGAAGAAGATAAGTGACCCTCGGGACAGCAAAGCACAACCGCAGAAGAACCAAAGCGACATGGGGTGAAATCTCTTTTAAACGACCCCGGACAAAGAAAAGCATAGCCTTCCTAAGTTCCAAGGCCTGAGGCAAACCGTCCGAAAAAATAGGGGAACCTAATAAAGAAAAAGAGGAAGCTGTAAGAGATTTTAGACCGGGAAGAATACTATTGAACAGGGGAAAAGAAGAAGAAGCGCCACAAGGGAAAAACTCACACTTAGAGGAGTTTACCTCAAGCCCCAGCTCGGCCAAACGAGGAATCAAAGCCAACAAATCATCCTTCACCTGCCCCGGCTCCCCACCAATGGTCCCGTCATCTAAGTACCACACATTCAGAGGGGATTTCACGTCGGAGTGATGAGTGGACGCCAAAAAGGCCGGCAGACCCACGTCCCGGACCCGTCTCACCCCCAAACCTCCCAAATGAATGGGAAGGGTCGCCTGATCCCACTGAGTCTCATCAAGGTTGACGTTCAAAATCTCCTCGATCGTGACCTTAAGGGTCTCGTCGAATTCAGCCACCTCCCTCGCACAAAGCCACACGGGCGCCGTTCGAAGAAGATAAGTGACCCTCGGGACAGCAAAGCACAACCGCAGAAGAACCAAAGCGACATGGGGTGAAATCTCTTTTAAACGACCCCGGACAAAGAAAAGCATAGCCTTCCTAAGTTCCAAGGCCTGAGGCAAACCGTCCGAAAAAATAGGGGAACCTAATAAAGAAAAAGAGGAAGCTGTAAGAGATTTTAGACCGGGAAGAATACTATTGAACAGGGGAAAAGAAGAAGAAGCGCCACAAGGGAAAAACTCACACTTAGAGGAGTTTACCTCAAGCCCCAGCTCGGCCAAACGAGGAATCAAAGCCAACAAATCATCCTTCACCTGCCCCGGCTCCCCACCAATGGTCCCGTCATCTAAGTACCACACATTCAGAGGGGATTTCACGTCGGTAATAACCTTCTAAATGCACAAACTAAAAATCAGTGGGCCCAGCGGATCCCCCTGCTGGACTCCCACCTGCGATGAGATCAAGTTATTTGCGAAAAATTGATGTGAAGGCATGTGTAATACCTGAAAGAGGAACGGGTATAGAGCCGGTATGTTCTCTCTCACTTCCCCAAGCAGCACGTCTCGCTCAAGTGTGTTGAAAGCATTCTTAATATCCAGCTTGACAATCACCTTTTCCGAGTTGTTAGAGGAGGCTGCAAAGGCGCGGGTGGCGTGGATAGCGGCCTCGCAACCAAGGCGAGTCCCAAACCCTACTTGATGCGGGCACAGATATACCGCCATACTCTCTCTGACGGACGCGCAAGCGACCTTTGCAGCCAGCCTCCTGAGCGTACTACCTACAGCAATTGGACGCACACCACCGTCCTTCTTATTGAGGGCGCACAGTGAAGCTCCGTACAGGTACGGACAGATCTCTGCGTTAACCTCCCTACTGAGGATAAAGTTCACTAGATTAGTAAGACTAGTTAACAGGCGGGATCCATTGTCCCCAGCGGCACCAGAAGTCAACTCCTTCAAATGGCCTGGTCTCAGACCGTCCAGACCCGCCGCAGACCCGGAATGAAATGAACCCAAAGCCTGGGTCACCAAGTCCAGGCCCACAGTAAGAGGGTTAAAAGAGTCACCAGGAGGATCCGGGAAAACCAATAGCCGAGACGGTGCCGAATGCTTCGATTGGAGCGACGCTAAAGTTTCAGCACCAGCCTCGGCCATAGCATCATCGGACACCAGCAGACGAACGGCGCCTCTCAAGTCGCCCTCGCCTACCTTGGACTCGATCAAATTAGGCAATGAACGCCCCCCCGAACTCATCCGCAGGGTGAGGTCGTCAGGGAAA